>OX387247.1:482939-492939 GCA_947562095.1 Branchellion lobata | reverse complement strand
TACGTATTATTTTTTATTGTTTTTAATAAAATTTCAACTATTAATAAACCATTTTTAACTATTAATAAACCATTTTTAACTATTAATAAACCATTTTTAACTATTAATAAACCATTTTTAACTATTAATAAACCATTTTTAAGTATTAATAAACCATTTTTAACTATTAATAAATCATTATTCCTTCTTTTTTAGTCATTCTTCATTCAATCCACCACCCCGCCAAGTTTTTGCTGAAATTATATCTTCTGATTCTAGACCACACCACACCACAGCCAAGCTGGCGGGAGGCAGTGAGGTGTCGGTGGTGTTGTTGCTCGACCTGCGAGACACCACCTCGCCAGTCTCCTTCGACGTGCGCTGCGGTGTCTCCACCCACCAGCTCTCCATCTCACCTCCCGTCGGTGAACTTATCAGGCCTCACACCGTTGGCCACAAGGAGTTCCTGGCGCTCCAAGGTTTCTCCACCTTCTTTTTCACACCATCTCCCACCCTTTTTTTCATACTACCACCTCCATGGGCAGGCAAGTTGGCAGGCATGAACGAGAACTCTTGCGTGCTCAAGCACCACAGCCCCTTTGACCATCAACAACTCTGCAACAGGTGCTTACTCTCTTTTTTTCTTTCCTTTCTTTTTTCTTCCCTCTTCTTCTCCTCCTTCTTCTTTTTTCCCTTTCCTTCTTCCACCACACTACTATGACACCAGGGTCTTCGAGGTGGCCAATGTGTTACTGGTTCCTAGCAACAGCAACGACAACTTTTTCTTCGCCGGCAAGACTGCCGCTTTCAACACAGATGTCCTCATCTCCCTCACTGTACGCATTTTTTTCCTCCTTCTACTTCATTGCTTTTTCCACTTCAACACTGCAATAGTATCCACCTGCCAACCTTGCCAAACCACTCACTCTCTTGCGCTCCGCAGGTTCTCACCTCAGGAGTGCAGGTTCGAGTAAATTGTGACAAGATCCTTCTTGGTTCCATGCTCTTCAAGGACCTCACGGACTCCCTCAAGGAATCCTTCAAGAACTGATCTTTTTTCAGCTCTATGGCGTTTTTTTTTCATTCCATACTAAAAGTACTTTTTTTTGGGTGTATTCACTTAATCTGCCGCTCCTTCTTCACAGTCCTATAGAAGTTTCAATAAGCAACGTTAATTTATTTTCCATTTTTGAAATATTCTCAACACCGTTCAAAAGCTGCCATTCCATAAGGTTTCTAAGTTGCATTTAAATCAAATAAATATGTGGTCTTTGGTATCGTCTTGTTTACTTTTTCGAAATATTCCGTTTCGAAGTTTATAGTGTGAATCGATTTCAAGTTGAAAGTAGACCTACTGATTGAGGAGTTTCCGGTTTGTTGAGATGCCGTGGGATTTTCACAGTACACAGTACGACGTTCCCTTCAGAGCCTCCCGCCTTTGCAACTATGAAGTGCCCAAGAATGTGCGGACGAAGGGCATGCCCGAGAAAGGGGTCACTCTACCCATCAGTAACCACCGCGGCCACCTGCTGGACAAGACGAAAAAGAGTGCCAAGGGGGCCAGGAGTGGCTTCGTGAGCACGTGGGACATGCCTCTTAAGGTGCCTGGCCCCCGAAGCACCACCGCGACTGCTCGCAAGAAGGAGGTGGCGGACAAGTTGGTGAAGGAGAACAAACATTTCAAGTGTCAAATGGAAGTGAAGTCTCGAAAGTTGCCTGGTGTAAGGAAGGTGAAGGGATGCGATGATGAAGTGAAAAAGGCGGAAGAAGAAGAAGAAAAGAAAAAGGTGGAAGAGGCAAAGACGACGAACAAGGGTGAAGAGGTTGAAAAGAAAAATGAGGCGACAGCGACAGCTGATGTTGCGCAAGCAGAACCCAGTGAAGGTCTTGCGCCTGCAGTGTGCGATGAAGAGTGTCAAAGAGCAAGGAAGATTGAAGAATGCAAAGAACAGAGGAAACGGGAAGCTGAAGAAGGTGAGCAGGAGGCAAAGTGTGACGTCCAGGAATTGCACGCCAAATGTAGAGAGATGAGGGAAGGGCAGAGAGAAGAGGAGAAGGTAAAAGTTTGCGAAGAGAAAAAGAGGTTTGAAAGTTGTGTGCAAAAGTGTACGGCGTCAAAGGGCGACGAAGACTGCGGCCAGAAAAAGACGAGTGTATGCGACGAGAAACTGAAAAAATGGACTTGTGACAAGGGCGAAGAAAGGGAAAAAGTGTGCTGAGCGCACGTGCTCTGCAACTGCAGTCGTTTTGTTACGTTTGAAAAATACCTTTATGCTTTCAGTTTGTTGCAACCAAATATAACAAAAGTTGAAACCGGATAAAACGTTTGCGAACCAATGCAAAAACACAAACTCGAAGCGAAAAGGTCAAATGAAGAAGGGAACGACCGTGCGGATGGAAGATTTGAGTCTTCTCTGGATTTTGAAAGACCAATTTAAATTCTGTCCTCAGCCTGACTCATTACAAACTTACTTTCCGCAAGCACTGAAGCTTAAGCAAGAAATGTGTTAAAAACGAGACGTTTGCAGAGCAGCGGATAATGTGGAGCATGCGTAGACTAATCAGAACTCAGGCGTTTTGTCCGATGTCTTCGGACACCTAGTGGTCGCTGCAGCAGCGGAGACTACCTCCGAAACAGATCGTTATTAATTGCATCCTCAAGAAGCTTCCAAATGAGAGATTCATGAAATGAGTTGACGACTTCGGTGCTGTCCAAATAATCTTCAAATTTCATTGGTGTCGTGATACAAATCCGATTGTAAGGTAGGCAATTGAAGGGCTATAGAGGTGAATATGAAGGAATGACATAAAGAAGACTAAATAACTTTATTTAAGTTCGAAAATGTTTGAGGGTGAGGGGACCGAAGGGAGTGGTGAAAAGGGGGGTGAGGAGGGCGGTGGGGCAGAGGGGGATGATGAGGGCGGTGGAGCAGAGGGGGATGATAAGGGCGCTTGTTGAAGGGTTGAGATGTGCAGAGGAGTTATAGTCACCAGGTGTCGGCACAAAATGCCTCAGGCGCTCTATTTACAATTGGTGTTAGTACGACCCATGCTTGTTATAATAATAATAATAATAATAATAATAATAATAATAATAATAATAATAATCATGATAATAATAAAAATAAAATTAATAATAATCATGATAATAATAACAAAAATAGAACTGATGGCTGCCACTACATGCGAGGCGTGAAGAAAGGTGTTATAGAGAAGGTTGAAAGAGGCAATGGAAGGATGAGAAATCATCAAGAAGCGATATTGCTTCCTTGACTGGCAGTTCGTGACAGGTTGAATGAGTTTGAGTGGAAAAGAGTCAAGGAAAGTGGGCTTGCAGGAGGGTGGGTGCTTCGTGGGGGTGTTTGATCTGGACCTGGAAAGGGTGGGTGATGGTGAGTTGGAGGAGGTGGGGAAAGGTGGGTGATGGTGAGTTGGAGGAGGTGGGGAAGGGTGGGTGATGGTGAGTTAGAGGAGGATGAGAGACTCACGTGCCAGCTGAAGGAATCGTCTTTATATAGCAGTTGGCAGTGGAGCTGGCTGAAGATGCTGATGTCTTGTCTCACCACGACGCCCTCTGAGTGCTGTGGAGACCACTCGAGCAGCAGACTCACTTTTCTTCCATTCTTGGCGTAGGTGTAGTTCTCAAGAGGCACAGTCTTCAACTTCACCTGCCTCACCATTCCGAACTGCCCCACCAACACCTCCACAGAATGGGCAAAGATGTCCACCACCAGACCTTGCACCTCCAAGGGACCACACTCTCGCAGGAAGATGGTGAAGAAGAGGTCAATGCTCTTGTCGCTGACGCTCTTGGCGTTCGTCTTCTTGACGTTGATGTGGTCGCAGTGGCGCTTGAGCTCAAGGGGGCTGGTGAGAAGGGACCTCTTGCGAGGCTGGTATTTGAGTGCGATGCTCAGCTGCCTGTGCACCAGCAGGTCCGCATACCTGCGGATGGGCGAAGTGAAGTGGGTGTAGAGGGGGAAGTTGAGGGCATAGTGGTGGCGGTAGGTGTTACTGTCGCCACTGACAATGTAGCGAGCCTGTTGCATGGACTTGAGGCAGTGGTGCACCAGGGCTTGCACTGTGTCATCCTTCAAGTGCCCTGAAACATGGTGCAGGGACTGCTGCAGGGAGCCGGAGGAACTCGAGTCGACGGGCACTCCAACAGCGTGGCAGAAGTCATTGAAGTTGCTGAGGGCCCTGTTAAAGGGGGGTGCGTGGCAGCGGAGAAGAGCGTTGTTAGGATGGTGCTGGAGCAGGAAGGTGGCCACTGAGGTGTTCGCCTTCAACATCAACTCCTCCACCAAAAACTGACTGTCCTCCCTCTGACACACGTGCACTCCACTGGGAAAGCCAGAGTCTTTATCCAGTTCAAAGGAAAGCTTCTTCTGCTCCAGCCGCAAGCTTCCTGCCTCCAGGCGCTCCCGCTTCATCTTCGCAGTCACCTGCTGCAGGGCACAACATCTCTCCACAATGCTCTCTACTGAGTAGCCTCCAAATATCTCTGGCAGCTCGTCTTGCCTCCACTGACGATGAGGCTGGTCAATGAAGGCCTGTACATGGGTATACGAGAACTGGCCACACGAGCGGATCACTGATCTGCCGATAAACTCCTGCTCCACACTGCCATCCGGCCCCAACACCCACACCACTGAGAAGGTCAGTCGGTCCACTCCGGACTGAAGACTGCACAGTTCTTCGCAGAGGAGGGGGGGCAACATGGGCACCACCTTATGCACCAGGTACACACTGGACGACCTCTTGGCTGCCTCTCGATCCAATGGAGTGTTCTCTGTCACGTGGTGACTCACATCGGCAATGTGCACACCGATCTCCACTCGACCCCCCTGCAAAGCCTCGAATGACACTGCATCGTCAAGGTCCTTGGCAGTGGCAGGGTCGATGGTGAAGACACAGGTGTTCCTGAAGTCACGTCTACCCTTGAGGTCTGCCAGAGAAATGGTACAAGGAATGTGCTTGAGGGAATTGAGCACTTTGTGGTCAAAGTCGTCTGCGTCAACTTCGCACTCAAACAGAATGGCATCCGTCTCGGCAGCCACTTCACCAGTTCTCCCAAGGCCTTTGAACACCTCCCCACGAGGCAGTGCCCACTGCTCCGACCAGGTGCTGATGCTCACTACAAAGAGGCTCTCCGCGCTTGGGTGCTTCACAAAGTCCCGAGGAACACTGGCTGCAGCCACTAACATCATGGGCACCCTCGTATCCCTAGCCCTAAAAAAGATCCTGTCACAGCCCTTCTTGCCATCCACCTGCAAGCTGCCAGCTGCCTTGCGAGAGTGCACCTGCAACAACAACACACTTCCCATCAACAACAACACAACTAACTCTAACTCTCACCCTAACCACAACAACAACACCAGCAAAAATAGCAACAGCACCTTGCTTTTGAGGGCGACCACTTTGGCAGTCCGCACCATTGTAAAACCACTGAGCCTCTGTCGCAAGTGCTCAAATGACCACAACTCACCACCACCACCACCACCACCACCACCACCATCATCACCACCACCACCATCACCACCACCACCATCACCACCACCACCATCACCACCACCACCACAGGGCACATTCAGCTCCTTGAGTTGGCAGGCACTCAGATTGGAAAGTTGACTGTACGTGGTGAACCTGTGTGGTCACCAAGTGTGCTCTAAACAAATAAATTTTTTACACACACACACACACACACACACACACACACACACACACACACACACACACACACACACACACACACACACACACACACACACACACACACACACACACACACACACACACACACACACACACACACACACACACACACACACACACACACACACACACACAATATTCATAAAAATGAAAAGTGATGGAGGGCAAGAGAAGGCTTAAAAGCATTCAGACCTTTTTCTGTTGTTTCTGACTACCAATCCAAGGCTGTCCACCCCACGTCTCACCTTCTCCTGCTCCACTGCACCTTCAAACAATGACATAAACCACATTGATTTCATGAATTCAAAAGTTGTTCTTTGAAATACATGGAGCGGAACCCTCATGAGAGCCTTCTTACCTTCAGCCGGGCTAATGGCTCCATCAAGAGAGACACTTTTAATGTTTGGAACAGGAATGCTTCCATTGCTTTTGAATGCAGCCAGAGGAATCTAAAAGTTTCAATTATTAAAGTTTCATAAGCCACTTACGCACACACCTGAGTCATTCATTCTGCCATCAATTTGCTTCCTCCCACCTTCCATTCCTCCTGGCACAGCAGTTGCGCATACACCACATCTCCGTTCAAAGCCCGATTTCTATTCTTTAGGCCTTCTATGAATATATCATCACCGCCATCCTTTTCAAGGGTTGAGTTTAATGTAAAATTATAAACAACTTAGTTTGTTGAAACATTAAATGTCTGCTTGACTTCTACTTGAATAAAAGACGTTCACAAACTCACAGAGCAGCTCACATAAGCTTCATCATTATTTTTCAAACTGATGTGTAGGACACCCTGGCCAAATGTTGTCATTTCCAGTATAAAGAAACATGCTAGTAATATGCAGCTCTATTTATTAGTAAAAACTGTGAATTATGTTTTTACCTGAGCTATGTTATAAAAAAAAATTAATTACAGTTATTAGACTGTCATCTTCTATTAACTGCCTTTCAGACCAATACTTTTCATAATATTTAGTTGAAAACTTGTTCTTCATAATTTTTATGAATTAATTTTAGTTTGTTATGTGTCTTGCCTTAAATTAAAAAATGTTTAAATTGAAAACGGACAGAATGAAAACGAGGCGCATAACAAAACAATGAAACTCGGTTTTAAAATAGTAAGATTTATGATACAAGAAAAAAATTATAAATTTTTTTTCACAAAATAATTTTTTTTTATTAATTATATTATTTTTTTGATTTAAGTTTTTTAAATTATAAAAAAAACATATGTGAAGCTCCTTTTTGTTGTTTCATTTCTATGAAAAATATCTAGGACGTTTTTTGCGGGTTGCATTCCGGCTTTCTCCTTGTTGTTTACGTCGAATCGAGTTTGTGTTTTCATGAAATATTTTGCCAATCATTTTCTTTATTTGGTTTTTCACCTATTTTGGTAACAATTCTCAGTTTCTACGTAATTAAAATAATGGTTTTCCATTTCTTTTTTCGATTAATCTTTTAGTATTCAAAAATAAATCCATCATATAAATTCGGAAAACGACTGAAATGAACATGTTTTGATTTATTTGCAGATCAAAATGTCTGATGATAAATTAAATGCAAAGAGGGTGGTGTTGGTTGCTGTGGATGAAAGTGAGAATGCCATGACAGCTTTCCAATGTTTGTGATTGCATTCTTATTATTCTCAACGGTCGATTGCTTATGTATAAACACTCATCTTTTGCTTCATGTCGTCCACTAGTATATAGTAGTTTAATTATTTTCACTTTCATGTTTTTTGAACTTTTATAGAAAATTTGCGTGCAATTTGAGATTTGGCTGTCGTACTAACTGTTGAAAAATAATCCATATTATGACCCAACCGCCCTATTGCTTGTCTAGGTAAACTTCCACAAAGTTTAGCTTTTCATTACTTATTCGAGTTGTCATTCAAAGCTGTGGCCGTTTTTTCTCATTGGCTCGAAAGTCAAATAAATTAAAATTACCTCAATTATTTTTCGTTGTTTAAGTTACCTCCGAACGAGCTGTAAAGCATTTGGTTTTAAAAGCGGCAACTCAAGAAAAAAACAGACGTCATGCAAATCTGGTTTATTTGCCTAGAACCCTAGCAGCTAGTAAACACGTACTTCTGGTAGCGCCTTCAAATGCTTACCAAAAAGGCACTTCAAAATGATAAGCTTAGTCGTTCAACAATGTCTTGATGATTCGGCATTGCAATAAAAAACATACATAAAAAACGCAAACAACTATGATAAAACACAACGCAAACAACCATGATACAACACAATGCAAACAACCATGATACAACACAATGCAAACAACCATGATACAACACAAGGCAAACAACCATGATACAACACAATGCAAACAACTATGATACAACACAACGCAAACAACCATGATACAACACAACGCAAACAACCATGATACAACACAATACAAACAACCATGATACAACACAACGCAAACAACCATGATACAACACAATGCAAACAACCATGATACAACACAACGCAATAAGCCACATATTATTCTGGTGGAGTCCAAAGGTCTCAGCTTGACACCTTTATGTTTCTCTGATTTCTCATGTCTCTTGTGTCCTTCAAAGTTTTGATAGGACACCACTTGTCATCATGTGCGCAACAATCATACAAAACGAATGTCTCGTGTCCGTCTTGTATCTTGTGTGCGTCTTGTGTCATGTGTGCGTCTTGTGTCCGTCTTGTCTCATGTGTGCATCTTATTTCATGTGTGCGTCTTATGTCTTGTCTGCATCTTGAATTTCGTGGGCTCCATGCCAGCACTTCATCTTTTTCATTTTAGGCGCTTCAGTCAACAACTTTTGTTCGTTTTGATGGGACGACATTGACCTTCAAGCGGCAACAATGAGGTATCATGAAGCTGCCTCAGTCTAATCACTGTAGCTTCATGCGCTCCATGACACATGCAACGTCCCAACCCCTGCCATTCTTTAACAACATGCTCTGTGTACGTCTGTGCACTTTTGCGTCTACGCTTCTTTGTGTGCGTTTGTTTCCGTGCGTGTTTGTGTCTCCGCGTGCGCGTGCGTGGTTGCGTTTCCTTTCATGTCACAACCTGCCATATTACACTCCACCATTTTTGCCTTATAGCAACTATAGTTCTCATAGTCCTAGGGCGATTTTTCAATCACGCACCACGCACTGACTAATGCACCACCCCCCCTTGCTTCTCACCCTCTTTTCCATTATCCCTACTTTCCTTTCGACCTTTTCCTTTTATCACTATCTCTTCATCCTTCTTATTCTTTCACTATTTCTTTATTTTTTATTTTTATCGCTTCATCCTCTCTCGCTTTTTTTCTTTTTTTCTTACTCTTCTCTTATTTTTTTTCTTTTCGCTTTCTTCTTCTATCTTCTTTTTTTTCATCTCTTTCTATTCTTTCTTTTTCACCTCTTCTCCTTCTCACTCCCCACTCTGAATCCTTAATGAAGCCCATTGAAGTCCTGTATCTATTTTTCGTATCTTTATGTATGTAACAACGCCAACAAACTTACACCACACCAACACCAACACACTAAAACCACACCACACAACTACGCTACACTAAAACCACCACACTACACCAACACCACAACACTCACCACTACACCACACCAAACTTACACCACCACACCACACTTACACCAAAACCACTGCACCATTCTAACATCCCCACTAAACCACCACTCTAACACCATCACACCAACACCAACACCACCACATGAACATCACCACACCAACACCATCACACCAACACCACCACACCAACACCATCACACCAACACCACACTACACCATCACACCAACACTACACTACACCATCACACCAACACCATCACAACACTACACCACTACACCAACACCATTACACCAACACCACTACACCAATACCATTACACCAACACCACTACATCAACTCACTTACACCACACCGCCACACTTACACCACCACACCACACCACCACAGGGTACCTGAATGAACTGCACAGGAAGGATGACATGGTGGTGGTTCTGCATGTTCCCGAAGTCCGCGCCCTGCCTGTCATCTCATTCAAAAGTCACCATCCTCTCATCCGTCCATCCATCCATCCATCCATTCTCTCATTCATCCATCCATTCTTCCATCTATTCGCGTGTTCATCCATCCATTTCTTTTTCTTTCGTTCATTTAGAAGTTCTGTGCAGATCACTTGTTACTTTCCAACCCTTCACTGTCATTCACCTGCATTGCCACAACGCTACTACTACTGCTAACACCACCACCCTCTCGAAGGCTTCTCACTACCAGTTGAAGAATGGCAGAAAGTTCTGCAAGATCAAC
>OX387247.1:470439-480439 GCA_947562095.1 Branchellion lobata | reverse complement strand
CTCTATTTCCTCTTCGTATCTCTTTACTGTATCTCACTCTATTTCCTCTTCGTATCTCTTTATTGTATCTCAATCTATTTCTTTTTTGTATCTCCTTTCTGTATC
Source organism: Branchellion lobata (assembly GCA_947562095.1). Lineage (NCBI taxonomy): Eukaryota > Metazoa > Annelida > Clitellata > Hirudinida > Piscicolidae > Branchellion > Branchellion lobata. The sequence goes on along the minus strand of OX387247.1, from coordinate 480,334 downwards.
TCATTGTATTATCTCCATCCCTGCATTCCTTCACATAAGTAGCTGTAGCACCGACAAAAGTAGTCATATCTTCTCTGCCGTTTCCTCATGCACTTCTCGTCCACGTCCTTGCTGGCATTATGGCGTCATATGCAAGTACATGGCATGCAATATGAGGTTTCTTTAGCTTCGTGTTGTTCGGCGGTCATTAAATCTCCGTGTTGGTCCATTCCTTCAAACAACAATCGCGGCTGGGAGGTTGTGTCACTGACGGTAGATCGTTCTCACCACAACGCCGAGTCACACAACAACAACTCAACAGATAATGATGATAAACTTAATTTGTGGAGCGACCGCGGCGCCGGTGTTCAGTCGTTGAGGCGGTCAAGCACCAAACCACTCGTTAACAATTGACGCGATGTTGTGAGATCCTAGTGGTGGTATATATCTCAATACGAGGTGCAAAATGTGATTAGCGGTGCTGAGAAGGAAGGAGAAGCGGGTGGTAGTACGAGGAGGTGGCGTTAATAGGAGATGTCGAGGCAGCCAAGGGGAGAGACGAGAAAAAGTGGATAACTTAGCTCCGCAGTGTGATCTTGCTCTCGTGTGTCAAACCACGGGAGGACTCGAAAGGTGGCTCATTACGTGTTTATCTGCCACCCTATGCGGATAATGGTGAAGACTAATGCATATTCAATGAGATACAGAATAGTGAATAGTTAATGAGATACAGAGATAGTTGATAGCATAAAGGGCGATGAACGCGTAATAAAATGCAGGCTGATAAATACATAATGAGATGAAGGCTGATGAATACGTAATGAGATGAAGGCTGATGAATACGTAATGAGATGCAGGCTGATGAATACGTAATAAGATGCGAAAGCCTGCAGTGTGGAAGTTTGAGCTCTGCTCAGCAATGCTGCTTTTATTTATAGAACGGATGGACGGATGGAGGAGATAGTTTTAGGGTTGATGAATTGAATAAAAGATGGATTGAAAGAGAGATGAAATTAATATTTAAAAAAATTCTTCTAACTGCTGGAGTGATTGTTGGTGGGTGGATGGGTGGATGGGTGGATGGGTGGATGGGTGGGTGAATGGGTGGGTGAATGGGTGGGTGAGTTGTTGACGAGTGGGTGGGTTGTTAAAGAGTGGACTGGTAGATGTGAGAATGGGTTTTTGATGGGTGAGTGGTTGTTGAAGAATGGATGGGTTGTTGATGGGTAGATGGGTGAATGAGTGAATAGGTAGATGAGTTGCTGATGACTGGATTGGTGGATGGGTGGAAGGGTGGATGGGTGGATAGGTGGATGAGTGGATAGGTGGATGGGTGGATGGGTGGATGGGTGGATGGGTGGAAGGGTGGATGGGTGGATGGGTGGACGGGTGGATGGGTGGATGGGTGGACGGGTGGATGGGTGGAAGGGTGGATGGGTGGATGGGTGGACGGGTGGATGGGTGGATGGGTGGACGGGTGGACGGGTGGATGGGTAAATAGGTGGATGGGTGGATGGGTGGATGGGTGGATGGGTGGACGGGTGGACGGGTGGATGGGTAAATAGGTGGATGGGTGGATGGGTGGACGGGTGGACGGGTGGATGGGTAAATAGGTGGATGGGTGGATGGATAGAAGGGTGGATGGGTAGATGAGTGAATGGGTGGATAGGTGGATGGGTGGATGGGTGGATGGGTAAATAGGTGGATGGGTGGACGGGTGGACGGGTGGATGGGTGGATAGGTGGATAGGTGGATGGGTGGATAGGTGAATGGGTGGATGGGTGGATGGGTGAATGGGTGGATAGGTGGATGGGTGAATGGGTGGATAGGTGGACGGGTGGATGGGTGGATAGGTGGATGGGTGGATGAGTTGTTGGTGAGGGAAAGTGAGAAATATTTCACTAAACCTCCTTAAAGAAGCCTTGACCGCATGGGTTGTAGTCGGAGATGTTTTGAAAAATAAATTATGTGTTTAGCTAACATCACAAACATAGTATGTATAAGATGAGAAAAGAAAAAGAGGAGAGGAAGGAGGAGGAGGAAGAGGAAGAGAGAGAAGAAGAGGAAGAGGAGGAGGAGGAGGAGGAGGAGGAGGAGGAGGAGGAGGAGGAGGAGGAGGAGGAGGAGGAGGAGGAGGAGGAGGAGGAGGAGGAGGAGGAGGAGGAGGAGGAGGAGGAGGAGGAGGAGGAGGAGGAGGAGGAGGAGGAGGAGGAGGAGGAGGAGGAGGAGGAGGAGGAGGAGGAGGAGGAGGAGGAGGAGGAGGAGGAGGAGGAGGAGGAGGAGGAGGAGGAGGAGGAGGAGGAGGAGGAGGAGGAGGAGGAGGAGGAGGAGGAGGAGGAGGAGGAGGAGGAGGAGGAGGAGGAGGAGGAGGAGGAGGAGGAGGAGGAGGAGGAGGAGGAGGAGGAAGAAGAGGAGGAGGAGAAGGAGGAGGAGGAGGAGGAGGAAAAGGAGGAAGAGGAGGAGGAGGAGGAGGAGGAGAAGGAGGAGGAGGAGGAGGAGGAGGAGGAGGAGGAGGAAAAAAAAGAAATAAAGAAAGAAGAGAAGGAGGAAGAAGAAAGGAAGAAAGGAAAGACGGAGGAGGAGGAGGAGAAGAAAAAGGATGAAGAATAAAAATAAGGCGAATAAGAAGAGAAAGAAATAAGGGAAGGAGAAAGAGAAAAAAAAGGAAAAAGAAAAAAGATAGAAAGAGAAAGAAGAAAAAAAGGAAGAGGTGGTATATGGCAAAAGGAGGGGTGGGTCGGTGAGTGGTCCCATCGATGCACATCCATTGCGAGCATGCTGGGCTGGTAACTAGAAAGTTTGAGAAAGCTTGTGAAGAAGAAAACATAGCCAGCCGAATTAAACACCAACTGGAAAATAAACGAGAAAAAAGGTGCAGGGAGAAGGAGGGAGGAGAGATGTGGAGGAAAAAGAGATAGGGAGGGAAGGGGGAGATAGGGCTGGAGGAGAGAGGGGATGTTGTTAGAGGGGGCTGCATAATCGTATCGACTACACAGCCTGTGATCTTCGCTTTATTTCGCTGCTCATTTGAAGGTTACTTTTTGTTGCTTCGACTGGTTAAAGATGCCATGTTGCCACACTCTTTCAAATTAAGATCGTCTTCCGGATTTTAATTATAATTAATTTTCGAATTAAAATTTGAAATTTTCTATTCTTCTTTCTAATTGGGAATCAATCTATGGAGGTAATGGTGCTTGGCAAAAGCTTCAATCGCACGCCTCGATGCTCCCAGGCGCTTCACGCTTGAATAATTTCCTGCTTGAGGGCGATACGCTTTTTGATTTGGTGGTAGTGGTGGTAGTGGTGGTTGTGGTGGTAGTGGTGGTTGTGGTGGTGGTGGTAGTGGTGGTTGTGGTGGTGGTGGTTGTGTTGGTGGTGGTTGTTGTGGTTGTAGTGGTGGTGTTGGTAGTGGTTGTAGTGGTGGTGATGGTTGTTGTGGTTGTAGTGGTAGTGTTGGTGGTGGTGATGATGGTTGTTGGGGTTGTAGTGGTGGTGTTGGTGGTGGTTGTAGTGGTGGTGTTAGTGGTGGTTGTAGTGGTAGTGGTGTTGGTGGTGGTTGTAGTGGTGATGGTGTTAGTGGTGGTTGTAGTGGTGGTGGTTGTAGGGGTGGTGGTTGTAGTGGTGGCGTTGGTGGTGGTTGTAGTGGTGGTTGTGGTAGTGTCAGTGGTGGTTATAGTGGTGGTTGTGGTGGGGGTGCTGGCGGTATTGAGATGAATACACCATTTTTCTGGAATCATTTTTTGTAATAAAGTTTTTTTGAAGTGCGGAAGGAAAAAAATTCATTTTTTTTTCTTTTCATTGTCGATTTTCAAAATTTTTTAATGCTCCGTATATTCGTCAACCATCAAATGCCCTCAATGCATGCCCCCTACCCCGCCAACACAGCGAGAAAAGTAGTTTCTGTTTGGAGTTGAGAGTGAACAAACAACAACAACAACATAGAAGACTCGACAACAACAACAACAACAACAACAACAACAACAACAACAACAACAACAACAACAACAACAATAGTTCCCCGGGGAAGGTCATCCCAGTTATTCTGACAAACAGTAAATACTCTCGCAATCAAAGACCACCCGAAGATCACGGCAGCACCACAGTGACACCACCACAGCGACACCATCACAGCGACACCACCACAGCGACACCACCACAGCGACACCACCACAGCGACACCACCACAGCGACACCACCACAGCGACACCACCACAGCGACACCACCACAGCGACACCACCACAACAATGATGTCGTATTACGAAGAAGGCCTGCCAGCGGAGTACTACCAGATGCAGCAGTACATGGAGCAGGAGAACGAGTGGGAGAGGGAAGGACTTCTTGACCCCGCATGGGAAAAACAACAGAGGAAGGTCCGCCACTTCGCAACTGCAATCATCCATCCATCACTCATCCATCCATCCCTCATCCATCCATCCCTCATCCATCCATCCCTCATCCATTCATCACTTATCCATCCATCACTCATTTATCCATCACTCATTTATCCATCACTCATCCATCCATCACTCATCCATCCATCACTCATCCATCCATCATTCATCCATCCATCACTCATCCATCCATCGCTCATTTATCCCTCACTCATCCATTCATCCCTTATATATCCATCACTCAGTTATCCATCACTCATCCATCCATCACTCATCCATTCATTCAACACCTATTCCTCCATACTTTACTCATCCATCCATAATCATCCATCCATTCACTATCTATTCACCTATCCATCACTCATCCATTCATCCTTCATCCATCCATCACTCCTCAATCCATCTTCTATCCATCTATCACTCATCCATTCATCACTCATAAATCCACCATTTCTCCATCCAACACTCATCCATCCATCACTTATCTATTCATCCATCCATCACTCATCCATCCATCACTATACATCCACCATTTATACATCCATCATTTATCTATCCACCACTCATCCATTTACCACTCATCCATCCATTCGCCATCTATTTATCCATCCATCACTTATCTATTCATTCAAAAATTATTTCTCCATACTTTACTCATCCATCCATCACTCACCCATCCATTCGCCATCTATTCATCTATCCATCTTTCATCCATCTATCTTTCACTCATCCATTCATTCATCCATCTCTCATCCATCTATCTTTCACTCATTCATCTATTTATCTTTCCCTCGTTCATTCATCCACCCATCATTTTACCATCAGCTCGGTTGCTCATTTACTTAGTCAACCATCCAATCAGGCACTCACTCATCCACACTCTGCTTCTCATTCACTCATTCATCTTTTCATTCACTTGTCCATTGAATTTCAATCACACATTCCAACACTTAAACCCACACCACACCACACCACACCACACCACACCACACCACACCACACCACACCACACCACACCACACCACACCACACCACACCACACCACACCACACCACACCACACCACACCACACCACACCACACCACACCACACCACACCACACCACACCACACCACACCACACTACACCACACCACACCACACCACACCACACCACACCACACCACACCACACCACACCACACTAAACCACACCACACCACACCAAACCACACTACACCACACCACACCACACCACACCACACCACACCACAGACCTTCACGGCGTGGTGCAACTCACACTTGAGGAAGGCAGGCACTCAGATTGAAAACATCGAAGAAGACTTCCAAAATGGACTCAAACTCATGCTCCTGCTTGAGGTGTCTTTGAACTCGTGCACAAACACGTACACAAACACACACACACACACACACACACACACACACACACACACACACACACACACACACACACACACACACACACACACACACACACACACACACACACATACACACACACACACACACACACACACACACACACACACACACACACACACACACACACACACACACACACATATATATATATATATACACACACACAAACACACACACACACACACACACACACACACACACACACACACACACACACACATACACACACACACACACACACACACACACACACACACACACACACACACACACACACACACACACACACACACACACACAAACACACACACACACATACAGGTGATATCGGGGGAGCACCTGGGCAAGCCAGACCGGGGAAAGATGCGCATTCACAAACTCTCGAACGTCAACAAGGCGCTGCAGTTTATCGAGAGCAAGGGAGTCAAACTTGTCTCCATCGGCTCTGAAGGTCTTCGCTTCACTGCTACCTCACTGCTGCCTCACTGCTGCCTCACTGCTGCCTCACTGCTGCCTCACTGCTGCCTCACTGCTACCTCACTGCTACCTCACTGGTGCCTCACTGGTGCCTCACTGCTACCTCACTGCTGCGTCACTGCTGCGTCACTGCTGCGTCCCTGCTGCGTCACTGCTGCGTCACTGCTGCTTCACTACTGCCTTACTGCTGCCTCACTGCTGCCTCACTGCTGCCTCACTGCTGTCCCACTGCTGCCTCACTGCTACCTCACTGCTGTCTTGTATTTGGTTTAAATATGAGTTTTTATAAATTTATGAGAATTGTCCTTTGATTTCTCAGTCAATTTTGTTTTATAATTAACACTCACATGTTTCATGACATAGAGTTTGGTTCATTTGTCTTTGTTCTCATGTTTCATGTTTTTTGTGACATTTTCTGTAACATGAGACACTCTTCAATAATTATTTGATATGATTGTAAACTACCTCATATACCTCAGTATTCACTTGATTCAACTTTGACTAAGTCATACCCTCCACATTTCAATGTTTTATCAGTTTGTTTCAATTTTTATAGTAAAGTTTATCCATAACATGCTTTGACTATTCGTAACCTTATGGTTTTTTGTGTTTAACACTTCTGCGCCTGCGGCATAATGATTGGCCTGTTCCGCTGTAAAGTGTGATCGGGTGAGCCCAGGTTTGAGTTCTAAAAGCGGCAACTCAATTAAAGTACAGATGCCGTCCTAGAGTGTCCAGTCCTCTAGTAGCCCACAGCGAGTAAAACCGTTTTAATGCCTTTGAACATAGTGCTAAAAGACGCGTTACAAATGTTTTGATCAGATTATATTAGATTAGATTAGATTAGAATGCTGTCTCAATGCTATGTTTAGAATGACCACATCCTACTTTGAAGATGATTGTATCGTATGTTGAAGATTATCGTATGTTGAAGATGATCGTATGTTGAAGATTATCGTATGTTGAAGATGATCGTATGTTAAAGATTATCGTATTTTCAAGATTATCGTATGTTCAAGATGATTGTATGTTGAAGATGATCGTAGGTAAGATTATCGTATGTTGAAAATGATTGTATGTTGAAAATGATCGTATATTGAATGCAGAGATCGTGGATGGCAACTTGAAGATGACGCTGGGCATGATCTGGACCATCATCCTCCGCTTCGCCATCCAAGACATTTCTGTGGAAGGTGGCACTGTTTGTCTTGTTGTTTGTCCTGTTGTTTGTCTTGTTGTTTATCCTGTTGTTTGTCCTGTTGTTGCACTGTTTGTCCTGTTGTTGCACTGTTTGTCCTGTTGTTGCACTAGTTGTTCTGTTGTTTGTTCTGTTGTTGCACTAGTTGTTCTGTTGTTTGTCCTGTTGTTGAACTGTTTGTTCTGTTGTTGCACTGTTTTTCCTGTTGTTGCACTGTTTACCACGTTGCTTGCAGAGTTGACGGCGAAGGAGGGTTTGTTGTTGTGGTGCCAGAGGAAGACGGCGCCCTACAAGAACGTCAACGTGCAGAACTTCCATCTCAGGTGAGGCTGACGAGGCGTTGGAAGGGTGATTTCAACCACTACTTTTTCTTCCACACCTCCTCACACACCACCCTCTTACACCCCCCTCACACACCACCCTCTTACACCCCCCTCACACACCACCCTCTCACACCCCCCTCACACACCACCCTCTTACACCCCCCTCACACACCACCCTCTTACACCCCCCTCACACACCACCCTCTTACACACCCCTCACACACCACCCTCTCACACACCCCTCACACACCACCCTCTTACACACCCCTCACATACCTCCCTCTCACACCTCCCCCCCTCCTTCACAGCTTCAAGGACGGGTTGGCCTTTTGCGCCCTCATTCACAGACACAGACCCGAACTACTTGACTACAACAAACTCTCTAAGGTCCCCGACAACAACAAACACAACAATAACAACATACACAACATCATAACAACAACCTCAACAATCACAACAACAACCTCAACAAAAACAACATCACAACAACAATCTCAACAAAAACAACAACAAAGTCACAACAACAAAGTCACAACAACAACATCACAACAAAAACATCACAACAACAACAACACAACAACAACCTCAACAAAAGCAACATCAAAATCACAACAAAAACATCGCAACAACATCATCGACAACAACAACATTACAACAACAACAAAATGACAACAAAATCATTCTCAACAACAACCTCACAACAAAAACAACAACAACTACTACTACTGCAACAACATCAATAACAATAACTGATTTTTTTATTATTACAACAACGTCACGACCGTATGCAGGACAACCCGCTCCACAACTTGGACCTGGCCTTCGAAGTGGCTGAGAAGCATCTTGACATCCCCAAGATGCTCGACGCCGAAGGTGTGGATGGATGTGTGGATGGATGTGTGGATAGATGTGTGGATGGATGTGTGGATGGATGTGTGGATAGATGTGTGTATAGGTGGATGTGTGGATAGATATGTGGATGGATGTGTAGATGGATGTGTGGATAGATGTGTGGATAGGTGGATGTGTGGATAGATGTGTAGATGGATGGATGTGTGGATGGATGGGTGTGTGGATTTATGAATGGATGGGTGTGTGGATGTGTGGATGGATGCGTGGTTAGATGTGTGGATGTGTGGATGGATGTGTAGATTGATGTATGAATGGTAAGATGTGTGGATGGATGTGTGGTTAGATGTGTGGATGAGTGGATGTGTGGATGGATGTGTGAATGGTTAAATGTATGGATGGATGTGTGAATGGATGTGTGGATGGATGTGTGGATGGATGTGTAGATGGATGTGTAGATGGATGTGTAGAAGGATGACTTGCTCACAGACATGGTGAACTCGGTGAAGCCTGACGAGAGGTCGGTGATGACATACGTGTCAGCCTACTACCACGCTTTCGCTGGAGCCCAGCAAGTAAGAGCTTTCCAATTGATTCCCTGCAAGAATTTGTAGAGTTGAATTTTTTTGAAAGAGAATATAGAATGCAATGAGCCAACCGCCTTTAAAAACGGTGTGGACTGGTGATAGATTGACTGCATGCACGCAGGCAGAAACGGCAGCAAACAGAATTTGCAAGGTGCTCAAGGTGAACCAGGAAAACGAGCGACTGATGGAAGAGTACGAGAAGCTGGCCAGTGATGTGCGTGAAAAGACTTACCAGTCAAGCGTCATCAGTCACATCTCAATCACGCTTCCACTGCTAGCAAACACCGCCCCCCGCCCCCATCAATCACTTTCAACCACACCCCTCCTCCCCATCAATCACCTTCCGCCACACCCCCCCTCCCCATCAATCATCTTCAGCCACGCCCCCCTCCTCATCAATCACCTCCAACCACACCATCACCCTTCATTACCACTCTCACCATGTCTATTTTCATCACCACCACACCGCCACCACACCACCACCACCACACCACCACCACCACACCACCACCACACCACCACCACACCACCACCACACCACCACCACACCACCACCACACCACCACCACACCACCACCACACCACCACCACACCACCACCACACCACCACCACACCACCACCACACCACCACCACACCACCACCACCACACCACCACCACACCACCACCA
>OX387247.1:452939-465439 GCA_947562095.1 Branchellion lobata | reverse complement strand
GGAGGAGTGATGAGAAGATTGGAAAGAAAGAAAGGAGAGAAAAGAGAGTGGAAGAAAGAGGAAGGAAAGATTGAAGAAAAAAGGGAGGAGGAGTGAGTGAAGAAAAAAAAGAAGGAGTGAGTGAAGAAAAAAAGGATGGGTGATTGAAGGAAGCAGGATGAGTGATTGAAGGAAGCTTACCATGATTGCACTGCAGGACCTGTCGAAGAAGTGGTCGGCGATCAAGCAGCTGGTGCCTGGGAGGGACAAGGTACTGAGGGAGGAGCTGATAAGGCAGGAAAACCACGAAAGGTGTCCATTCTTTCTCCATCTTCTTTTCCATTCTTTCTCCATCTTCTTTTCCATTCTTTCTCCATCTTCTTTTCCATTCTTTCTCCATCTTCTTTTCCATTCTTTCTCCATCTTCTTTTCCATTCTTTCTCCATCTTCTTTTCCATTCTTTCTCCATCTTCTTTTCCATTCTTTCTCCATCTTCTTTTCAATTCTTTCTCCATCTTCTTTTCCATTCTTTCTCCATCTTCTTTTTCAATTCTTTCTCCATCTTCTTTTCCATTCTTTCTCCATCTTCTTTTCCATTCTTTCTCCATCTTCTTTTCCATTCTTTCTCCATCTTCTTTTCCATTCTTTCTCCATCTTCTTTTTCATTCTTTCTCCATCTTCTTTTTCATTCTTTCTCCATCTTCTTTTCCATTCTTTCTCCATCTTCTTTTCCATTCTTTCTCCATCTTCTTTTTCATTCTTTCTCCATCTTCTTTTCCATTCTTTCTCCATCTTCTTTTCCATTCTTTCTCCATCTTCTTTTCCATTCTTTCTCCATCTTCTTTTCCATTCTTTCTCCATCTTCTTTTCCATTCTTTCTCCATCTTCTTTTCCATTCTTTCTCCATCTTCTTTTCCATTCTTTCTCCATCTTCTTTTCCATTCTTTCTCCATCTTCTTTTCAATTCTTTCTCCATCTTCTTTTCCATTCTTTCTCCATCTTCTTTTCCATTCTTTCTCCATCTTCTTTTCCATTCTTTCTCCATCTTCTTTTCCATTCTTTCTCCATCTTCTTTTCCATTCTTTCTCCATCTTCTTTTCCATTCTTTCTCCATCTTCTTTTCCATCTTTCTCCATCTTCTTTTCCATTCTTTCTCCATCTTCTTTTCCATTCTTTCTCCATCTTCTTTTCCATTCTTTCTCCATCTTCTTTTCAATTCTTTCTCCATCTTCTTTTCCATTCTTTCTCCATCTTCTTTCAATTCTTTCTCCATCTTCTTTTCCATTCTTTCTCCATCTTCTTTTCCATTCTTTCTCCATCTTCTTTTCCATTCTTTCTCCATCTTCTTTTCCATTCTTTCTCCATCTTCTTTTCCATTCTTTCTCCATCTTCTTTTCCATTCTTTCTCCATCTTCTTTTCCATTCTTTCTCCATCTTCTTTTTCAATTCTTTCTCCATCTTCTTTTCAATTCTTTCTCCATCTTCTTTTCCATTCTTTCTCCATCTTCTTTTCCATTCTTTCTCCATCTTCTTTTCCATTCTTTCTCCATCTTCTTTTTCAATTCTTTCTCCATCTTCTTTTCCATTCTTTCTCCATCTTCTTTTCAATTCTTTCTCCATCTTCTTTCAATTCTTTCTCCATCTTCTTTTCATTCTTTCTCCATCTTCTTTTCCATTCTTTCTCCATCTTCTTTTCCATTCTTTCTCCATCTTCTTTTCCATTCTTTCTCCATCTTCTTTTCCATTCTTTCTCCATCTTCTTTTCCATTCTTTCTCCATCTTCTTTTTCAATTCTTTCTCCATCTTCTTTTCAATTCTTTCTCCATCTTCTTTTCCATTCTTTCTCCATCTTCTTTTCCATTCTTTCTCCATCTTCTTTTCCATTCTTTCTCCATCTTCTTTTCATTCTTTCTCCATCTTCTTTTCCATTCTTTCTCCATCTTCTTTTCCATTCTTTCTCCATCTTCTTTTCCATTCTTTCTCCATCTTCTTTTCCATTCTTTCTCCATCTTCTTTTTCAATTCTTTCTCCATCTTCTTTTCCATTCTTTCTCCATCTTCTTTTCAATTCTTTCTCCATCTTCTTTCAATTCTTTCTCCATCTTCTTTTCATTCTTTCTCCATCTTCTTTTCCATTCTTTCTCCATCTTCTTTTCCATTCTTTCTCCATCTTCTTTTTCAATTCTTTCTCCATCTTCTTTTCCATTCTTTCTCCATCTTCTTTTTCAATTCTTTCTCCATCTTCTTTTTCATTCTTTCTCCATCTTCTTTTCCATTCTTTCTCCATCTTCTTTTCCATTCTTTCTCCATCTTCTTTTCCATTCTTTCTCCATCTTCTTTTCCATTCTTTCTCCATCTTCTTTTCCATTCTTTCTCCATCTTCTTTTCCATTCTTTCTCCATCTTCTTTTCCATTCTTTCTCCATCTTCTTTTCCATTCTTTCTCCATCTTCTTTTCCATTCTTTCTCCATCTTCTTTTCAATTCTTTCTCCATCTTCTTTTCCATTCTTTCTCCATCTTCTTTTCCATTCTTTCTCCATCTTCTTTTCCATTCTTTCTCCATCTTCTTTTCCATTCTTTCTCCATCTTCTTTTCATTCTTTCTCCATCTTCTTTTCCATTCTTTCTCCATCTTCTTTTCCATTCTTTCTCCATCTTCTTTTCCATTCTTTCTCCATCTTCTTTTTCAATTCTTTCTCCATCTTCTTTTCCATTCTTTCTCCATCTTCTTTTCCATTCTTTCTCCATCTTCTTTTCCATTCTTTCTCCATCTTCTTTTCCATTCTTTCTCCATCTTCTTTTCCATTCTTTCTCCATCTTCTTTTCCAATTCTTTCTCCATCTTCTTTTCCATTCTTTCTCCATCTTCTTTTCCATTCTTTCTCCATCTTCTTTTCCATTCTTTCTCCATCTTCTTTTCCATTCTTTCTCCATCTTCTTTTTCAATTCTTTCTCCATCTTCTTTTCCATTCTTTCTCCATCTTCTTTTCCATTCTTTCTCCATCTTCTTTTCCATTCTTTCTCCATCTTCTTTTTCATTCTTTCTCTATTTTTTCCTTCCGTTTTTTAAATTTTTTTTCTTTATCTTGTTGTTCCATTCTTTCTCTTCCCATTATTTCGTTTCTTCCGTTTTTTTCATCTTCTTTCTATCTCCATCCTCTTCTTCCACGCCCTCTCAAACCACCGCAGACTTCGCAAGGCGTTTGCACAGAAAGCAGCGCAAGCAAGCGCTTGGCTGGAAAGGCAGATAGGCGCTGTGACTTCCCTGGGGACGCAAAGAGGCAAGCTGGAGGACCACCTCATCAAGCTGCGAGCCATCGAGAAGGAGGTGCCATTGGCAGCAGATTAAAACAAACATAATAATAATAATATTATTAATATTATTATTATTATTCACAGCAGATAAACATAAAAATATTATTATAATTATATTATTATCAGTATTATTATAATCAAAAAAATAACACTCCGACTGGAAATGTTGTGGTTGTTGTGCAGACGGTGGCGTTCCGGGCCAGCATCAACGACCTAGAGAAGACCAACTGTGAGATGCAAGAAGCCCTTGTCTACCGCAACCCTTACACCACCCTCACCATGGAGGTACCCCTTTCTCTCTCTTCCTTTTCCTCTTCTTCATCATCCTTCTTATCCCTTTCTTCTTTCTCTCTTTCATCATCTTCATCATACTTTTCTTCCTTTTCTTTTTCTTCATCCTCCCACTCCTCCTCTTCTTCTTTTTCTTCATCCTCCCACTCCTCCTCCTCTTCTTTTTCTTCATCCTCCCACTCCTCCTTCCCTTCTTTTTCTTCATCCTCCCACTCCTCCTCCTCTTATTTTTCTTCATCCTCCCACTCCTCCTCCTCTTCTTTTTCATCCATTTCATCTTTCTTTTCAGCTTCATCCTCATTCTTCTTCTCATCCTCTTCTTTATTCCTCTTCTTCTTCATACTCCTCTCTTTTCCTCCTTCTTCATCCTCCTCCATCCTTCTCCATCCTTCTTTATCCCTTCTCCATCCTCCTTCATTCTTCTCCATCCTTCTTTATCCTCCTCCATCCTTCTTCATGTCTCTTCAATGGTCTGCACTACCTCAAGTCCTTGCTGAACAACCACTCCAACAGTCGTTGCGACTGGGCTGGGAGATGATCGTCACCGTGGTCAGCAAGACCATCAACGACATCGAGAACCAGGTCTCTGAACTATCTGTCTGAACTGTCTGCTTGAACTGTCTGTCTGAACTGTCTGTCTGAACTGTCTGCTTGAACTGTCTGTCTGAACTGTCTGTCTGAACTGTCTGTCTGAACTGTCTGTCTGAACTGTCTGCTTGAACTGTCTGAACTGTCTGTTTGAACTGTCTGCTTGAACTGTCTGCCTGAACTGTCAGTTTGAACTGTCTGTCTGAACTGTCTGCTTGAACTGTCTGTCTAAACTGTCTGCCTGAACTGTCTGTCTGAACTCTGTATGAAATGACTGTCTGAAACTTTTCTCCGAATTGTCTTCCTGAAATGTCCGCTTGAAACTCTGGCAGTCTTAAAGTATTGAGTCGGAATCCGTTTATTTCACCCCTTCACACCACAACACCACCACCCTTCCACCCTCCTACCCCTCCACACCACCACCTTTTCATCGTCCTACCTTGAAACACCACCACACCACCGCTATTCCACCCTCCTATCCCTCCACACCACCACACCACCATCCTTTACACCATCTTCCACACCACCCTGCCATCTTTCTTTCCCCACCCCTCAGATCCTCACCAGAGACGCCAAGGGCATATCGAACCAGCAGCTGGAAGAGTTTAGGCGTTCCTTCATCCACTTCGACAGAACTCGCTGCAGACGTCTGCAACCCCAAGACTTCAAAGCGTGCCTCATCGCCCTTGGATACAACATCAAGGATGACCGCCAAGGTGCTGTCCATGGCAACCACTTTTGTTGTAATGTTTCTGTCCCATGGCAACCAATTTTGTAACGTTGCCGTTCCATGGCAACCAATGTTGTAATGTTGCTGTTCCATGGCAACCAATGTTGTAATGTTGCTGTTCCATGGCAACAACGACAACATGTGTTTTATAGATTTGAAGCCGTGACTTCAACACTCGTCGTTGCATCGTATTTTGCTGTATTAATTGCATCGTCTTGTATATTATTGTATTTTACTGGGTTTCATGTTGATGTTGCATGTTGCGTGTTACATGTTGATGTTGCATGTTGCGTGTTGCATGTTGATGTCGCATGTTGATGTTGCATGTTGATGTTGCATGTTGATGTTGCATGCTGATGCTGATGTTGCATTTTGCATGCTGATGCTGATGTTGCATGTTGCATGTTGATGTTGCATGTTGATGTTGCATGTTGATGTTGCATGTTGATGTTGCATGTTGATGTTGCATGTTGATGTTGCATGCCGATGTTGCATGTTGATGTTGCATGCTGATGCTGATGTTGCATGTTGATGTTGCATGCTGATGCTGATGTTGCATGTTGATGTTGCATGTTGATGTTGCATGCTGATGTTGCATGTTGATGTTGCTGTTGCAGGGGACGCAGACTTCCACAGAATCATGTCGATAGTAGACCCCAACCAGATGGGCTTCGTGACCTTCGAGGCCTTCCTTGACTTCATGACCAGGGAGGCTGCCGACACCGAGTCTGCAGACCAGGTGGTGCAGTCGTTCAAGGTGCTGGCCGAAGATAAGGTGTGTGGATGGTGGGTAAGGTGGTGTGTGAGGTGGTGTGTGTAAGGTGGTGGGTAAGGTGGTGTGTGTGAGGTGGTGTGTGTGAGATGGTGTGTGTGAGGTGGTGGGTAAGGTGGTGTGCGAAGTGGTGTGTGGATGGTGTGTGAGGTGGTGTGTGTGAGGTGATGTGTGAGATGGTGTGAGATGGTGGTGGGTGAGGTGGTGTGTGTGAGGTAGTGGGTAAGGTGGTGTGAGGTGGTGTGTGAGGTGGTTTGTGTCAGGTTGTGTGTGAGATGGTGTGAGATGGTGGTGGGTGAGGTGGTGTGTGAGATGGTGTGAGATGGTGGTGGGTGAGGTGGTGTGAGATGGTGGTGTGTAAGGTGGTGTGGTGTATATTATTGAGTGTTTACGTGAACCGTTGAAAAAAGGCAATAAGGTTTGAAAAGTATTGGTTGAAAAGGTTGTGAAAACAGACTTCCACATAATAATTAACTGAACTGCTCAACGTGTTTAAATATGGCGCTTCAAACTCCGAACTATTCATGACTTTGTCTTACGTCTCGAAACTCTACGGGGTTAATGCCACTATAATAATATTCGTGTTTGTATTGTGTTGTATTGTTTTGTTTTGTACGTCTCCGAAACATCTTGCAGCTTCACGACCACTCATGACCACTCACAACCACTCAGAACTTCATCACGGCGGACATTCTGCGCAGAGAGTTGCCTCCAGACCAGGCGGAGTACTGCATCAGAAGGATGGCCCCCTACAGCGGAAGAGACGCCGTGCCTGGAGCACTCGACTACCGCTCTTTCAGCGCCTCTCTGTACGGCGAGAGTGACCTTTGAGGCGTTTGAGTGGGTGTGTTGGCGTGGTGTGGTGTGAGATGGTGTTGTGGTGAGTTGGTGGTGTGGTGAGTTGGTGGTGTGGTGAGGTGGTGTTGGGGTGAGGTGGTGGTGCATTTACCAAGTCTCAATTTTTCTCAAAACAAACGTTTAATTCAACCGTAACTCGCAATACTTTGAGTTTTATTTTCTTTCACGTGACTACCACAAAAATTCGGTCATTTTCGTTATGGAGCGCTTCACTGGTCAGCGATAATTTATTTGCCGGACAATTTTTTAAACTTGCGGTGAAACAGGAGTATGTGGAAGACAGAGCTTGAGGCAGCCTTTCCTCACACTGTTGTTGTCACTTCCTCCTCCAACCATTCTTTCACATTGTTGCTTAGAGTTTGCAATAAAAGGGTTTCGAATTGAAGTGCACTTTTAAACAATTTCACACACACAAACACACACACACACACACACACACACACACACACACACACACACACACACACACAAACACACACACAAACACACACACACACACACACACACACACACACACACACACACACACACACACACACACACGCACACACACACACACACAAACACGAACTGGAGTAGTGATTTTTATTAAGTTATTAGTACACAACGGAACACAAGGGAATGCAAACATTAGGAACGCAATTCAGTTCATGCTTCTGTAAACACTTTATACATTTTCATTATACCGAGTGAATGTCAAATATTCTTGATAATAGTTAAATAAACTTGATAATATTTAAATAAACTTGATAATATTTAAATAACCTTGATAAGGATCCAAATAGTTTCCTCATTCGAAGTTTTATTCTCACTTTATCCCTACTTTATCTTCATAAAACTCTCGGAACTTTATTGTTCGTAAAATTCGCTTTTCAGCAATCTCTAAAAGCGCTTTGAAAATAATTTTAAAACAGCAAAGACAATGACAAGAAAATAATAAGAGTAAAAAATATAACATTGATAATGAAGGAGAGTTACAAAGCGCCAAGACAAGCAACAGAGACCCCCTCGGGCCACTTCCCATCCAATCATCCAACTTCTCATCAACGCATCCTCCCTCAATCGTCGTTGACGATGCTGACCAGTTTCTCATAGTCAGGGAGTTGGTTGGAGAAGGCTGTGATGAGACCATCCCTAGCGCCTCCTCCTTGCATGTACATGCGCATCTTGAGAGGCATGTACTTGGCCGGAGAAGAGTCCTCCACATCTGTGGGTGGCACCAGTTCGTCATGCGTGGAGGCAATGAGGGTGGAGAGGTGGATGTGAGGGTGAGGAATAGTAATGTTGGGTGGATATAAAGGTGTATGATGCCTGAGTTGAGGGCCGATTGGTCGAGAGAGGTGGGCTGGGAAGAGAGGTAGTTGTCCATGCTGTCCTGTGGGACAGAACTCTAGCTTGGCGACCTCATTTAACAATTTATCCTTCTTATTATAAATTAAAAAATTTTTTCATAGTACTGTTTAGGAAAGATAAAGTGAGAAGTGAGTGAGACCTTGAGGAATTTGGGGAGGTTGTTGGTGTTGAGGGGGCAGTGTTTGAAGTGGTGTGGCAGGGTGGAGAGGACACACACCACTGAACACCCATACTTGCGGAATGGACAGGCCACCTGCAGGGATGTAATGGATGCCTCATTGCATGCATGACAGAGTTGAACTCTGCTGAACTGCATAGCCACCTTTTGGTCGCCTATAATGTTTTCCAGTATGAAGTCATTGTGTAAGTCATGCTGAGTCAATTTCTTCCTGGAATAAAGTGATGAGTCATTAATTGACGGGGACGTTGAATGAAAGCGGAAGAGAGGGGTTTGGACACCTGTCTTCTGGACATGTTTTACTGTTCTTCAACCACTCAAGAATGCACTGGAAGTGATTTAAAAATAATTAAAAAGTGGTTGTAAGTATAAAAAATTATTTAAAGCATTGAATAAACGGTGAAAAAACTATAAAAAGATGCATGCATGGGTGGACAGCTAAAAGAGCTACAAACGGCTTTGCAGTAGGAGTGGCCACAAGGGGCTCTGACGGGATGCTTGAAAACTTCCTGGCAGATGGAACAAAAAAGATGCACGCTTACCTTCGTTGAGTCGATGTAGTCTCTAAAATCTCTGTTTCAAAAAAAGGGAAAAATAACATATTTGTTGGTTCTTTCTAAATTTTATGAAAATTTTAAAAAAAATTAATCACAAAGCAATGACTTGGAATTTCAAAGAACAGTCCATTCAAAGATAATGTTTCTATCGGAAACTAAACGTAAACAAAGTAATTTTTAAAAACAGACAATTTCAGCTACAAATAAACTAACTCTTGCTCTTCCACAACGGATTTTGATACCTTTTTTGATAAACTCCTTTTAGATTTTCGACGGGGCATTTTAAATAATTGCTAAAATAGAAAAAATGAGCGGAAAATAGAAAGTAGAAAGTAACTTTAGGTAATAAAATGTAAATACTGTAGTAAATTATTTTTATTTTATGAAAAAAGTTTCACAGAATTTAAAGAAAAAAGAAGCATTAATTTTTTGTTTGTTTTAACTTTGTACTTTAACTTAACTTTTCTCATTTAAAGAGCGGCATAATCAATTATTATGTTATTAGCTTAAAACTACTTTCAATTTTTTTCAATTTTAAGTTGCATACATTTTAGAGTTCGTTATGACACAAAATGTTGATGGTCGTGCTGAAGACACACTTAAAATACTCATAGCTACAGATAATCACATAGGCTATATGGAAAAAGATGATACTCGCAAGAAAGATTCCATTAGAACTTTTGAGGAAATTCTCCAAATAGGTCAAAAAAATGATGTTGATTTCATTCTTTTGGGGGGTGATCTTTTTCATGACAACAAGGCTTCACGAACCAGTTTACACGGCTGCATAGAGATGCTCAGGAAGTACTGCTATGGCCCCAAACCTTGCTCTTTAGCCTTTCTCAGCAATCCACTCGACAATTTTGCTCATACTTCTTTCAAACAAGTCAACTACCAAGATCCTAACATCAACGTATCTATGCCGGTTTTTTCGATCCACGGCAACCATGACGACCCAGCGGGACTCAACTCATTGTGCTCCCTCGACCTCCTCCACGCTGCAGGCCTCGTCAACTATTTTGGTAAAATCTCAAGTCTTGAAGATGTGTCCATCAGCCCACTGCTGCTACAGAAGGGTGAGTGAGTTACCAGATTTTTTCGCCTTCAGGATGAATAAAACTAAACTCTTCTTAGACTCCTATTAACTAAAGTTTTCGTCCATTATGGGAAATACACTAAAGAACTGTTTGATTACTTTTGTTGCTTGTCAAGGCAATTCCAAACTGGCTCTGTATGGGCTGGGCAATGTGCGAGATGAACGTTTGCACCGAATTTTTGAGAACAACAAGATCAAGTTCCTCCGACCCTCACAAGTACCCTCATATCTTCTTCCATCATCACTCCACTGATGAACAACACGCTTCACTGCACCACAACAGGATACGGATGACTGGTTCAACTTGTTGGTGTTGCACCAGAACAGGGCAGTGCATGGTATGAAAAACTATCTCCCTGAACACTTCCTCGACAACTTCCTTGACCTTGTTGTGTGGGGACACGAACATGAGTGCAAGGTGGTGGTGGTGGTGGTGGTGGTGGTGGTGGTGGTGGTGGTGGTGGTGGTTAGGGTTAGGGTTAGGGTGGTGGTAGTGGTAGAGGTGGTGGTGGTGATGGTGATGGTGGTGGTGGAGATGATTATGATGATGATGATGATGATGATGATGATGATGATGATGATGATGATGATGATGATGATGATGATGACGACGAGGACGACGATGATGATGAACGTTAGCAAGGGGCAAGAAAGCATGAAGAACACCTGATGGTGAGAGCTTTCTGGTGCCATCCACTTCAGGTGGACTTGAGCTGGAACGGCGTCCAGAACTTCTACATCACGCAACCTGGCTCGTCTATAGCAACCTCCCTAGCCGAGGGTGAGACAAGGCACAAGCACGTCGGTCTACTTCACATCTGTGGCAAGCATTTCAAGGTTCCTCCCCCATCAACTCACCTCCTCCTCCCCCATCAACTCACCTCCTCTTCCCCCATCAACTCACCTCCTCTTCCCCCATCAACTCACCTCCTCCTCCCCCATCAACTCACCTCCTCTTCCCCCATCAACTCACCTCCTCTTCCCCCATCAACTCACCTCCTCTTCCCCCATCAACTCACCTCCTCTTCCCCCATCAACTCACCTCCTCTTCCCCCATCAACTCACCTCCTCTTCCCCCATCAACTCACCTCCTCTTCCCCCATCAACTCACCTCCTCTTCCCCCATCAACTCACCTCCTCTTCCCCCATCAACTCACCTCCTCTTCCCCCATCAACTCACCTCCTCTTCCCCCATCAACTCACCTCCTCCTCCCCCATCAACTCACCTCCTCTTCCCCCATCAACTCACCTCCTCTTCCCCCATCAACTCACCTCCTCTTCCCCCATCAACTCACCTCCTCCTCCCCCATCAACTCACCTCCTCTTCCCCCATCAACTCACCTCCTCTTCCCCCATCAACTCACCTCCTCCTCCCCCATCAACTCACCTCCTCTTCCCCCATCAACTCACCTCCTCCTCCCCCATCAACTCACCTCCTCTTCCCCCATCAACTCACCTCCTCCTCCCCCATCAACTCACCTCCTCTTCCCCCATCAACTCACCTCCTCTTCCCCCATCAACTCACCTCCTCTTCCCCCATCAACTCACCTCCTCTTCCCCCATCAACTCACCTCCTCTTCCCCCATCAACTCACCTCCTCTTCCCCCATCAACTCACCTCCTCCTCCCCCATCAACTCACCTCCTCTTCCCCCATCAACTCACCTCCTCCTCCCCCATCAACTCACCTCCTCCTCCCCCATCAACTCACCTCCTCCTCCCCCATCAACTCACCTCCTCTTCCCCCATCAACTCACCTCCTCTTCCCCCATCAACTCACCTCCTCTTCCCCCATCAACTCACCTCCTCTTCCCCCATCAACTCACCTCCTCTTCCCCCATCAACTCACCTCCTCTTCCCCCATCAACTCACCTCCTCTTCCCCCATCAACTCACCTCCTCTTCCCCCATCAACTCACCTCCTCCTCCCCCATCAACTCACCTCCTCTTCCCCCATCAACTCACCTCCTCTTCCCCCATCAACTCACCTCCTCCTCCCCCATCAACTCACCTCCTCTTCCCCCATCAACTCACCTCCTCTTCCCCCATCAACTCACCTCCTCTTCCCCCATCAACTCACCTCCTCTTCCCCCATCAACTCACCTCCTCTTCCCCCATCAACTCACCTCCTCTTCCCCCATCAACTCACCTCCTCTTCCCCCATCAACTCACCTCCTCCTCCCCCATCAACTCACCTCCTCTTCCCCCATCAACTCACCTCCTCTTCCCCCATCAACTCACCTCCTCTGCCCCCATCAACTCACCTCCTCTTCCCCCATCAACTCACCTCCTCTTCCCCCATCAACTCACCTCCTCCTCCCCCATCAACTCACCTCCTCTTCCCCCATCAACTCACCTCCTCTTCCCCCATCAACTCACCTCCTCTTCCCCCATCAACTCACCTCCTCTTCCCCCATCAACTCACCTCCTCCTCCCCCATCAACTCACCTCCTCTTCCCCCATCAACTCACCTCCTCTTCCCCCATCAACTCACCTCCTCTTCCCCCATCAACTCACCTCCTCTTCCCCCATCAACTCACCTCCTCTTCCCCCATCAACTCACCTCCTCTTCCCCCATCAACTCACTTCCTCCTCCCCCATCAACTCATCTCCTCCTCCCCCATCAACTCACCTCCTCCCCCATCAACTCACCTCCTCCTCCCCCATCAACTCACCTCCTCCTCCCCCATCAACTCACCTCCTCTTCCCCCATCAACTCACCTCCTCCTCCCCCATCAACTCACCTCCTCCTCCCCCATCAACTCACCTCCTCTTCCCCCATCAACTCA
>OX387247.1:430439-442939 GCA_947562095.1 Branchellion lobata | reverse complement strand
ATTCTTTTCAAAATTACAATTTTGGTCAATTTGACTCCTTTTTTTATTCTTTGGCAATATTTCTGTGACATGAAACACTCTTTCATAGTCGTTTGATGTCATTATAAGCTATTATACAGTTCAGTCGTTTGATGTCATTATAGTTCAAAAGTTTGGTTAATTCACTTTTCTTTGCTACTTTGCAGTTGCATGCTTTGTGGATGCAGTTCTCTTGTTTTCATTGCTTTGATTCTTGACCTGAGGTACGAATGAAGCTCAAACCTTCAAACTACACTGATTTGATTCAATAGTCAACTTTGCTATCAGTTTTACTCTAATCTAATCTAATCTAATCTAATCTAATCTAATATAATCTAATATAATCTAATCTAATCTAATCTATTCAAATCTGATCTAATCTAATCTAATCTAATCTAATCTAATCTAATCTAATCTAATCTAATCTAATCTAATCTAATCTAATCTAATCTAATCTAATCTAATCTAATCTAATCTAATCTAATCTAATCTAATCTAATCTAATCTAATCTAATCTAATCTAATCTAATCTAATCTAATCTAATCTAATCTAATCTAAGCTAATCTAATCTAATCTAATCTAATCTGATCTAATCTGATCTAATCTGATCTAATCTAATCTAATCTAATCTAATCTAATCTAATCAAATCTAATCTAATCTAATCTGATAAAATCCTTTATCCAGCGCTATAATTCATATTTTCAACTTATATTTTTGTGACATAACAGTTTGTGTTCATATTTTTTATCTTTTGCTTTCATTTCCATTGTCTGCCATACACTTCCGCCTTTGTTTAAATTTCCCTCAACAAAGTCTACAAATGCAAAATGTCACATTATCAAGTATTCCGTGTATGAACCTCCTGAAATGCCAGATGACGCAGTAACACGAGGCATATAAGCTGTGTGGAGTATATATGGCGAGAAGAGGTGGTGGCGTGGCGAGGTGTGTTATATAAAAGGATCGAAGAGACAACTGTGAAGTATTGCACGCCATTGGTGTTGTTAATGACGATGGTGAAGATGGAGACCGAATGATGAACTAATCTAATTCAAGCAACTCCTTTATATAGCGCTGATTCCACACTTTTTAAGAAAATATGATGAAAATAATGATGATAATCGAAGCCGAAAAAATAAAAAGTTGAAAAAAAACTTTTCGCGTTGTCCTTGTAGCTGTTGCAAGCGTTGATAGGAACTCAAGCTGACATTCAAGCATTTATATAGAGTTGAAGTTTTTACAATATTCTGGCGAATGCAGCTTTTTGGATAATGCATGAAAGGATTCTTTTAGTGGTGTTTTCAATGGTTTTGCTGAGTGGATACTCGTTTGCCTGGGAAGGAAGTGAAAACAACCTTCCATCCTCAACCCTCTTCCAACATCCTTCTAGCCCCCTCCAACATCCTTCCACCCCTCTTCAACACCCCTCCAGACCTCCCACCCCCCTACAACACCCCTCTAGACCTCCCACCCCCCTGCAACACCCCTCCAGACTCCCCACCTTACTCCAACCATCTTCCCATCCATTTACCACCCTTGCTTCCATTCCAATACTACCTCTATCATCCATTTCACCACAACCACCCACTCTACAACCACAATCAACTCCACAACCATCCATTCCACCACAAGCCACTTCACCACAATCCATTCATCTTTCTTCCCTTCGTTGCATAAGGCCTTGCAAACACCATACATCGGTTTGTGGGATGTAAGCATGTTGTTTGTGTGTTGTTTGTTTTTGTTCATGTGTTGTTTGTGACTGTTTGTTGTTTGTGTGTGTTTTTGTGTGTTTGTATGTGTTGTTTGTGTGTTGTTTGTGGGTTGTTTGTGTGTGTGTTTGTGTGTTTGTACGTGCAATTGTAGGCCTAAGTAGGAAAGAGATGGAACCGAAATAGATGGAAAATAGAAAAAAAAACAAAAAAAAGAATAAAAAAAAGGAAGGAGTAAGATTCCGAAGAAGAAAAAACAGAAAAGAGAAGAACTAAGAAGAAGAAAAAAAAATAAGAAAAAGAAAAGAGAGAGTGAAAAGAGGAAGAGGAGAGAGTGAGAGGAGGAAGAGGAGAGAGTGAGAGGAGGAAGAGGAGAGAGTGAGAGGAGGAAGAGGAGAGAGTGAGAGAAGGAAGAGGAGAGAGTGAGAGAAGGAAGAAGAGAGAGTGAGAGGAGGAAGAGGAGAGAGTGAGAGGAGGAAGAGGAGAGAGTGAGAGGAGGAAGAGGAGAGAGTGAGAGGAGGAAGAGGAGAGAGTGAGAAAAGGAAGAGGAGAGAGTGAGAGAAGGAAGAGGAGTGAGAGAAGGAAGAGGAGAGAGTGAGAGAAGGAAGAGGAGAGAGTGAGAGAAGGAAGAGGAGTGAGAGAAGGAAGAGGAGAGAGTGAGAGAAGGAAGAGGAGAGAGTGAGAGAAGGAAGTTGCTATGATAAATGGGGCTTAGAAATCGATCTACAATCCATTTGCTTCCCTTCTAAGTTCACAACTCATGCAGCTGTCTATCCCTCTACCTATTCATTCAATTATCCATCCATCCATCCATCCATCCATCCATCCATCCATTCATTCACCCATCAATCCATTCACCTATCAATCCATTCACCCACCAATCCATTCACCCACCAATTCATTCACCCACCAATTCATTCACCCATCAATCTATTCACCTTCCAATCCATTCAACTATCCATCCATTCACCTATTAATCCATTCAACCAGCAATTCATTCACCCATGAGTTCATTCACCCATAAATTCATTCACCTATCAACCCATCAATCCATTCATCCACCAATTTATTCATCCACCAATGCATTCATCCATGAATGCATTTTCTTTTCAATTAACCACTCCATTTCCCACATGCTCATTCATGCATCACGTAGTTGTTTCTTCACCCACCAACCAAACCACCCACCCACCCTCACATCATAACACCTCATCTTCAGACCTATTCAAACCTTGGTTGATCATCAATTTATTTTTCGCGCATAGGTGCACACATACAGGCACACATACATGCACACGTACAAGCACACATACATGCACACATACATACACACATGGTGATCGCTCCATCTTGCCAGATGATAGCCGTTCCTTCGGTCGGAAAGAAGACCTTTGTACATATTTTTTATGGTGACGAGTCTTGTACGACAGCTCTGCCACTCTTCCGTTTCCAGAAAGTGGACCCAGCAACAAGCAAAGCAAGATAGCTGGCAACTGCTGAAACTGCAGACCAACAAGCCGCGGGAATTGATCGTCTGCCATCCATCAGAGTAGGAGGCTCAGGTGCCTATGATGCTCTTGAATTGGGTCATAGTGACACAGAGTTGCGCGAATCGTTAGTCTCACTCTTTAGCTTCAAAACCTCAGTCTTCGAGGGCAGGAAGGAGTCGAGACGGTCGAGGGGGAGGGTTGAAAGTGTAGTGGATGGCCAGCAAGTAGGAACACTTGATTCGCCCTAGGCGTTCCACAACACCAGATTGCGCAGTTTTTTGTTAACCAACTTATTTTTTTTGGGGTTTATTTTCTCAGCCTTCCCAGGAAGCTGGTGAACCACGAGGCAGCGGAGATGAGCAATGAAAGTCAAAGAAATAGCTTTTGATTGATCGGTTGATTGAGTTATGTAAATACCGTCCATTATTTAGAGTTATGGTTGGTTTAATTACAGTTTCAAGTGTAATTAACTATGTCTACTGTCCTTGATATTTGAGACAGAAAACTTTGTAACCATCAAAATTTACATTCTTGAAAGGCCTGCTTTTTAAGATCATCATTGAGGGTTCATTAGGTTATCTATTTTGAATGACGAGGATAAACTAACGAAAGCCTGAAGACGTTTAAGCTGCCCTCTTCTTTATTTACGTTACATGTACATGTACCTTCACACATTCATGCACACAAACACGCAAACATACATGCACACAAACACGCAAACATACATGCTCACGAACACGCAAACATACATGCTCACGAACACGCAAACATACATGCTCACGAACATGCACACATACATGCACACATACATGCACACATACATGCACACATACATGCAAACAAACATGCACACATACATGCACACATACATGCACACAAACATGCAAACGAACATGCACACATACATGCACACAAACATGCAAACGAACATGCACACATAGATGCACAAATTTGGTGCACACAAACATACACAAGCACATCATTTTACTTCAACGCTTCTTCGCACGCATGTATCGTGTGCACACACACACTGCTCAATCAATATTTTCTGCTGCTGCTGCTTGCATCTTCCGCTCCTGTCAATCCCTCTCCCCACCCCCCCCCCCCCCTCTCTCTCTATCTTTCTCCCTCTTCCTCATTTTCCTCCTTCTCTTGCTTCCCCTCCTCCTCCTCTTCCTCTTCTTGCTCCCCCTCCTCTTCCTCCTCCTTCTCCTCCTCCTCCTCCTCCTCCTCCTCCTCCTCCTCCTCCTCCTCCTTCTCTTCTTCTTTTTTTTTCTCCCTCCTCTCCCTCTCTTCTTCTTCCTCTTTTTCCTTCTCCTCCTTTTCTTCTATTTTATTTTCACCACATCACCATCATACTTCTCATCATCATCTGTTTCTTGTCTGTCACACTGGCGCCAAATGCCTCAAATACACGCCCACACATCCTCATCCCACACATCCTCATCACCATCCTTTTTTTTCCTCTCTTCTCTTTCTCTTTTTTTTCATTTTTTTTCATTTTTTTTCTTTTTCTTTTCTTCTTCCTCTTCCTCTTCTTCTTCTTCTTCTTCTTCTTCTTCTTCTTCTTCTTCTTCTTCTTCTTCTTCTTCTTCTTCATCTTCTTCTTCTTCTTCTTCTTCTTCTTCTTCTTCTTCTTCTTCTTCTTCTTCTTCTTCTTCTTCTTCTTCTTCTTCTTCTTCTTCTTCTTCTTCTTCTTCCTCTTCCTCTTCTTCTTCTTCTTCTTCTTCTTCTCCTCCTTCCTCTCCTTTCCTTTCTCCTCTTTCCTCTCTTTCTTTTTCTTTCTCTCTTTTTTTTTTCTTTTTTTTCTTTTTATTTTCTCAGTTGCCATGTTGTCTTTAACTCATTCTTTGTGAGTTTGTTGACTGGCGTGGTTGAGGTTACGCAAGAGGCGAATAAGAAGCTGAGCAGACACCGACACCCCTCTTTGATTTACATAACAGGACAAGTGCGACCCTGAGTGTTCCAGAGGTCCTGTCAAAGGTCAGTCTATCAAACTCATCAGTTTCAACAAAGTCATTTTCTATTCTTTGCAGATGAGCTCATCCGCACACTTGTGCTTCGTGAGAAGCAAACCCTCGTGACAGAGCAGTTGTCGCCATAAAAACACCACGCTGAGACACGTGACAGAGCAGTGGTTGCCATGACAACACCACGCTGAGACACATGACAGAGCAGTGGTTGCCATGACAACACCATGTTGAAGCGCATGACTTAAGATGGGACAGCTGCTGACTCTGAAGCAACGTTTGGGGCTGATAGAAGAAGTTGTGGCGCTTTTGAGACTTATGTTCTGAGAGCCTATGGTGTTAGTTAGAAAGCAAAGAGGAGGCTTGAAGGAAGAAGCTTAAATGAAAGAGCTGCATAGAACCATGCGGTAGTTTGTAGCGCTGAGAGACACTCTTGAAGAAGTGTGGAGTGAGAGAGGCACTCTTGAAGAAGTGTGGAGTGAGAGAGGCACTCTTGGAGAAGTGTGGAGTGAGAGAGGCGCTCTTGGAGGAGTGTGGAGTGAGAAAGGCACTCTTGGAGGAGTGTGGAGTGAGAGAGGCACTCTTGGAGGAGTGTGGAGTGAGAGAGGCACTCTTGGAGGAGTGTGGAGTGAGAGAGGCACTCTTGGAGGAGTGTGGAGTGAGAGAGGCACTCTTGAAGAAGTGTGGAGTGAGAGAGGCACTCTTGGAGGAGTGTGGAGTGAGAGAGGCGCTCTTGGAGGAGTGTGGAGTGAGAGAGGCACTCTTGAAGAAGTGTGGAGTGAGAGAGGCACTCTTGGAGGAGTGTGGAGTGAGAGAGGCACTCTTGGAGGAGTGTGGAGTGAGAGAGGCACTCTTGGAGGAGTGTGGAGTGAGAGAGGCACTCTTGGAGGAGTGTGGAGTGAGAGAGGCACTCTTGGAGGAGTGTGGAGTGAGAGAGGCACTCTTGGAGAAGTGTGGAGTGAGAGAGGCACTCTTGGAGGAGTGTGGAGTGAGAGAGGCACTCTTGGAGGAGTGTGGAGTGAGAGAGGCACTCTTGGAGGAGTGTGGAGTGAGAGAAGCACTCTTGGAGGAGTGTGGAGTGAGAGAGGCACTCTTGGAGGAGTGTGGAGTGAGAGAGGCACTCTTGGAAGGGTGTGGAGTGAGAGAGGCACTCTTGGAAGGGTGTGGAGTAAGAGAGTCACTCTTGGAGGAGTGTGGAGTGAGAGAGGCACTCTTGGAGGAGTGTGGAGTGAGAGAGTCACTCTTGGAGGAGTGTGGAGTGAGAGAGGCACTCTTGGAGGAGTGTGGAGTGAGAGAGTCACTCTTGGAGGAGTGTGGAGTGAGAGAGGCACTCTTGGAGGAGTGTGGAGTGAGAAAGGCACTCTTGGAGGAGTGTGGAGTGAGAAAGGCACTCTTGGAAGGGTGTGGAGTAAGAGAGTCACTCTTGGAGGAGTGTGGAGTGAGAAAGGCACTCTTGGAAGGGTGTGGAGTAAGAGAGGCACTCTTGGAGGAGTGTGGAGTGAGAGAGGCACTCTTGGAGGAGTGTGGAGGGAGAGAGGCACTCTTGGAGGAGTGTGGAGGGAGAGAGGCACTCTTGGAGGAGTGTGGAGGGAGAGAGGCACTCTTGGAGGAGTGTGGAGTGAGAGAGGCACTCTTGGAGGAGTGTGGAGTGAGAGAGGCACTCTTGGAGGAGTGTGGAGGGAGAGAGGCACTCTTGGAGGAGTGTGGAGTAAGAGAGGCACTCTTGGAGGAGTGTGGAGTGAGAGAGGCACTCTTGGAGGAGTGTGGAGTAAGAGAGGCACTCTTGGAGGAGTGTGGAGTGAGAGAGGCACTCTTGGAGGAGTGTGGAGTGAGAAAGGCACTCTTGGAGGAGTGTGGAGTGAGAAAGGCACTCTTGGAAGGGTGTGGAGTGAGAAAGGCACTCTTGGAGGAGTGTGGAGTGAGAGAGGCACTCTTGGAGGAGTGTGGAGGGAGAGAGGCACTCTTGGAGGAGTGTGGAGGGAGAGAGGCACTCTTGGAGGAGTGTGGAGTGAGAGAGGCACTCTTGGAGGAGTGTGGAGTGAGAAAGGCACTCTTGGAAGGGTGTGGAGTGAGAAAGGCACTCTTGGAGGAGTGTGGAGTGAGAGAGGCACTCTTGGAGGAGTGTGGAGTGAGAAAGGCACTCTTGGAGGAGTGTGGAGTGAAAGAGGCACTCTTGGAGGAGTGTGGAGTGAGAGAGGCACTCTTGGAGGAGTGTGGAGTGAGAGAGGCACTCTTGGAGGAGTGTGGAGTGAAAGAGGCACTCTTGGAGGAGTGTGGAGTGAGAGAGACACTCTTGGAGGAGTGTGGAGTGAGAGAGGCACTCTTGGAGGAGTGTGGAGTGAGAGAGACACTCTTGGAGGAGTGTGGAGTGAGAGAGACACTCTTGGAGGAGTGTGGAGTGAGAGATGCGCTTGAAACGCTCATATTGTGTGCAACTAAAATGCAAGCCTGCTTGCTTAGTGACACCTGTCGGAAAAAAACTAACTTTTCAGTTTCTTTTCATACCTTATACTAAAAATGAAACTACTTTTTTGAATTCGACAGATGGGCCAAGAAAGGTGGCAGTGGCGGGAAATTTGATATCAGACTCGAGTGGCTTGAAACAGGTAGAAGAGGCTGTGGAGAACCAAAGAGTTAACAGCAAGCAACCACTGCTAACTTCACAAATCAAACAACATACAAACAATATCCAAATACATCAACAACAAAAAAGACATCAACAACAACAAAGACATAAACAACAACAACAAAGAAATCAACAACAACAAATTCAACAACAACAAATTCAACAACAACAAATTCAACAACAACAAATTCAACAACAACAAACACAGCAACAACAACAACAAAAACAAAAACAACATCAAAAACAACAAAAGGAAAAACAACATTTGTTGCACGAACAATTGTTGTTGTTGCGGAGGAAGCAGGCAGCAGCAAGCAGAAACCTTGATCCCTTCGTCAACGTTGAAGTCGCCTTGAGGTAGTGTTGTTGATGTTGTTGTTGTTGATGTTGTTGCTGTTTTTGATGTTAATGTTGATGTTGATGTTGATGTTGTTAAGCTTAAGCTCCTGAAGATGGTTCTCAGCTGACTGTGGAAGGCGCACGAGTTCATCATAGGAGGCTCCGATACCGTGGCAGAAGCGGGCCGTTGCGAAGGCTGGGCATCTGAGCCAGAGGTGTTCAACTGATTCGACCTTTTCTTCAAGGATTCGACAGAGATCAGACTCTGTTTTCCCTTGTGAGGTGCAGCCATCGGTGGAAACTTGGGTGGTGTCCGCCTCGGAACCTGACTAGATCAGTCAGTTCTGCCTTGCTGAGGGTGCTCCTGAGTTGTCGATCGTATTGAACGCCTAGGAAGGTAGAGGCCGCGTTGAAGGAGAGGGGTAAACCTCTGATTGTAATATGCGGCTGCCATGACGCTTCAGCTGTGCATAGGTTGAAGAAAGAGACCTCACACTTGTTTGTATTAAGTGTGAGACGAGCATCATCACTCCACTTCACTACCTTGTCAACTTCTTTTTGGAGCTTCTTTGTCATATCTATTTTACTCCTTCCGCTACATGCGATCGCCAGGTCATCGGCATAGGCACTCACGAGGGTTGTGTCTTCAAATTGCATGAGGAGATCATTAATATATATGACAAAGAGCAAGGGGGACAAAACTGATCCTTGTGGAGGACCTTTCTCGAAAGTTTTTGATCGAGTTTTTGGTGCTGACCCTGACACGGGCTTGTCGGTTCGTCAGCCACGAACTGATCCATACCAGGAATCGAGCCGGGATACCTAGAAGGTGCATCTTTTGCATCAGACCTGTTCTCCAGACCCTGGCATAGGCTTTGCCGAAGTCGAACAAAGTCATTCCTGTCCATAGCCTCTCCGATGACTGGAATTCATCAGAAATGTGTTGTGATAGGCGGAGGCATTGGTCAACTGTGCTCCGACCTTGTCCAACTGGAGTGGTTGATGTTGTTAATGTTGTTGCTGTTGTTGATATTGATGCTGTTGTTGATATTGTTGTTGTTGCTGTTGTTGAGATTTATGTTGTTGTTGATATTGATGTTGTTGTTGATATTGTTGTTGTTGTTGATATTGTTGTTGATGTTGTTGTTGTTGTTGATATTGTTATTGTTGTTGTTAATATTGATGTTGTTGTTGATGTTGTTGTTGTTGTTGTTGTTGATATTGTTGTTGATTTTGTTGTTGTTGTTGTTGATGTTGATGCTGATGTTGTTGTTGATTTTGATGTTGTTGTTGTTGTTGATCGTGATGTTGGGGGAGGTGTTGTGGTTGTGGATAGCTAAGACAAGGTCCTCAACACAGGTCGGCACGTGTGGGACAGTTGGACGCGGTGGTGTTGTGGCAAGTGAGTGAGGAGATGAGAGAAAAAGAGGGAGGGGAGGAAGGAGAGAAAGATGAAGAAGTGAGAAAAGAGGATGTGAAGAGGAAGAAGAAGAAGAGAAGGCCGCTGTTTTTCATGGTTTACCTGGCGAGACAGGCCTGTAACGTGAAGGCCGGTTACCCACACTGTCACGAAGCTGATCGCATGTTGCAACGAGTGGTCAAAAGTTACTCGCTTAAGGTGGCTGAAAGTTGATAGAGATGGATGAGAAAGACTGGATTGATGATCCATTCATTCATCCATCCAATCATTTATCCATTCATCCATCCATTCATCCATTCATTCATCCATTCATTCATCCATTCATTCATCCATTCATTTATTCATTCATTCATTCATCCATTCATTCATCCATCCATCCATTCATTCATCCATTCATTCATCCCTTCATTCATCCATCCATCCATTCATTCATCCAACCATTCATTTATCCATTTATTCATCCATTCATTCATGAATTCATTCATCCATTAATCCATCCATCCATTCATTCATCCATTCCTCATTCACTCACTCAACGACAGGCAAAGGTTGTGTTTGAGAGTCTCAACTACAACTGCAAATACTGGATGGAGGTGTCTTACATGGGAAAAAGGTGAGTCAGTCCTACCTCCTCCATCTCACTCTCCTTCTTTTCTTTTACATTCTACTTTTATTTTTCTCTTCCATCTGTCCCTTTTCCTCTTTTTCCTCCTCCTCTTCCTCTTTTCTCTTCCTTCTTTCCATTTTATTCTTCTTTTTCCTCTTCCTCTTCCTCCTTTTCTTCTTCCTTTCTTTCTTTCTTTCTTCCTCCTTTTTCTTCTTTTTTTTCTACTTTTCCTCACAATTATCCTAGTCCCTTTCTTTCTCTTTTTTCTTTTCTCTTCCTCTTCTTATTTTTTCTCCTTTTTCTCCTCCTCTCTATCCAATTTATCTTCCCTTCTTCATCCTCCTTCTCTTTGTCTTCTTCTTCTTCTTCCTCATCCTCCTCCTCCTCCTCTTTGTCTTCTTCTTCTTCTTCTTCTCCTTCTTCTTCTTCTTCTTCTTCTTCTTCTTCCTCTTCTTCTTCTTCTTCATCTTCTTCTTCTTCTTCTTCTTCTTCTTCTTCTTCTTCTTCTTCTTCTTCTTCTTCTTCTTCTTCTTCTTCTTCTTCTTCTTCTTCTTCTTCTTCTTCTTCTTCTTCTTCTTCTTCTTCTTCTTCTTCTTCTTCTTCTTCTTCTTCTTCTTCTTCTTCTTCTTCTTCTTCTTCTTCTTCTTCTTCTTCTTCTTCTTCTTCTTCTTCTTCTTCTTCTTCTTCTTCTTCTTCTTCTTCTTCTTCTTCTTCTTCTTCTTCTTCTTCTTCTTCTTCTTCTTCTTCTTCTTCTTCTTCTTCTTCTTCTTCTTCTTTTCTTCTTCCTTCTACGTCCACTAGCCTCTTTTTCCACTTTTTTTTCTCCTACTATTTCCAGCCTCTTTTTTTTTTTTCCTCCTCCTCCTCCTACTCTTCTTCTTTTTCCTTATCCTTTTTCTCTTTTTTTTCTTCATCTTCTTCTTCATCTTCCTCTCCATCCTCCTCTTCATCTTCCTCTTCATCCTCCTCTTCATCCTCCTCTTCATCCTCCTCTTCATCCTCCTTTTCATCCTCCTCTTCATCTTCCTCTTCATCTTCCTCTTCATCTTCCTCTTCATCTTCTTCTTCATCTTCCTCTTCATCTTCCTCTTCATCTTCCTCTTCATCTTCCTCTTAATCTTCCTCTTCATCCTCCTTTTCATCCTCCTCTTCATCCTCCTCTTCATCCTTCTGACCATTTCAGGTCTCACCGGGTGTGGCTTAACACACCACCTTGCCGACACCTCTTTGACAGCAACAATTTCACCATCTGCCTTGACAACTCCTCCCTCCCGTCCAAACAGACCCCACCCAAACCTGGTACACGACGCACATTACTTCACCCCAAAATCCTCACTCTATAACCTCACCTCAAAACCTCACCCCAAAACCTCACCCCAAAACCTCACCCCAAAACCTCACCCCAAAACCTCACCCCAAAACCTCACCCCATAACATCACCCCATAACATCACCACCAAACACCACGCATACTACTTCAACCACTCACACCACTTCCACAGACATGTCGTTAAAGGCTAATGTGTTGTGCAGATATTACGACCCGGCCTCAGATGTAGCTTATGCTTGGGTGGATTGGAGTGACATCAACACGCCCCCTCTCAACAGCCCCCTTCTCACCACCCCCCTCCTCACCACCCCCCTTTTCAACACCACCCCTCTCACCACCCCCCCTCTCACCAGCCTCCTTCTCAACACCCCTCCTCACACCATCCCTCTCACCAGCCCCTCTCACAACACACCTTCTTCTGAAACGTGGGAAGGTGAAGAAGAACAGGAAGGAAGTTTGGCAGAGAAGAAGGAGCATAAGGGGAGACAGGAGGGACGTGGGGAAGAAGAAAAAAAACTAGTGGATCACGTGGTGATGGTGACGTTCAAAGGCAGACGTGGCTTTCACTCACAGTTCCACCACCCCAAATCACAACACATTGTCCTCGTCCTCCAGCCCAACGTGCTGTATGACGTCAAGGTGCTTGTTGTTGTTGCTCTTGTTGTTTTTGCTGTTTTTGTCGTTGTTGCTGTTGTTGTTGTTGTTGCTGCTGCTGCTGTTGTTGTTGTTGCTTTTGTTGTTGCTGTTGTTGTTTTTGTGAACAGAAAAACATCTGTTCTTCTAAATCGAAGCCTGCTTGGAGTTGCTTGACAATTTAACAACAAACCACAACAACCCCTTCTCAATAACACTTCAAAGGAACTTCAAAGGCACCTCAACCTTACAGCAATTACACAACAACTACACAACAACCACACAACAACCACACAACAACCACACAATAACCACACAACAACCACACAACAACCACACAACAACCACACATCA
>OX387247.1:370439-425439 GCA_947562095.1 Branchellion lobata | reverse complement strand
CACCACACTACACCACACCACACACCACACTACACCACACACCACACCACACAACGCCACACTACACCACACCACACCACACATCACACCACACCACACACCACACTACACCACACCACACCACACACCACACTACAGAAAGTGCTCTATGGAAGGGGAGTTGCAGAAGAGCGATCATGGAGCCGAAATGATTTACTGCCCTACAGATCACCTCACAGGTTTTTCTATTCTTCCTCCACTTCTTTATCTTCCTTTTCCTCTTCCTTTGTCTTCTCCTCCTTCTTCTCCTCCTCCTCTTCTTCTTCCTTCTCCTCCTCCTCTTCCTCCTCCTCCTCCTCCTCTTCCTCCTCTTCCTCCTCCTCTTCCTCCTCCTCTTCCTCCTCCTCTTCCTCCTCCTCTTCCTCCTCTTTCTCCTCCTCCTCTTCATCTTCTTCCTCCTCCTCTTCCTCCTCTTCTTCTTCCTCCAGGCCTCAAAGAGATTTTGAGCATCTCCTCCACAGACCTTCTTTCATTTGCCAGACAAGTGACTCTAGCAATGGTAACTCAACAGTCTTTGAAAATTCTTTTTAACTCATTCATTTAAACCTCTTTTTTTCTTACTTTTTTTTTTTTCTCTCTTTCTCTTTTTTTCCTTTTTTACATTTTTCACTCTGAAAGGTTTGATGAAATATTAATTGAGGGAAGAGATTCAATAAGTCGAAAAGACTTGCTAAAATATATAAGATCAAATTTTGAGGGATTGAGTTTGAGGAACATACAATCACTACAAGAGAATATTTTACCAATACGAGAAGAAATTCTAGAGATAGTAGAAGATAATTCATATTTAGGAAATGAAGTAAAGATGTAAGAGTCAT
Organism: Branchellion lobata; assembly: GCA_947562095.1. Taxonomy (NCBI): domain Eukaryota; kingdom Metazoa; phylum Annelida; class Clitellata; order Hirudinida; family Piscicolidae; genus Branchellion; species Branchellion lobata. The sequence continues at coordinate 424,582 of OX387247.1, read as the reverse complement.
CAGCATAAAGTTGACTCTGAAGAGAAAATGATGAAAACGTAAGGAGTGGTCAACAGTGTCAAAAGCAGAAGAGAAATCCAAGCAGAGAAGGAGGTAGATATTACCCTTGTCACAAGAAAGTAAAGAATCCTTATATATTTTCAAAAACGAGGTTTCTGTACTGTGGAAAAGACGAAAACAGACTGAGTAGAAGGGAGCAGATTGTTAGCTTCAAAAACAGGGAGAAGCTGAAAAGAGACAACCTTTTCCAGAATTTTAGAAATAAAAGAGAGATCAGATATAGGCCTAAAGTTTGTTGGTAGAGAAAGATCTAGAAAACTTTTTAACTATTGGTATAATAAAAGATTTTTTACAAAGAAGAAGGAAAGATTGCTGTAGTTGAAGAAAAATTAATTACCTTAAGAATTAAAAATTAATTTAGATAAAAAAAGAAAGGATGTTTTTTAAAAATATGGGTTGGTACAAGGCCAAGAGAACATGTGGAAGAGGACATTGAATTGATTATAGTGGTTAACTCAGAGAGGGTTGCTGGGGAGAAGTTATTAAGAGAAGCATCACAGAGTTTTGTAAAAACAAGAGATGAATTATCATTTTTAGAACAAAGAATTTTGTTAGACATGGTGTCTTGAAAAAGCTGTGGAGGAAAAGGAGGAGGTGGAGAGTTTTATAGAATAATCTAGAAAGAGAGTCCCATTTAGACTTGGAGGATGAGGCGAATGTTATGGAGTCAATGAGAAAAGAAGAACGCTTCATAAGTTGTTGCCACCTTCTCGAGGCAGTGTTGAGTGATCAGGTTCAACAGCACTCCATTCCACACTCCATCCTCACTCTCGCACATGACGTCACTCATCCATCACGTGACCACAGGAGTTCATAACGAACAAGAGGTACGTTCACAGAGATCTGGCAGCCAGAAACGTCTTGGTCACCACAAACAAGGTGTCTCAGCTTGTCTTTGAAAGTTCTCGGATGTTATCAAATGTTCTCGAATGTTCTCGAATGTTCTCGAATGTTCTCGAATGTTCTCGAATGTTCTCGAATGTTCTCGAATGTTCTCGAAAGTTTTTATTTTCTCATATGTTGGAAACGTTGCAACTGAGATGAGGCATTGCTGCAGGTGGTGAAGCTGTGTGACTTCGGCCTCATGAGGGTCACGTGTGCAGGAGGCCAGTACTGCAAACTCACCAATGGGAGACTTCCTCTCAAGGTTCCCCTTTGTCACTCTCGCTGTGTCACTCTCTCTGTGTCACTCTCTCTGTGTCACTCTCTCTCTGTCACTCTCTCTTTCACTCTCTCTGTCACTCTCTCTGTGTCACTCTCTATCTGTCACTCTGTATGTGTTACTCTCCCCTGTCTCTCTCTTTTTTGTCACTAATTTTTTTCATTGTTTTTTTTCCTTTTCTCTTCTGTCATTTTTTTTGTCGTTCTCTTTTCCACCACTTTCCTGCCACTTTCTTCTCTCACTCTTTTCTTGTCATTCTCTCCTCTGTCACTCCTATGTATACAGTCTTGTGGAATGTTGTAGAGTGTTGTGGAATGTTGTAGTTTGTTGTGAAATGTTGTGGAGTGATGTGGAGTGTTGTGGAGTATTTTAGGATGTTGTAATTTGATGTGAAATGTTGTGGAGGATTGTGAAGTGTTTTAGTTTGTTGTGGAGTGTTTTGAAATGTTGTGGAGTGTTGTGGAGTGTTTTGAAATGTTGTGGAGTGTTGTAGTTTGTTGTGGAATGTTGTGAAATGTTATGGAGTGTTGTGGAGTGTTGTGAAAAGTTGTGGAGTGATGTGGAGTGTTGTGGAGCTTTTTAGGATGTTGTAGTTTGATGTGAAATGTTGTGGAGGATTGTGAAGTGTTTTAGTTTGTTGTGGAGTGTTTTGAAATGTTGTGGAGTGTTGTAGTTTGTTGTGGAATGTTGTGAAATGTTGTGGAGTGTTGTAGAGTGTTGTGGAATATTGTGAAATGTTGTGGAGTGTTGTGGAGTGTTGTGGAATGTTGTGGAGTGTTGTAGAGTGTTGTGGAATATTGTGAAATGTTGTGGAGTGTTGTGGAGTGTTGTGGAGTGTTGTGGAATATTGTGAAATGTTGTGGAGTGTTGTGGAGTGTTGTGGAATGTTGTGGAGTGTTGTGGAGTGTTGTGGAATGTTGTGGAGTGTTGTGGAGTGTATACTTTTTGCACCGCAGTGGATGGCGTTAGAGTCAATCAAGGAGCGAGTGTTCACAGTGCACACAGACGTGTGGTCGTTCGGAGTGTTCTTGTGGGAAATCTGTACTTTCGGTGCTTGCCCTCCAACTCATACTTCATGCCATCATCTCCTCATTCACCGGCTGCCTGATTGATGATTGACTGAGTGATGATTGATTGATTGATGATTGATTGATTGATGATTGACTGATTGATGATTTACTGATTGATAATTGACTGAGTGATGATTGACTGATTGATGATTGACTGATTGATGATTGACTGAGTGATGATTGCATGGCAGGATCCACGCCCTACCCTGAGGTGCCTCTGGCGGATCTGTACAGACTCCTGTGCCAAGGCTACCGCATGGCCAGACCTGCCAACTGCTCCTCCGACCTGTGCGCACCCTGATGATTCTTGCAAATCAAAATAACAAGCATTTCAAAATTATATTGTTATTATTATTATTCTCGTTTTTATAGTTCTTATCCACATTTTTATTATTATTTCTATTCACATTGTTATTGTTCACATTATCATTGTTCTCTTTATTATTGTTTTTATACACACTCTCTCATTGATTCAAAGAGTGTCTGACCACAGGTACCAGTTGATGGGCAGTTGTTGGCAGCAGGACCCCTCCCAGAGACCTTCCTTCCGGTGCATCCGAGGGCAACTCGAATGCATGCTCGAACAAAAAGAAAACTACCTTGATCTCGACCACCTCCCCTCCTCCTCTTCTCTCCCCCACTCCCCCCCTTCTTCTCCTCTCCCCCACCTCCCCCCCTCCTCTTCTCCTCTTCCCCACCTCCCTTCTCCTTCCTCTCCTCTTCCACATCTTTTTACCTCTTCTTCTTCTTTCCATTTTCCTTCTTTCTCTCCTTCTTCCTGTCTTCCTTCATCCTCCCCTCCTCTTTCTCATCTCCCTTCTTCCTCCATTCCTCCTCCCAATTTTTCTTCCTCTTCTTTTCCTCTTCCCTATCTTTTTTCTTCCCATCCACCCCCTTCCCATCCTCCTTCTTCTTCCTTTTCTGCTCTCCACCACTCCAAACCACCTCCAGCTTTTGTTACAACTCCTCCATCTCCTCTTTTTCTCTCTTCTTCTTTTTCTTGAAGAGAGACTGGATGTGTGAGAAGAAGGGTGTTAGAGGAATGGGTGTTTGGGGGAGGGTTGTTTGATGGGGGTGTTTGAATGAGGGAGGTTTGAAAGAGGGGTGTTTAAGGGAGGGGTGTTTGAGGGAGGGGTGTTTGAGGAGGGGTGTATGAAGGAGGGGTGTTTGAGGGAGGGGTTTTTGAAGAGGGGTGTTTGAGGAGGGGTGTATGAAGGAGGGATGTTTGAGGGAGGGGTGTTTGAGGGAGGGATGTTTGAGAAGGGGGTGTTTGAAGGAGGGGTGTTTGAGGGAGGGGTGTTTGAGGGAGGGGTGTTTGAAGGAGGGGTGTTTGAAGGAGGGGTGTTTGAGAGGAGGGTGTTTGAAGGGGGGTGTTCAAAAGAGGGGTGTTTGAGGAGGGGTGTTTGAAGGAGGGATGTTTGAGGGAGGGGTGTTTGAGGGAGAAATGTTTGAGGGAGGGGTGTTTGAAGGAGGGGTGTTTGAGGGAGGGGTGTTTGAGGGAGGGGTTTTTGAAGAGGGAGGTGTTTGAGGGAGGGGTGTTTGAAGGAGGGGTGTTTGAGGGAGGGGTGTTTGAAGGAGGGGTGTTTGAGGGAGGGGTGTTTGAGAGGAGGGTGTTTGAGGAGGGGTGTATGAAGGAGGGATGTTTGAGGGAGGGGTGTTTGAGAGAGGGGTGTTTGAAGGAGGGGTGTTTGAGGGATGGGTGTTTAAGGGAGGAGTGTTTGGTTAAAAGGTAAATTGCTTGGAAAAATTGTAAAAATGTTCAAAATGGACAATTGACCTTTAAAAAAAACTGAGTGCAGAAGTGACTCCAAGCTTCGAAGAAAAGAGCCACCCCAAAGTCCGAGGTTCAAACGCACGCAAGTGCCGCCTTCATACAGTTGTTTTATACTTCGGTTTCAATAAGGTTTTGTTCCATGATGCCACAATTTAGAAGCGGAATGACAGTATCTATAGGGCTTTGTGTCTGCTTAAGTCTTACCGATAGTAATGAATCTAAAAAAGCCTTCAATGCCTACGCAACTGTCTCGAAAACAATTTCATTCGTCAAACTTCCATTGATGAAGCTTGGTTAATGAGGTATTGCAGCAAAGTAACGTTCTCCGCCATGAACTAGTAACGGGTGCCCAGTGCCTTCGAGAAGGTTTCTGAGGAGGATGACTGGAAAAAGCAAATGTGGTGGAGTTAGGGTTGTTATGGCAACGTGGTGCAAGGGAAGTGAGTTAAAATACAATAGGTTGTGTTGGTGGTTGTTTTCATGAGTGGAAGCCTATGCAGTCTCAGTTCTTTGTGCTTCCTTCACATTCGTTTGTTCTTTGTCTTCTTTTTCTTCAGTTTCCCTTGTCTTCATTAAAGTACTGAAACGTGGTTTTGGTTGCTTGTCACTAATTCCAAGTTGTTCGAAGCTGAACCTTCTTGATCTGTTTTTCCATGCAACATTCTCTCCATCCTCCTCCTACAACACCCCCTTCATCATTCTCCTACATCACCCCCTCCATCCTCCTCCTACATCACCCCCTCCATCCTCCTCTTACATCACCCCCTTCATCCTCCTCCTACATCACCCCCTTCCATCCTCCTCCTTCATCACCCCCTCCATCCTCCTCCTACATCACCCCCTCCATCCTCCTCCTACATCACCCCCTCCATCCTCCTCCTACATCACCCCCTCCACCCTCCTCCTGCATCACCCCCTTCCATCCTCCTCCTACAACACCCCCTCCATCCTCCTCTTACATCACCGCCCTCCATCCTCCTCCTACATCACCCCCTCCACCCTCCTCCTGCATCACCCCCCTCCATCATCCTCCTACATCACCCCCTCCACCCTCCTCCTGCATCACCCCCCTCCATCCTCCTCCTACATCACCCCCTCCACCCTCCTCCTACATCACTCCCTCCACCCTCCTCCTGCATCACCCCCCTCCATCCTCCTCCTGCATCACCCCCTCCATCCTCCTCCTGCATCACCCCCCTCCATCCTCTTTATCAATTCTTAATCGTTTTTAATATTTTCAGTTTTACTTGAAATTTTTACTTTAAATTATGCCTTCGAAAGCGTTATGTAACTTTGGAATAAAATGTACAAACCATTTCAACTCACTGACAATCCACCCACTCATTCTCCTCCCGTCTCATCCACCCACTCATTCTCCTCCCGTCTCATCCACCCACTCATTCTCCTCCCGTCTCATCCACCCACCCATTCTCCTCCCGTCTCATCCACCCACCCATTCTCCTCCCGTCTCATCCACCCACCCATTCTCCTGCCGTCTCATCCACCCGTCTCATCAACCCACCCATTCTACACCCGTCAACAACAACAAAAGTTCTAAAAACACCAACAGAAACCTACAATCTGTAGTCTTAACCACCACTCAATTGGTGAGCCACAGAAGCCTACAGACGATCTGTTGTCCTCCCTACAGACCGATCGACCGAGTAGCCGAACGAATGACTCCCCGATCAGGTGACTTAGCGACCAAAGCAAGGACATTTTTTCAATGAAGTTTATGATGATGCATGCAACGTCACATCTCTTGTTACCACTTCAACAAGCAACTCGGCCATCAGACGTTCGTATGGTGACCGTCGTCACCAATGTGTTCGTAACCATGAAAGGTTTCTCTCGAATGACATTCGATTGTGCTTGTTTATATTGAAATGTTAAATACTACACGCAAACGCCAGTGACGCAGGATTAGGTGAGCAGCCCACCTTCATCCATGCATGCGCCATGCATGAATGCGTTGCAAATTCAGCTTCTCGTGTTGTTCTAGGCTGACACGCTTCAAATCATTTTACCGCATAATATGGCTTCTTCGGCTGCTTGCTTTTTCAAATCAAAATAGTTATTTAAAGTATTCTCAAAAATTTAAATTCAAAGTATTTAAATTATTTAAAGTAGTAATAGTATTTATAGTATTAGCAGAATCATTACTTTCGGTAGTAGCAGTAGTAAAATAGTCAGCAATCAGTGGTCGTAAGCTTCAACATCGTGAAAAGGTTCTTTAGGTTGAATGGTGAATGGAATGGCAATTCATAGGTGTGACTGAGACTCCAAGGAGAAACAAGGAATGAAGAGATTAAAGTCTGACTAAAATATAATGGCATTTGGAGGAATAAAAAAGCGAAATGAAAGACCAGAAATAATGCAGATTTAACGTTTAGTTTGCCGATAGTTTGATTAGACTCAAAACGACTTTTGTTCATCACAAAATTCAAGTTAAAATGTTGGTAGATTCACTCAACGCAAGGCTACGATTGAAAAACTTTCAAACACTTCAACCCTTCTTACCCCTTCCCACTCTCACGCACACACCCACAAACGTACATACACATCCATATCCACAAACACACCCAAATTCACAAACACACTCTCCGACGAATGGACTTTCAAGCGTTAAACAGCCAAAGAGTCCCTCCCAAAGGCAAGAAAGTTCAAGTTACAGCATGGCATGGAGGAGAGAGATGAAGAGGAGAGATAGGAAGAGTGGGAGAGGGGAGGAAAGTTGCAGAGAGCTGGTGTTGAGGTCGAAGGTGTTGCATCTGTCTGTGGAACAACATTTGGCGCAGTTCTGAAAACCAATAGTGAATTCTTTTCATCCATTTTGATTTGAAACAGTTTCAAATGATTGAACTTTTTGCAAGTTATGGGAGTCATTTCGAGTTTAAAAAATTGAAAGTTATTGAAATGATTCGAAATCTCTGAAACGTTTTTTGACCTTTCAAACACCACTCACCTTCTCTCCATTGGGTCCTATGGTGCACGTCTTGGTGTTGTACATCTGACCACACTGCCTGTCCAGACACCCAGTGGAAATGATCAGCTCGTTCGTAACGTTGGAGCGGGTTTGAGTCACCTGTTGGTGGGTGTGGATGGGTGGGTGGGTGTGGATGGGTTGGTGAGTGTGGATGGGTTGGTGAGTGGGGGTTTGTGGATGTAGATGTGGATGGGTGGGTGTAGATGGGTGAGTGAATAGATGTGAGTGAATGGGTGGGTGAAAGAATGGGTGAGTGGGTGGGAGAAGAGAGGGGTGAACGTTTGGCCATGATGTTTTTGAGGGATTGAGAACGCTGGCAACAAAATTTAAATGAGCTTTCAACCCAACATCAAACAACCATTCGTCTGAGTCACACGTTTCAGGAATCGCCATGAAGACATGCAGTTAGGTTAACATAGGAACCGCGTTTTAGAGTTGTGAAAAAAATCAACTATATATAAAAAAAAATAAAATAAAAAAAAATAAATGAATAAATAAATAAATGAATGAATAAATAAATAAATAAATAAATAAATAAATAAATAAATGAATAAATAAATAATAAATGAATAAATAAATAAATAAATGAATAAATGAATAAATAAATGAATAAATAAATAAAAAAATGAATAAATAAATAAATAAATGAATAAAAAAAAATGAATAAATGAATAAATGAATAAATAAATAAATAAATAAATAAATAAATAAATAAATAAATAGATAAATAAATAAATAAATAAACAAATAACAATCGAATGAAAGTTAATAAAACAGTTGAAATTATATGTAAATGAGAGAAAATGAAAAAAAAAAGAGAATTTTTTGGATTAAAATGAAATTGAAGTCCAACCCAGCAGCTGTGCCCCTCGCTCAGGGGGCAGTACTGCACCCTGCTGTTGGCAGGACTGCACGAAGTTGGAGACATGCAGGAGTAACAAGTGACTGTAGAGGTGTTGTTGATGTTTTTGTTGTTGTTTTTGTTGTTGTTGTTGTGAAGATGTTGTTTTTGTTGTTGTTGTTGTTTTTGTTGTTGTTGTTGTTTTTGTTGTTGTAGAGGTGTTGTTTTTGTTGTAGAAGTGTTGTTGTTGTTGAAGTGTTTTTGTTGTGGAGGTGTTGTTCTTGTTAAGGTGCCGCTGTTGTTGTAGAAATGTTGTTGCTATTGTTGTTGAGATGTTGCTGTTGTTGTGGGGATGTTGTGGTTTTTATGGAAATGTTGTTGTGGAGATGTTGTATTCGTTGTTGAACGGTTGTTGTTTTTAGAGGTGTTGTTGTGTTTGTTGTTTTTGTTGTTGCAAAGGTTTGCTGTTGTGTAATTGTAGAAGTTTTTTTGTTGTGAATGCTTTGTGGTTGTGAAGACTTTGTTAATGTTGTTGTGGAAGCTTTGTTGTTGGTGTTGTTGTTGAAATGTTTTTGTTGTTGTTGTAGAAGTGTTGTTGTTTTGCTAAGGTGTTGTATTTGTGGACGTGTTGTTGCTGTTTTTTGATGTTGTTGTGAATGTGTCTGTTGTTTAAATATAGAGATTTTATTGTGGTGGTGACGTGGGTGTGTAATTTCTTCAAACAAAATAATAAAACAACAGGTGTAACGATAAAAACAACAACAATATCAACCACAACAACTTCAACAATCTCAACAACTTCAACAATCTCAACAACCTCAACAACTTCAACAACAATATCAACTTCAACAACAATATCAACCTTAAAAACAATATCAACCTAACAACTTTAACAACAACAACAACATACAACTCCAACAACAACTTCAACAACAACAACATCTTCAACAACTCCAACAACATCTTCAACAACAACTCCAACAAAAACTTCAATGACAACAACATCTTCAACAACAACTTCAACAACAACAAGGATCCCAACTTCCGCAGGAGGCCTGGTCAGGCGCCATGATGAGTCCAGGGGGGCAGGAGGTGCAGGTTGTGTGCCTGTCAATGCACTTGGAACACTTGCTCAGTCCACTGCAGGCTGCACGGTGTAGAGGCGCTTTTGTAAAAACATATATTGGCGCTGACTCAAGCGACATGGGTCTTAATCAAATCTCCTTTTCTCTACTCTACTTCAATCCATCATATTATGTATTATTATTATTATAGATGATTATATTATAACAAAACTAATTGAAAATATTGCAGAAGGTTCTATCGAGTGGTTATAGTGAATGAGAGCGACAGTCGCTTACTGATGCAGGCGCTTTTGTCCTCGTTGAGACCGTAGCCAGAAGCACAGTCCTGACACTTGGAAGGGATTGAAGGAGCCTCGTCGGAACACTTGATGCAGTTTGCAAACTTCACGACGCTGCACACTATGGATTGTTTTTGTTGTTGTTGTTGTTGTTGTAACTGTTGTGGTTGTTGTTGTTACTGTTGTGGTTGTTGTTGTAACTGTTGTGGTTGTTGTTGTAAATGTTGTAGTTGTTGTTGTTACTGTTGAGGTTGTTGTTGTAACTGTTGAGGTTGTTGTTGTAACTGTTGTGGTTGTTGTTGTTACTGTTGTGGTTGTTGTTGTAACTGTTGTGGTTATTGTTACAACTGTTGTGGTTGTTGTTGTAACTGTTGTGGTTGTTGTTGTAACTGTTTTGGTTGTTGTTGTAACTGTTGTGGTTGTTGTTGTTGTTGTTGTGGTTGTTGTAGTAACTGTTGTGGTTGTTGTTTTGGTTGTGGGTATTGTTGTGGGTAGTGTGGTGGGTATTGTTGTAGAAGACTGTGAGTATCCAGTGTGGAGGATTGGTGTTGTGAACTTTCTAGCAAGCTCGCTGATGAAACTACTGTTGTTTCATTAACTGGAGAATATATGCGTCCAAAAACTATAGTATGAAAAGCTTGAAGCCTTTGAACACGAGGATGGAAAATTACGAAGCGGACACTAGAAATTATAAGAAGTGTCATTTATGAAGCAAAAGGTGGAAAAGAGAAGTTTGAACGAACGCTTGCAGGTTCCGTCAATGGCTCGTGAGTAACCTTCCATGCACCCGCCTATGTCACACTGCACTATGCCGTTGAACCACCGACATTTGCTGCACTTCGGAGGACAGGCTGGAAGTTGTGGAAGGTTGTGGAAGGTTGTGGAAGGTTGTGAGAGGTTGTGGGAGGTTGTGGAAGGTTGTGGAAGGTTGTGGAAGGTTGTGGAAGGTTGTGGAAGATTGTTGGAGGTTGTGGAAGGTTGTGAGAGGTTGTGGGAGGTTGTGGAAGGTTGTGGAAGGTTGTGGAAGGTTGTTGGAGGTTGTGGGAGGTTGTGGGAGGTTGTTGGAGGTTGTGGAAGGTTGTGAGAGGTTGTGGGAGGTTGTGGAAGGTTGTGGAAGGTTGTGGGAGGTTGTGGGAGGTTGTTGGAGGTTGTGGGAGGTTGTGAGAGGTTGTGGAAGGTTTTGAGAGGTTGTGGAAGGTTGTGGAAGGTTGTTGGAGGTTGTGGAAGGTTGTGAGAGGTTGTGAGAGGTTGTGGAAGGTTGTGGAAGGTTGTGGAAAGTTGTAGGAATTTGAAATCATGTTGCAGGAAGCAAATCAGAAGCGGCAAGTGACGTAGTTATGCCACCAAAGTACATTCGTGTTTGTGTGATAATGTTTCAAACTGGTCATACTACTTGGAAGAAGGAATGAAAAAACAAAAGCACCGTTGCAGACTCCAGTGGCGGGATCGACAACAGAATTCGACTGGCAGCGGGTGCAGGAAGTGGCCCCATTGATGAAGGTACACGAGTCACACAACAGAGGACACGCGCCACACACGCCGGTGTTGTGGATGTACCTGGAGGCACATTTGGTGCATCGCATCACGTTGTCACTGCCCATCTCCTCGCACGTGTCACAGTTCCGCTGGCACGCTGTGCAGCAGGTAGGTAAGAAGGAGCTTCATGGTGGAAATGCTTGTTTGTTTTCCTTAAAGTTCAGTTCAGCGCTGATTTCATAGTATTCAAGCATTCATCAACTCACTACGCGTACACTTGATTGCATACAATTCATACGCTTGCTAACACATCATTTGTTTATACACTGATCACATAACCATAACCCATCGACCACTCTATCCGAAAAGGGAGAGCGAGAGTGGTCGATGGGTTATGGCTTAACTTCCGAGCGCCCATATAGTGAATTTACTACACTGGTCACAAGCGCTCAATCATCACTGGAGCAGGCAACAGTGCGGAAGAACGTAACGAACCAAGACACGTTCCGTCAGCAACGTGGAGTCCATAGGCGGGCTTGCAAGTGGTGCAGACGGTGGTGCTGGTGGTGGCGCTGTAGGAACACACGGCACAGTTGGGAGGACACGCTGCCAGGTGGATGTTGAACATCTCAGACACGTGACTTGTTGTTTTTGTTCGATTGAATGCCACAAATGACAGAATACAAAGTTAAAGTTAGACAACAACATATGCAAAAAAAGGCATAAGAAGAAACACGTAGACAAAAGCGTATGTAGACAAAAGCGTATGTAGACAAAGGCATATGTAAACAAAAGCGTATGTAGACAAAGGCATATGTAAACAAAAGCGTATGTAGACAAAGACGTATGTAGACAAAAGGTGGATAAAAAGACAAACGAAACATGGACATGGTTTGAAAGATCCCAATGGGACTCAAGTGAGTGGTTTTGACAGTGGTTGCACTCACGGACGCAGAGGTTTTCGGAGCTGGTGAACCCTACAAAGCAGCCTGCAGTGTCACACTTGCCAGGTCCAGCAGACGAACACGTGTTGCAGTTGGATGAACAACCTGTGAAAGATTGCAATCACCACCAATTAAGGAGTCTTTAATTAATAAATTTTAAGCCATTATTGATTTAATTGCGTTTCATCGCCAATTATCGATGGTAATGAAGCAGTGAGAGCATTTAACGCATTCTCAATTGTCCAAAAGAAAAAAATTCACAAGTTTCCTTGTAATAAAAACTTATGAACTGTCCTTATAGACAGAAAATTCGTTTCTCAAATATTCGAGGTCAAGAGAGCAAGTCAAGAGACAGACCGGTGCACTCCTTGGTGGTGGGGTCGAGGGTGTACATGGCCATGCATTGACCAGGGTCACACTTGCCTGCCAGGTTGCTAGTGCAAGACTTGCACTGGGTGCCACAGGCTGCGTGGAGAAGCATGCCACATGGTGTCTTCGTTAGAAGAGTTGACACTTAATGGACTTTAACAGAACCATGGAGACTCAATGTCTTCAACAGAAAAATGAATAACAACAATACTGATATCAAATACAACACAACACAATACAATACAACACAACACAATACAATACAACACAACACAATACAATACAATACAACACAACACAATACAATACAACACAACACAATACAATACAACACAACACAATACAATACAACACAACACAATACAATACAACACAACACAATACAATACAACACAACACAATACAATACAATACAATACAATACAACACAATAAAATACAATAAAAATACAATACAATACAATATAAATACAAAACAATACAATACATAACAATACAAATACGAATATTATTATAGTGGCATTAACCCCGTAGAGTTTCGAGGCCACAATGACCAGTTTAAAAAATGTCGATGCCACCACTTCTAGTTAAAAAAAAATATTGTTGTTATGCTGGGAGGACTGACCAGCACACGTGCCGTCGGATGAGATGTAAACGTAGGTGGGTTGGCATGCGGTGGTGAGACACATGGTCTTGCTTTGTGAGGCTGAGTAGGTGCACTGGTTGCAGTTCGGAGGACAGACTGTAGATTGAAATGATGGTGTGAGAGTGGTGGTGTGAGAGTGGTGGTGTGAGAGTGGTGGTGATATGAGTTGTGCGATGGTGGTGTGAGTTGTGGGGCTTGCTGTGAGGGTGTTGAGGGTACGGGGTGGATAGGTTATGAGGTGGTGCGATATGGATTCGTTTTGTAGTGGTTTTACAAGGGATAGGATGCGTGGTTGTGTGAATATAAATAAGTTTAATTCCTTCAAAATATTCCAATGTTTTTGTTGCGTAGAAAGAAGCTGCTTATACACAGCCTTGAACGATCAATCTTCACTCACTCACTCCAAAACCTGCTTCAAAACAGCCATACAGGCTCTTCAATTCACTCACCAACGCAGAGTCCATTGGAGTCCACAGCATACCCGTCCATGCACATTCCTGACTGACACTTGATCTTATTGACTGGGTCTGAAGGCACATAATTGCAGGTTCTGCAGTTCTGAGGACAGGCTGCAGGGTTGATGAGGCGCTGTGATCAGCCATGCAACGTGGCGAAGGAGGCGTTGGGGGTTTAAATTAACCTTAAGTTGAACCAACAAGGAGCTTAACCACCACACCAGGAGTTGTTAATAATATCTTAATTCGAAACTTTGTGTTACTTGTTATCACAACAGGGGTGGTGTGTGCTCAAAGCACCTTGGCAGATTTTGGAGTCAGTGTTGAGGACGTAACCAGTACTGTTGCAGACGTTGCAGGTGGGCACGTCAGTGGTCTGGTCAATGTCACACGAGGTACACCCTATGCCACAACCTTGTGATCAAACACCCATACATGTTGTTCCAGTTATTTTTAAAATAATTTAAAAAATAAATTTTTTTTTGAAAATATATGAATGCTTTCAATCATATCCCGCTGGAGCATTGAACGAACAAGGTTTGTTCCAAGCAGTTCACCGAGGGTAAGTGGGATGAGACCACCACGATGCCACTATAATAATATTCGTTTTTGTATTGTATTGTATTTTATGGGTGCACACCAAACACTAACTGATGCACGTCCGTTTTGTAGGGCTGTAGTTTATGCCATAGCCTGGTTTGCACTGCTGCGCAAGACAACTGGTGGCGGAGGTGCAGTGGTCACAGCCGTTGGGGCAAGCTGGAGGTGAATTGAAGTAACCGTAAGGATGGGGGTTCGAATCTCGGCTGAGCTCAGCTTTGAGTTATAAAAAACGACAACTTATATAAAACCAAACGCCTTGTCATCAGCAGTTGCTCTGAAGCGTTCCTGAACACCTGCTCAAAAGGCGCTACACAAGGGCACGGATTCAAGCGTAGTGTAAGTGGTAATGGTGGTTGTTTGGGAAGGTTTGAAGGATGTTGATGACTCACAAGTGCAAGTGCCGGCTTCGAAGAAAGATGTGTAGGCACACGAACCAGCCAGGCACACCGTGTTGGTGCCTTGCAGCGTGCAGGAGAGGCAGTTGGAAGGGCAGGCTGCGTGGAAATCATCATTAGTTTGAATGAAGAACTAACTATCATTCAGACAGCAGTCTAATCTGAGCTAATCTGATCTAATCTTATCTAATCTTATCTAATCTTATCTAATCTTATCTAATCTTATCTAATCTTATCTAATCTTATCTAATCTTATCTAATCTTATCTAATCTTATCTAATCTTATCTAATCTTATCTAATCTTATCTAATCTTATCTAATCTTATCTAATCTTATCTAATCTTATCTAATCTTATCTAATCTTATCTAATCTTATCTAATCTTATCTAATCTTATCTAATCTTATCTAATCTTATCTAATCTTATCTAATCTTATCTTATCTTATCTAATCTGATCTAATCTGATCTAATCTGATCTAATCTTATCTAATCTTATCTAATCTAATCTAATTTGATCAAGACATTTGTAACACGTCCTTTAGCACTACGTTCAAAGGCGCTCCCATGGAAACGGTTTTACTCGCTGTGAGCTACTAGAGAACTGGACACTCTAGGACGGCATCTGTACTTTAATTGAGTTGCCGCTTTTAGAACTTAAACCTAAATAATGCTTAAGAACTTGTTACAAATATTTTGATTAGATTAGATTAGATTAGATTAGAATAGATAAGATTGAATTAGATTAGAGGTGAACCCACCATAACAGCCTCTGATGTTCTCTCCAGTGTTCTGCACGAAGGTGGCAGGACAGGCGCCTAGGTCACACACGGCCACGGAGTTGGAAACGGTGCATGCCTTGCACAAGAAGGGACACTCTGGAGGAGGTGGGAGCAAACAAAATGAACAACATGAACAACAACATAAAAAACATTCAAAAACCTCCACAAACCCACAAACATCCACATACATCCCCAAACATCCACATACATCCACAAACAACCACAAACAACCACAAACAACCACAAAAAACCACAAACCCACAAAAATCCACAAACATCCACAAACATCCACAAACATTCTCAAACATCCACAAACATCCACAAACAGCCACAAACCCACAAACATCCACAAACATCCACATACACCCACAAACAATCCAGCAACAAAGACACAGTAAACAAAGCGTCCGTGTACCCACCAAGACACATGTTAACGGAGGAGGACAGAGCGCTGGTGGAGGTACAGCCAGAGCAGGTGGAAACGGACAAGGTGGCGTCTGTGGAGTACTGACAAGAAACACATCTGGTTGGACAAGCTGGAAGGGATTGTTTAATGGGAATTGAAAGGTTTTGCAAAATCAAATCAACTGACAAAGCTGGAATGATATTGAAGCAAGCAGGCTGTGAACAAACGATTGTGATCGAAGGAACACTGGAAAAGAACTGACGGAAGCAGCTTTTGTCGCTGGAAGAGAGGACGAAGTTGGAGATGCATGAGGTGCATTGGAGGTTGTTGACATTCAGGTTGCACAGGTGGCATTTCAGGTAGCAGTCTGAGGAGTCAAAGTGGATGAAAGTTAGCTTCATCGCTACAATAAAATACAATACAATACAATACAATACAATATAATACAATACAATACAATACAATACAATACAATACAATACAATAAAATACAATACAATACAATACAATACAATAAAATACAATACAATACAATACAATACAATAAAATACAATACAATACAATACAATACAATACAATACAATACAATACAATACAATACAATACAATACAATAAAATACAATACAATACAATACAATACAATACAATACAATACAATACAATACAATACAATACAATACAAACACGAATATTATTATAGTGGCAGTAACCCCGTAGAGTTTCGAGGCCACGTCACTACGATCCTCAACCCTTGGTTATAAGCGCCGCAGACGTTTTGATCAGATGAGTTTTAAAAGGTGAAAGAGAATTATAATGAATTATACAAGATTAGCCAACAAGATGACGATGTTCCATCTTGAAACGGAAACTCAAAAAGGTGGTTTCAATAATAATGAGTATAGAGCTGGATGGTGAATTATTACAGATATTACGAGATGAGCAGTGGGTGAAAGGGTGGTGATGATGTTTAAACATGTTTAAAACAAATAACAATAATAATAAATAATAAATAATAATAATAATAATAATAATAATAATAATAATAATAATAATAATAATAATAATAATAATAATAATAATAATAATAATAATAATAATAATAATAATAATAATAATAATAATAATAATAAATAATAAAAATAAATAATAATAATAATAATGATAATAAATAAAAATAAAAATAATAATAATAATAATAATAATAATAATAATAATAATAATAATAATAATAATAATAATAATAATAATAATAATAATAATAATAATAATAATAATAATAAATAATAATAATAATAATAATAAATAATAAATAACATCACACCTCTAAAACATTAATTTCCCCAAAATGTCACTTAAAGTAATCTCGCGAGCTGATTGAAAGGATAAGAACTACTGAATCACTGGAACCAACTGATGCAATGGGACAATCCCACGGAGGCTCCGGTGTAGAGCTTGTAGGAGGGAGAGCAGGTTCTGCAGTGGGTGTTGGTGCTGTTTGATGGGTCGACTATGCACTCTGCACACATGCTGGGACAAGCTGTGAGGTTGGTGTGGCTTTGTGTGGTTGGTGTGGCTTTGTGTGGCTTTGTGTGGTTGGTGTGGCTTTGTGTGGCTTTGTGTGGCTTTGTGAGGTTGGTGTGGCTTTGTGAGGCTTTGTGTGGTTGGTGTGGCTTTGTGTGGCTTTGTGTGGCTTTGTGAGGTTGGTGTGGCTTTGTGTGGCTTTGTGTGGATTTGTGAGGTTGGTGTGGCTTTGTGTGGCTTTGTGAGGCTTTGTGAGGTTGGTGTGGCTTTGTGTGGCTTTGTGCAAAATTGATTCTACCTTGAAATTTACTAGATCATGTTTTGAGGGATTGAGTTTGAGGGACATACAATCACTTCAAGAGATTATTTTACCAATACATGAAGAAATTCTAGAGATAGTAGAAGATAGTTCATATTTGAGCAATGGAGTAAAGATATAAGAGTCATCAGCATAAAGTTGACTCTGAAGAGAAAATGATGAAATAATTTTTGGGAGTTCAGAAGTATAAAGAATAAAAAGAAGAAGACCAAGAACAGAATTTTGAGGAACACCGAATGGGAAAGAGGAAAGTGTAGAATGAGAGTTGTTTGTAGAAACTACAGAACTCCTGTTGGCGAGGAAAGAGGTGTCCACACCTAATGACTCCTTTCAACATTTGAAACACGCCAGCTTTGAAACAAATTGTTGATAAATGTGTGTGGTTGAAGCATTGTGGGTGTGCTGAAAGCTTGTGGGTGTGGTAGCTGAGAGCTTGTGGGTGTGGTAGCTGAAAGCTTGTGGGTGTGGTAGCTGAGAGCTTGTGGGTGTGGTAGCTGAAAGCTTGTGGGTGTGGTAGCTGAGAGCTTGTGGGTGTGGTAGCTGAGAGCTTGTGGGTGTGGTAGCTGAGAGCTTGTGGGTGTGGTAGCTGAAAGCTTGTGGGTGTGGTAGCTGAGAGCTTGTGGGTGTGGTAGCCGAGAGCTTGTGGGTGTGGTAGCTGAGAGCTTGTGGGTGTGGTAGCCGAGAGCTTGTGGGTGTGGTAGCTGAGAGCTTGTGGGTGTGGTAGCCAAGATCTTTCAACTCACGCAGGCAATCCTTGCTGGGGTTGAGGACAAAACCGGTGCTTTTGCACACGTCACATTTGCTAGGCCCGCTGGTGTGGCAGTGTTCACAGTTGGCTGGACAGGCTGGATTGGAATGAAGGAGGAATAACCAATGGGAACATGAAGAGGGGTGAAATGATATGGAAGGTTTGTATAAAAATATGAAACTATTTCCAAGACAACAAACAACAAACAACTATTTTGAGAATAATTCAAATGAATATGAAAAATAAAACATTTAGGAAATGGAAAACGAAGCAGGAAGTGGGTTGGCGGGAAAGCCAGGGGCATACCGAGACAGGTGAAGTTGGTTGGATGGAAGAAAAAGCCAGGTTTGCAGTCGTTCTGTGAGTCACACTTGCCCTTGCCCTTCTGAGTGCACTTGTTGCAGTTGTTGGCGCATGCTGTGATGGTGTGGAAGGCCTTGAAGAAGAGTTTATGGGCTTTAGAGAGAACTTAATAGAGATTGATGAGAACCTCATAAGGGTTTGAAAATGGGTTTAATGGGGTTGAAAGGAATTAAAAAGTGGTCCATGGGGTTGAAAAGGTTGGAGGTGTCTTGAAGGTAGTTGGAAGGGTTGGAGGTGTCTTGAAGGTAGTTGGAAGGGTTGGAGGTGTCTTGAAGGTAGTTGAAAAGGTTGGAGGTGTCTTGAAGGTAGTTGGAAGGGTTGGAGGTGTCTTGAAGGCAGTTGGAAGGGTTGGAGGTGTCTTGAAGGTAGTTGGAAGGGTTGGAGGTGTCTTGAAGGCAGTTGGAAGGGGTTGGAGGTGTCTTAAAGGTAGCTTCAAAGGCGGTTGGAGGTGAAAAAATACAAGGCATTGTGTAACATTGAGATGTTTTTATTATATACAGCTTCTCACATCAGCCGATCAACTGAAAATTCAAGCTCCGATCTTCATCATCATCATCTTCTTCTTCTTCTTCTTTTTCTTCTTCTTCTTCTTCTTTTTCTTCCTCTTCTTCTTCTTCTTTTCCTTCTTCTTCTTCTTCATTTCCTTCCATGTTTTACACCAGCACGAAGTCTATACCTTCAAAAAGCCAACAAACCCTGAAATTTCAAGAGCAGGCGAACCTTCGCAGATCTGGAGGTTACTGTTCAGCACAAACCCCAGCATACACATGGCGTCGTCACACTTGCCAGACGAGCCCAGATCTACCGCCACTATGGGACAGTGCAGGCAGTCCGAAGCACAAGCTGCCAGTGGAAATTTTTGGTGTTGTTGAAGTTTTAATAAAAATTATTTTTTATATTATTTCTATCAATAAGATAATTTTTTTAATTAATAAAACTAGTTTTATTATTAATATTTAAACTATATTATTAATAAAGATGATTTTATTTATAAATTTATAAATACAATACAATACAATACAATACAATACAATACAAACACGAATATTCTTATAGTGGCATTAACCCCGTAGAGTTTCGAGGCCAATTTATTTATGATAAAAATATTTTTTTATTACTCAAAATAAATCCATTATTAAAAAAATTAATTTAATTATTATTAATATCAATTTAACCATTAATAATGATGATTTTATTGACAATGAAAGTAAGTTTTGTTGTTGATAAGAATGATGACTTAATCACCATCTCCTGACCATCCTTCCAACAATGACAACAGCTTTGGGTGTGTTGGAGCGTGTGACTGAGTTAGGGGTTGAATAGCTGGCGTGCTAGGGAGTTTTGTGCACTAGTGTGGCATGAATGGGGGCATGAATGGGGGCATGAATGGGGGCATGAATGGGGGCATGAATGGGGGCATGAATGGGGGCATGAATGGGGGCATGAATGGGGGCATGAATGGGGGCATGAATGGGTGCATGAATGGGGGCATGAATGGGGGCATGAATGGGGGCATGAATGGGGGCATAAATGGGGGCATGAATGGGGGCATGAATGGGGGCATGAATGGGGGCATGAATGGGGGCATGAATGGTGAATGAATTGGGGCATGAATGGGGGCATGAATGGGGGCATGAATGGAGGCATGAACGGGAGCAAGAAGGGGTGAATAAATTGGGGCATGAATGGGGGCATGAATGGGAGCATGAATGGTGATTGAATGGGGGCATGAATGGGGGCATGAATGGTGAATGAATGGGGGCTTAATGGAGACACCTTGGCAGGTCTTGGTGCTGGTAAGGTAAAAGTTGTCGTTGCACACGTCGCAAGAGCCAGCCTTGTTGAGGTCACAGATCTTGCAGTCTGACCCGCACGCTGCAGGGGCGCGTGTGTATACATGTCAGCCACTCTATCTACTATTACTCTATCACAACCTGCCTTCAAGGCTTCTATTGTTCTGTTTTCTCGTTTTTCAGAATTTCTAAAATAATTGTACAGAATTTCCGAGAATTCCATTATAGAAGTATCGAAAGAATTCGAGAAGCTACGAAAGAATTCGAGAAGATTCGAGACCTGCGCAGGTTCCTCCGGTCACCCATGTGAATCCTTCCTTGCACTTGTTCATGTCACAACCCTGCTCCGTGCAGCTGAGGCAGCCAGTGGAACAGGCTGCGGGAGGTCGGGTGAGATTGAAAAATCCATTAAAAACTGAACCATTGGAATTCAAACATCACAGTGAATGTTTGATTATCAAACGTCTGACCACCCTTATACAATACAATACAATACAATACAAAAACGAATATTATTATAGTGGCATCAACCCCGTAGAGTTTCGAGGCCACTCAAAAACTTATACTGAATCGAATGCAAGTGGCGTCCCTTGACCCCATCGAAACGAATGGAGTGTGTTGAGAAGTGGAGGAGGACGGAAGATGCATGAGACAAAAGCGAAATTTTTTTTAACACAGGTCACCTGTGCAGGTCTGTGTGGTGGCGTCGTAACGGGTGTTCTGCTCTGTGGGGTGGTCCTTAACACATCCGTCTGGGTCGCACTTGCTCGCCCCGTTGAGGTTGCACACGTTACAGTTCGTGGCACAGGCTGCGTGGATTCATGCGTCAGTGATTTTTTATAAAAATTTCAAAAGTTTAACTTTTCATCTTTATAATTTATTTGAAACAACACTACCACTCCCCATCAGAGCCACACCACCAATCACCATCGAAACCACACCCCCAACCACCCCACACCAGAGCTACACCACCAATCACCATCGAAACCACCCTGTCACTCACCTACGCAGTTGTAGTTGCTTCGGTCGAGCACAAACTTAGGATCACAGATGTCGCACTTGGTGTCGGCATTGCAATACAAGGACTTGCAGTTGGCAGCTGTGGCGGTGGCCAGTGTTTGGTTCAAGTTGCAAGTCTATAATATATTATTACATATAATAATAAATATGATATTTAATTAATAATTAAACGATTAATAAAATTAATTATTAATTGAATAATTAATGAAGTTAATTATTAATTGAATAATTAATACATATAAAAAGTTTATATTTATATTGAAGGACCAGATGATTGCTTAGGAGTGTTTGTACTGAAGAAGCCCCTTCACCTGCAGATAGTCCACAACCTCCAAGCTCTGTGCATGAACTGCAACCAGGAGCGCACTCTGACGGATTGATTGACGAGCATTGAATTAACAACCAGGGATGCAGTTTTGATTGCCAAGTCTACCATCGTTTGAAGTGGAAGAGTTCGGAAGATGTTTTGAAAAATCGAAAGGTGTGAAGATGAGGATACAATGACTCACTGATGCAGACGTTGGTGTTGAGTGCGTAGCCAGTGGCGCATGAGGTGCAAGTGGCAGCTGCGGAGTAGGCGATGCAGTTGGAAATGCTGTTTGCTGCGTGGGAGGTCAGGGAGCTTTGTGAGGGGCAATGAAAACTTTGAAATGAACCAACTCAACGCTCAAAGCACATGCTTGATACGGAATTAACGAGAATTATTACGGCGCCATCAAGCACGGAAGCCTGATTGAATAAATTATAATTATAAATTATAATTATAATTATAATTATAATTATATTATAAATTATAATAAAAATAAAAATTTCATTATTAAATTAATAAAACATGGGCTGTTCCGACAGCAGTCAAGAAGCCACCAACCGACACACGTATCATCGGCAGCCAGCGTGTGGCCAGCGATGCAATCCGTGCAAACGGCAGCCGCCGAACAGGCGCTGCAAGGAGAGGTACACGCTGTGGAAGAAGAACAGACGAAGTGCTGATTAATTGGAAAAGTTAACTTCGGAAATGAATTTCAAAGTACTGTTTTGTTTAATGTACATCAATACACGACGTCGTTTATTTATTTTTTAAATATTTTTATATAATTTTTCACTTATTCAAAAAAAAAACATGAATTTATGTTGACTATTTATCAATATTCGATGAAAAAAAGTGATAAAAAATAGAAAATACTTTTGATAAGAATCAGGATGATGAATAGACAATTGAATCTTTTAAAAGATCTTAGAAGGCAACAAGATAAATCTTCCATATTATCACTTTGATGAGCTTAAAGTGGAAATTAACTCAAAAAATTGATCTTTCAACAGAGCCATGTCGACCACAGCATCGACTGAAGAGGTACCTGGACAAGAGGGGGAGTCGAAATAGTAGCCGCTGTTACAGGTGAGACAGGCCGAAGCGCTGGTGCAGGTGGCACAAGAAGATGAACAGGCTGTGAGTGGTTCAAAAAGATTGAGGTGTTATTTAAGCTGACAGAAATACTCATCCAATACCACTTTCATTGCCTCTCTGAATCAAGCTTGATCGATCAATTCACGAGCGTGTATCGATTCAAAATAAGTGACCTTGACAAGAGCCATCGGCTGCAACGTAGAAGCCGTCTTGGCAGGCGGAACAGAAGGTGGTGTTTTGACAGGTGGTGCAGAATTGGGTGCAAGGACTCACTGAGGCGGTGTTTGCATGGGTTTGATGATCACTTGGAAGTTTAGTTCTGAATTTAAAAGGTTTTTTTTTAATAAAATGATGCGCTTTTCACCTGTGCAGATCTCTGAGGCTTCCAGGAAGTAGCCGTTGTCACATGTGGTGCACGTGTTCACCGTGTTGCACGTCTTGCAGTTGCGACCACAGTCTGAAAATGTTGGTGTTGCAAGTTGAAAATGTTGGTGTTGCAAGTTGAAAATGTTGGAGTTGCAAGTTGAAATGTTGGAGCAGCAAGTTGAAATTGCAACAAAAAGTTTCCAAGGCTGCAAAGGGGCGACTCACTGACGCAAGAGGTGCCACTTAGTTTGTAGTTGTTGCTGCAGGTGAGGCAGTGGGAGCTGGAATTGCAGGTGGCACAACCAGTAGGGCACTCTGTGGTAGAATTAAGACATCCTAAAGTTTTGAAGCCGATGGGATTTCACATGCTTGGACATAGCAAATGCCCCAAAAATCATCATGATGAAGGGTTGGTGAGAAGAAAAGAAGGAAGAAGGATGCAGGAAAGATGAAGGCCTCACGTGTGCATCCCACGTTGTCGATGTAGTAGCCTGCGTCACAGGTGCTGCAGGTGTTGGCGGTGGTGCATGCTTGACAGTTGCTGATGGAGCAGGCTGTTGTGTGGAAGAGGTGGTCGATCGGATTGAAACAAGGTTTTTGTTGATTGGTATGTCAAAAAGTCAATCGTTTCAATAATCGTTGGAAAAAGAATTTAATTCAAAAGATACCACACAACCTACAAAGTGTTTAAAGGAGAATGAGTCTGTTGAATGTTAAGTTTTGCATGGGAGGAGGTAAGAGTAGAGGAAAGTAAGAGAAGTGAGTTGAAACAGAGGGAGTAAGGGGGGGGGGGGGGGGAAGGGGGGAAGTAAGAGCAGATGGGGTTAGTGTGGAAGGGGGTTATAGCAGAGGAGAGTTAGAGGGGGAGATAAGAGAGAGTTGGAGGAGGGGAGAGAGGATTAAAGGTAAAGAAGCATTAGAGTAGGAAGAACTTTGAGTGAGGGGGGGGGAGTGGAGTGAGAGTGGAGTGAGGGGAGGTGGGGTGGAGTGAAGGGGAGTAGAGTGAGGGGGAGTGGAGTGAAGGGGAGTAGAGTGAGGGGGAGTAGAGTGAGGGGGAGTGGAGTGAGGGGGGGTGGAGTGAGATTGGGAAAGAAGTCAAAAGAGGCACCTGTGCAGCTGCCTGAGTCGAATGAGTACTGGTCGAGACAGCTGGTGCACTCAGTGGCCAAAGCTCCTGTGCAGGTCTTGCAGCCAGTAGAACAGCCTGTGTGTTACCAAGTCAATTTTTTCCATCTCAGCTTTTTTTTTATAATTTCAAGTTAATATTTTTTTATTTGAAACTTTAAAAAGATTTTAAAATTATTCCACATTAGTTTGTTGTTGTTCTTTGTTTGAGAAGCTGTATAAAAGTCGGAAAGGCAAAGTGCAAGCTGCTTCCTCACTTAAACATGAGCTGCCGCTCAGGAAGTACTGGTCCGTGCATGAGGTGCATGTGTTGGCGTCGTAGCAGACGCAACCAGGAGCACAAGCTACAAAGGTGTGTGTGCGTGTGTTTGTGTGTGTGTGTGTGTGTGTGTGTGTGTGTGTGTGTGTGTGTGTGTGTGTGTGTGTGTGTGTGCATGTGTGTGGAACTGAAATAAGTAACATCGGCATGAGGTTTTTGTATTCAGTTTTATCCTTGTAGTTCATATCAAAGACTACCCACCACATCACCCACCCACCACACCACCCACCCACCACACTACCCACCACACCACCCACCCACCACACCACCCACCACACCACCCACCACACCACCCACCACACCACCCACCACACCACCCACCACACGACCCACCCACCACACCACCCACCCACCACACCACCCACTCACCCACACAGCCCCTGGACACCAGATCGAGGTAGAAGCCACTCTTGCACTTGTCGCACTTGCCTCTGCCACTCGAGCTGCAGCACTCGCAATTGGTGGCACATAGTGTCTTGTCTTGGTAAAGAATAAACAAAAAATAACTATAATAATAATAAAAAGAAAACAAAAAAGGTATATATACTAATACTATTATTATTATTATTATTATTATTATTATTATTATTATTATTATTATTATTATTATTATTATTATTATTATTATTATTATTATTATTATTACTATTATTATTATTATTATTATTATTATTATTATTATTATTATTATTATTATTATTATTATTATTATTATAATTATTATAATAATAATAATAATAATAATAATAATTATTATTATTATTATTATTATTATTATTATTATTATTATTATTATTATTATTATTATTATTATTATTATTATTATTATTATTATTATTATTATTATTATTATTATTATTATTATTATTATTATTATATATTTTTTTAATATATTGTTATATTTTTTTTAAACCATAAATAATACTTTGTTAGTTGTTTTAATTGGCATTTAAATTAAAAAAAAAAGGTTTTTATTCTGATTATTTTTAGTTTATCATTGGTCGAGTGCTGAGAAGAGACGTTTCTAGCGACTTTTGCTCAAGACCCAAAGGTCCACGATTGCTAGTGTGGGTAGACTTTGTTTGTGATTGCTTCAAGCTATGTTGTCAAAAAGGTAGAATTTATAATAAGTTTATAAATTTAAAAAATTTAAAAAATTAAAAAAATTTAAAAAATTAAAAAAATTAAAAAAATTAAAAAAATTAAAAAATTTAAAAAATTAAAAAAATTAAAAAAATTAAAAAAATTAAAAAAATTAAAAAAATTAAAAAAATTAAAAAATTATATTGATTAAAGCACTTTGGAGTAATTAAATAAATTTAAAAAAATTAATTTTAACAACAGAGGGCGGCAGTTTGAGGTGGTGGGACGGGACTCACTGTAGCATTCGTAAGAATTGGTGAGGGGTGTGGTGGTGTCCTGGCACGTGAGACAGTCTGAGTTGACGGAACAGGTGGCGCACTTGAAACCGCACACTGTGGGGGTGGGTGGGTGAGTGGGGTAGGAAGGGGTGGGTGAATGGGGTAGGAAGGAGTGGGTGAATAGGATAGGAAAAGGTAGGTGAATGAGGTAGGAAGGAGGGGGGGGTAGGAGGGGTGGGGGGTAGGAAGAGTAGAGGGTAGAAGGGGTGGAGAGTAGGAGGAGTGGGGGGTAGAAGGGGTGGGGGGTAGGAGGGGTGGGGGGTAGAGGGGTGGGAGGTAGGAGGGGTGGGAGGTAGGAGGGGTGGGAGGTAGGAGGGGTGGGAGGTAGGAGGGGTGGGAGGTAGGAGGGGTGGGAGGTAGGAGGGGTGGGAGGTAGGAGGGGTGGGAGGTAGAGGGGTGGGAGGTAGGAGGGGTGGGGGGTAGGAGGAGTGGGGGGTAGGAGGGGTGGGAGGTAGGAGGAGTGGGGGGTAGAGGGGTGGGGGGTAAGAGGGGTGGGAGGTAAGAGGGGTGGGGGGTAGGAGGAGTGGGAGGTAGGAGGGGTGGGAGGTAGGAGGGGTGGGAGGTAGGAGGGGTGGGAGGTAGGAGGGGTGGGAGGTAGAGGGGTGGGAGGTAGGAGGGGTGGGGGGTAGGAGGAGTGGGGGGTAGGAGGGGTGGGAGGTAGGAGGAGTGGGGGGTAGAGGGGTGGGAGGTAGGAGGGGTGGGGGGTAGGAGGAGTGGGAGGTAGGAGGAGTGGGGGGTAGAGGGGTGGGGGGTAAGAGGGGTGGGGGGTAGGAGGGGTGGGAGAGTACGCTTTTTTCAAACACTTTTTTTGTGATTATTTTTTGTTATTTTTTTAAATTATTTTTTATTATTTTTTAAATTATTTTTATTATTTTTTAAATTATTTTTTATTATTTTTTATATTATTTTTTATTATTTTTTAAATTATTTTTTATTATTTTTTAAATTATTTTTTTATTAACTCATTCATGGTGAGTACCCGTTATAATATTCAAGATAACGTTTCGTAATAATACTCCAAGGAATAATTTCGTGGCTAATGTCACTTACGCTTGCAGTCGCCGTTGACGACGGAGTAGCCGCTGATGCACTGCAGACAGTTGCCGTTCTCAATGGCGTTCAAACAATTGGCCTTCAACGCTGCAGTAGTTGGAAGCTTCATTGCAACTGCAATCTAAGCTTATCTAATCTAATCTAATCTAATCTAATCTAATCTAATCTAATCTAATCTAATCTAATCTAATCTAATCTAATCTAATCTAATCTAATCTGATCTAATCTAATCTAATATAATCTAATCTAATCTAATCTAATATAATCTAATCTAATCTTATTTAATCTAATCTAATCTTATTTAATCTAATCTAATCTAATCTAATTTAAGCTACTTTAATCTAATCTGATTTTATCTAATCTAATCTAAAGTAATCCAATCTAATCTAATCTAATCTTATCTAATCTAATCTAATCTAATCTTATCTAATCTAATCTAATAATTTTTATAGCGCTGATAGAAACATGTTTGTGGGACAAGGACAACAGCCAAATCTGCCAGTCAAGCGTGACCATAAAAAAATAAAATATATTAAAAAACTTAAGAAAGAAATGAATAACGCAGAAAAAAAAGAAAAAAAAAACGTCATGGTTACTTTGGCACTCGCTGGCGGCGTCCTTGTAGAAGCCTGTGGAGCAGACGTCACATAGGCTTGCTTCTGTGTCACACTTGTCACAGTTGGCGATGCAGTCTGGCGTGGTCGTGACACGCTCAAATGAACAATGATGAGAAAATATAGGGGATATTGATATGAAAAAAAATAATGAAGGTATTAATATAACAATAACTAATGAGATATAAAAATAAAACAATAAATAATAAATAAATATAAATAAATAAATAATTAATAAACAATAAATTCATAATAAATGAATAAAAAAGAATTTAAAAAAAAAACAATAAACATTAATAAAAAATATAAAAAAAACTGAAAATAAATAAAAATTAAAAAAATAAAAATAAGAATGTCAATGGATGAATATTAGGAGTGGCGATTACTCTTGCATTGGTAGTTGTCGAAGTAGGTGGTGGCCTTGCACTGGTGGTCGTCACATTTGTTGTTGCCCGCGTAGATGCATGAACGGCAGTTGGGAGCGCAAGCTGTGTGGTTGTTTTTTTGGTTGTATGTGTGGTTGTTTGTGCGGTTGTATGTGTGGTTGTTTGTGTGGTTGTTTGTGTGGTTGTTTGTGTGGTTGTTTGTGTGGTTGTTTGAGTGTTTGTTTGTGTGGTTGTATGTGTGGTTGTATGTGTGGTTGTTTTTGTGGTTGTATGTGTGGTTGTATGTGTGGTTGTATGTGTGGTTGTACGTGTGGTTGTATGTGTGGTTGTTTTTGTGGTTTTATGTGTGGTTGTTTATGTCGTTTTTTAGATGTTTGGGCAGTTGTTACTTTTTTATATGTGTACACGATACAAAGACATCATGACACCATGACAACATGACACCATGACATCATAACACCATGACACCATGACAACATGACGTAATGACAACACAGATGCTACTAACGATCGCACGTCATTTGAGACGTGAGGCCGTATCCAGGCTTGCACAGGTCGCAGCGACCAGTGGAAAAGAGGTTACAACTTTGGCAGTTGGGGGCACAGGCTGCAGGAGGAGTGGAGGCTTTGAAGGCGAGCTGTTTTCAATTCTAAAACATCATTCTATTTTTCAAGCTTCAATAGTTTTTATGTTCAAGCTTAGAGTTCCATTTTTTCCACTTTAAACTCTTAGTTTCTTCAGTTTGAAGGTTTTAAGCTCAATAGCTCCGCCTGAAGTTGGCGTTCGAATGTTCTAGTTGCACTCCAATGGACTGAATAGTTTCGAGAATGATCGGGAAGATCAATCAGGCCACCCACCTCTGCAAGTGCCATTGGCGGACACATAACCCTCTTTGCAGGTGGTACACACCGTGGCAGAAGAACATTCTATGCAATTTGTCGGACATTCTGTGTGTGTGTTTGTGTGTGTGTGTGTGTGTGTGTGTGTGTGTGTGTGTGTGTGTGTGTGTGTGTTTGTGTGTGTGTGTGTGTGTGTGTGTGTGTGTGTGTGTATGTGTGTGTGTGTGTGTGTGTGTGTGTGTGTGTGTGTGTGTGTGTGTGTGTGTGTGTGTGTGTGTGTGTGTGTGTGTGTGTGTGTGTGTGTGTGTGTGTGTGTGTGTGTGTGTGTGTGTGTGTGTGTGTGTGTGTGTGTGTGTGTGTGTGTGTGTGTGTGTGTGTGTGTGTGTGTGTGTGTGTGTGTGTGTGTGTGTGTGTGTGTGTGTGTGTGTGTGTGTGTGTGTGTGTGTGTGTGTGTGTGTGTGTGTGTGTGTGTGTGTGTGTGTGTGTGTGTGTCTTTGTGTGTGTTTGTACGATTTTAGGTTTGTATATACTCATACATTTTTGTATAAACTCTTCGTGTTGTATGCAGGTTGAGATGGCTGATGAATGACAAACAACACAGTTTAATTGAAGTGAAGAGTGATTGAGTGATGGAAAAGATTGCAAGACAGACTTGGACAAGTGGGAACCACACTGGAAGCGTAGCCCTGAGAGGCACAAACGGTGCACTGAGTGGCTGAGGTGCAGGACTTGCAGTTGACTGCACAAGCTGGAAAGTGGAGGAGTTAAGGAAGGATGAAAAAGTTGGGGAGGGATGGAAGAGGTTGAAGAAGGATGGAGGAGGTTGAGAGAAGATGGAGGAGGTTGAGGAAGGATGGAGGAGGTTGAGGGAGGATGGAGGAGGTTGAGGGAGGATGGAGAAGGTTGAGGAAGGATGGAGGAGGTTGAGGGAGGATGGAGAAGTTTGAGAGAGGATGGAGGAGGTTGAAGGAGGATGGAGGAGGTTGAGGGAGGATGGAGGAGGTTGAGGGAGGATGGAGGAGGTTGAGGAAGGATGGAGGAGGTTGAGGAAGGATGGAGGAGGTTGAGGAAGGATGGAGGAGGTTGAAAGAGGATGGAGGAGGTTGAGGGAGGATGGAGGATGGAGGAGGTTGAGGGAGAATGGAAGAGGTTGAGGAAGGATGGAGGAGGTTGAGGAAGGATGGAGGAGGTTGAGGAAGGATGGAGGAGGTTGAGGGAGGATGGAGGAGGTTGAGGGAGAATGGAGAAGGTTGAGGGAGGATGGAGGAGGTTGAGGGAGGATGGAGGAGGTTGAGGGAGGTTGGAGGAGGTTGAGGGAGGATGGAGGAGGTTGAGGGAGGATGGAGGAGGTTGAGGGAGGATGGAGGAGGTTGAGGGAGGATGGAGGAGTTACAAAAGTGGGGACAGATTGAAGGAAGATAGAGGAACTTAGAGAAAAATGAAAAAGCAAGTGAATAAGATAGGGATTTGAAGACAAATGAAGAGAATTGAAGTGAAGAATGTATGTTATTGAGTTGGATGAATTATGAACATGGCTTCTATTTCATCAGTGGCCACTCCACACATACTCACCTAAACATCTTCCTTGGCCGTAGTAGAAGCCCTCGCTGCATCTGTTGCAACATTCCGACAACATTACAACAACATTACAACAACATTCCAACAACATTACAACACCATTACAACAACATTCCAACAACATCACAACAACATTACAACAACATTACAACAACATTACAACAACATTTCAACAACTTTCCAACAACATCACAACAAACTTACAATCATACAACAACATTCCAACAACATTGCTACAAATTTGAAAGCATTGAAAAAATATAGAGAATATAAATTTTAAAAAAAGAAAAAAGTAGAAAAATAGAAAAAGGAACAAATTGTGAACCTGGTGCACAGGGCTGTGCCGTTGTCTGCCTTGAAGTCGCAAATGTCACAGTTGTCAGGGCACTCTGCAGAGGGTCAGTGGAGCAGGTGTGCAGTGGAGCAGGTGTGCATTGGAGCAGGTGTGCAGTGGAGCAAGTGTGCAGTGGAGCAGGTGTGCAGTGGAGCAGGTGTGCAGTGGAGCAGGTGTGCAGTGGAGCAGGTGTGCAGTGGAGGAGATGTGCAGTGGATCAGGTGTGCAGTGGATCAGGTGTGCAGTGGAGCAGGTGTGCAGTGGAGCAGGTGTGCAGTGGAGCAGGTGTGCAGTGGAGCAGGTGTGCAGTGGAGCAGGTGTGCAGTGGAGCAGGTGTGCAGTGGAGCAAGTGTGCAGTGGAGCAGGTGTGCAGTGGAGCAGGTGTGCAGTGGAGCAGGTGTGCAGTGGAGCGTGTCCAAGTAGCAATCAAGCAATGGTAGATAATGACATAAAATATAATAAAGCTAATAAAAGATTAAAAATGATTTATAAATTAATAAATAATTTGACTGTGTAACAATTAATAAAAATAACGTCTATATAAGATCAATAACTATAATGATTATAGGAATCTAATCAATACATGCCCATGCAATGAATTGATGAATTGATGAGTTGAGGAATTGATGAATTGATGAATTGATGAATTGATGAATTGATGAGTTGATGAATTGATGAATTGATGAATTGATGAATTGATGAATTGATGAGTTGATGAATTGATGAGTGTGCCACTTAGATTATAGAATAATATTCATAGCTGCTCACTCAGACAGCTCATGGAAGAGTCAGGATTTTTGACATATCCTATGGCGCAGTCAGGGTCGCTGGGCGAGACACCTGAGGCTGTACATTGGATCTGACTGCCGATGAAGAGGCAGTCTACACAACCGGGAGGACAAGCTGTGGTGTGGCGTGGTGTGGTGTGGTGGTGTGGCGTGGTGTGTGGTGTGGTGTGGCGTGGTGGTGCAGTGAAAACATGGAATGATGATTTCCGAGTTAGTTTGGTCTTAGTGCTCTCAGTGGTTTTGAAAGCCTTCTGACATATATAACTCAACACAAGAGCTCGTAAAGACTTTTTGCACTGCATTGCCTATGAGGGTATATATGCAGTACTACAGCGTAATACTTGTAATACTTGTACTACAGCATGCGTGTCTACAGAGGTGCCACAAGACGCCACAAGACGCCACAAGACGCCACAAGACGACACAAAACGCCACAAGACGCTACAAAACTCGCATGAAACTTGCACGCACAGAGGCACGAGCCAGTGTGGAAGACGAAGAAGCCCTCGCGGCAGCCACTCTGCAGACACACCAAGTCGCCGTTGTTGTTCGGGGCGCACTTACCGCAGCCACTGGGACACACTGTGCACGTGAGTCGTCAGTGGTGCTAGTGTTGTCAGTAGTAGTAGTAGTAGTAGTAGTAGTAGTGGTCTTAGTGGAATTTTAGTAGTATTAGTAGTAGTTGTGGTAGTATTGGTAGTAGTTTTGGTAGTGCTATTAGTTGTTGTGGTAGTGTTAGTAGTTGTTGTGGTAGTATTAGTAGTAGTTGTTGTAGTATTAGTAGTAGTTGTTTTGGTAGTATTATTAATATTTCCATTAGTATTAGTAGAAGTTGTGGTAGTATAATAATAATAATAATAATAATAATAATAATAATAATAATAATAATAATAATAATAATAATAATAATAATAATAATAATAATAATAATAATAATAATAATAATAATAATAATAATAATAATAATAATAATAATAATAATAATAATAATAATAATAATAATAATAATAATAATAATAATAATAATAATAATAATAATAATAATAATAATAATAATAATAATAATAATATTTTTTTAAAGAATTATTATTTATGTTTTTATTTTTATTATTATTATTATTATTTTTTTTATTATTATTATTATTATTATTATTATTATTATTATTATTATTATTATTATTATTATTATTATTATTATTATTATTATTATTATTATTATTATTATTATTATTATTATTATTATTATTATTATTATTATTATTATATTATTGCAAACCTCTGCAGTTCATGCTGCTGAGAGAGGAGTCGAGGTAGTAGCCGATGGAACATGAGCCTGTGCACACCTGGTGAAATGGTGCATGAAGAATGCATGAGGAATGCATGAGGAATGCATAAAGAACGCATGAAGAATGTATTAGGAATGCATGATGAATGCATAAAGAACGCATGAAGAATGTATTAGGAATGCATGAAGAATGCATTAGGAATGCATGAAAAATGCATACGGAATGCATGTAGTAGTGCATGTGGTGGTGGTGCATGGCTGGGTGTGCACCACCATTGATGAGGCCAAAGAAGATATTGAGAAGCATACAATGCCACAATGAGTCAATGAAGAAAGTAAACACAGAATACATGAAAAAACATACATATAATACACTGTGACGTCATTGGTGAGGGTTAAGTTGGTATGTGAGTTGGTGGTAGTTGTTGGTGGTTGGTGGTGGTAGTTGGTGGTGGTTGGTGGTGGCTGTTGGTGGTGGTTGGTGTTAGTAGTTGGTAGTAAAACTCACGGGCAAGTTGTTGGTGAGACTGCAAGTTCCAGCGCAGTTGGGACATTCTGAAGGTGTCACGTGGTGTTTTTTGTACTTATCTTTTGTACTTATGTTTGTACTCATGTTTATACTCATGTTGGTACTTAGCTTTTGTACTCATGTTTGTACTTATGTTTGTACTATGTTTGTACTTATGTTTGTACTATGTTTGTACTTTTGTTTGTACTATGTTTGTACTTATGTTTGTACTATGTTTGTACTTTTGTTTGTACTCATTTTTGTACTTATTTTTGTACCTAATTTTTGTATTTTTTGGATATCTAAAAGTTTGCATTGACTTGTTAATAGGAAGTAATTGGAGTTGAAATCAATTTTGGTGTCTGTCTGGTTTAAAGGAAACTTTCATTATTTGAAAATGCTTTCATGACACAAAACGGTAACAACAACAACAACACCACACAACAACACTCTACAGCAACAACACCACATAACACTACACAACAACAACACCACATAACACCACACAACAACAACACCACATAAAACCACACAACACCACACAACATCACACCACACCATACAACATCACACCACACAACAACAACAGCACACAACACCACACAACAACAACAGCACACAACACCACACAACAACATCACACAACAACACCACACAACACCACAAAACATCACCACGTAACACCACACAGCAGCAACAACAGCACACAACAGCATACAAGACCACACAACATCACACCACACCATACAACATCACACCACACCACACAACAACATGGTACCTTGGCATTGACCAGCAGAGTCGACGATCCAGTTAGCAGTGGGTCCACACTGGGTGCAAACGCCGTTGTCGTTGCATTCTCCAGTGCAGTTGGTGTGGCATGCTGCCCAGGCGGGAATTAAAAAGTCAATTGACGTTTGAATCTTCATGAGGTGATGTGTGCATTTTGTGTTTTTTAATATCGTTTGAAATTGAAGTTTAAATTCGTTTTCCATTGTATTGTATTGCATTGCATTGTATTGTATTGTATTGTATTGTTATTGTATTGCATTGCATTGTATTGTATTGTATTGTATTGTATGTTATTGTATTGTATGTTATTGTTTTGTATTGTATTGTGTTGTATTGTATTGTATTGCATTGTTTTGTTTTGTATTGTATTGTATTGTATTGTATTGTATTGTGTTGTATTGTATTGTATTGTATTGTATTGTATTGTATTGTATTGTATTGTATTGTATTGTATTGTATTGTTTTGTATTGTACTGTATGTATTGTATTGTATTGTATTGTATTGTATTGTATTGTATTTTATTGTATTGTATTGTATTGTATTGTATTGTTTTGTATTGTATTGTATTGTATTGTATTGTATTGTATTGTATTGTATTGTATTGTATTGTATTGTATTGTATTGTATTGTATTGTATTGTATTGTATTGTATTGTATTGCATTGTATTGTATTGTATTGTATTTAAATGTTCCGAGTGAATGAACACAACAGAACACATGGAAAAAACATTTGATGTTCTGAAAAAGTTACAATCTTTTCTCATTCAAATTGGCTACACTCTTTTGTTTGCATTTTCTTAATTAAAATATTTTTAAAAAAGTATCTTAAAGATATCCCGATTGAATTCCTCTATCAAATCTTCTTAATTAATTAATTAATTAATTAATTAATTAATTAATTAATTAATTAATTAATTAATTGATTAATTAATTCAATATCTTAATTAATTTCATATTTAAACTATTCGCCAGGTTTTGTAACATTTCAGCCTTTGAGAGGGTTTGAATCAACGAAAGAGCATATGTTACTGTGGCATCTCACCGACGCATGCTCCATTGTGGAGAGAGTAGTTGGGCCTGCACCTGGAACACACGGTGGCGAATGAGGCGCTTAAGTAGCAGTCCATGCAGTTCTCGGCGCATGCTGCCACCGGGTGTGTGGTTGTGTGTGGCTGTTGTGTGTGTGGCTGTTGTGTGTGTGGCTGTTGTGTGTGTGGCTGTCGTGTGTGTGGCTGTCGTGTGTGTGGCTGATGTGTGTGTGGCTGTCGTGTGTGTGGCTGCCGTGTGTGTGGCTGTTGTGTGTGTGGCTGTCGTGTGTGTGGCTGTCGTGTGTGTGGCTGATGTGTGTGTGGCTGTCGTGTGTGTGGCTGATGTGTGTGTGGCTGTAGTGTGTGTCGTTGTTGTGTGTGTGGCTGTTGTGTGTGTGGCTGTCATCAAAGCTCATTTGTTGCTGATTTCTCATACGGTTGCAAATCAAAAACACGCGATAACGGCACCAACATGAACAAACAACACAGTTCTAACATTGGAAAAGCACTGCAAACATTACTCACCTACACAGGAGCCAGAACGCATGACGAAGCCAGACAAGCAGCCGTCAGGAAGGCACTGGAGAACGTTGTTAAAGAAAGCGCAGCTGAGGCAGTTAGCGGGGCAGGCTGGAGGAAGGAGGTGTTAGAAAGGTGAGCAATCATGTTCCTGAGAAATCGTAGCTTGCACCCCTGCAAGATGAACTACAACATGCTGTGACCATTTGTTACGAGTACTTATGCATGAGTGAGAATCATTATATGTAGAGAATTTGTGGTTGATATAAAAAAATTGTCTGGTTGGCCACGATCTCTCATGAAAGCCAATTCTCAAGTGAATCCCAGAAAGGCCAATACGTTTACATAAAATACTTGCTTCTACACCCATGCACTCCCATGCACACCCATGCACTCCCATGCACCCCCAGACACACCCATGCACACCCATGCACACCCATGCACCCCCAGACACACCCATGCACACCCATGCACACCCATGTACTCCCATGCACCCATGAATTCATGCACCTTCATGCACCCTCGTATACCCTCATGCACCACCACCCACTGGTGCAAGAAGACTTGTCTGAGCTGAGGGTGTACATAGGGGCGCATTGAGTGCACATCATGACGCCGTTGTCACCAGGGGTGTAGTGGCAGCTGATGCAGTTGCTCTGGCAAGCTGTGGAAACGAGTTTAATGGGTGTACTTCACTTTTAGTCGGAAAATCTTCATTTGAACATTTATATTTTAAAACTATTAAATGTGATCTTTCATTATAACGTTTCCATAAACATCTTTTTATAACTCTCCCATGAACATCCCCTTAAAATTCCTATACAACAAGCCTTCCCTCCACCAGCACTGACGGTTGCAGGTGCCGTCGAGGGGTTTGAGAATGAATCCCTGCTGGCACTGGTTGAGGGTGCACTGGGTGCCTGTGCCGGTGTCTGTGCACACGTTGCAGTTGGAGGGACAGGCTGAAGGGAGGGGGGAGGGGGGGGGGAGGGTGGTAGTAGTAGTGATGGATGGGGGTGGGGTGATGTTCCAAGTCACTCGTTGCTCAATGTTCAGTTGGGACTTTAACGAATGTTTAATTGGTTCGTTTTCAAGTAATTTTTAATTTCATTAATAAAGCGATGTTATCTACAAATTTAGTTATTTATTTATTTATTTATTTATTTATTTATTTATTTATTTATTTAGTTATTTATTTATTTATTTATTTGTTTATTTATTTATTTATTTATTTATTTATTTATTTATTTATTTATTTATTTATTTATTTATTTATTTATTTATTTATTTATTTATTTATTTATTTATTTATTTATTTATTTATTTATTTATTTATTTATTTATTTATTTATTTATTTATTTATTTATTTATTTATTTATTTATTTATTTATTTATTTATTTATTTATTTATTTATTTATTTATTTATTTATTTATTTATTTATTTATTTATTTATTTATTTATTTATTTATTTATTTATTTATTTATTTATTTATTTATTTATTTATTTATTTATTTATTTATTTATTTATTTATTTATTTATTTATTTATTTATTATTAATAAGTTATATTTCTAACTATTAATCCAATATTGATATTTTAATTATTGTACAATATTGAGTACAATATTCTACAACGTTTGTACGGACAGACAGACGAACCATAGCACTGTCCGTTGGAGCTTCTCTTGGCGAACATAGAGTTACAAGTTATACACATAGCCTTGGTGCCGTCGTAAGTACACTGTCCACAGTTGGCTGGGCACTCTGTTCGATTTAACAGCAAGAATACAATTTTATAGGTAAATAAAAATAAATATTATTAAAAAAACTCTTTAAATTCTTCTTTTTTTTAAACTTAAAAAAGTTATTTTAAAAATTATTTTGAAAAATTATTTAAAAAATTATTTTTAATGATTTATAGCTTATGTGTTGACACGCATCGTGATGAGAATGATATCGACAACGTCTAATGATAAATATGACAAAGTCAAAGCACTGACGGTAGCATTGTCCGTTGTAGTTGGCAAAGCCGGTGAGGCAGGCATTGACGTCACACGTGGTGACTCCTCCCACCAAAGAGCAAGAGTTGCAGTTGTTGGGACAGGCTGCGAGGTGGGTGGGTCGGAAGATGGAAGATGCAACAATGGAGTTTGTGGGGAGAGTGGGTGGGTAGAGTGGGTGGGAGGTGCGTGAAGTGGGTGGGTGGAGTGGATGGGTGGAATGGGGGATGCTTAAGGTGAGTGAAATGGGTGGGTGGGTGAAATGGGTGGATGAAATGGGTGAGTGAATTGAGTGGGTGAAATGGATGGGTGAAATGGGTGGGTGAAATGGGTGGGTGAAATGGGTGGGTGAAAGGGGTGAGTGAATTGAGTGGGTGAAATGGGTGGGTGAAATGGGTGGGTGAAATGGGTGGATGAAATGGGTGAGTGAATTGAGTGGGTGAAATGGATGGGTGAAATGAGTGGGTGAAATGGGTGGGTGAAATGGGTGGGTGAAATGGGTGGGTGAAATGGGTGGGTGAAAGGGGTGAGTGAATTGAGTGGGTGAAATGGGTGGGTGAAATGGGTGGGTGAAATGGGTGGGTGAAATGGGTGGATGAAATGGGTGAGTGAATTGAGTGGGTGAAATGGATGGGTGAAATGAGTGGGTGAAATGGGTGGGTGAAAGGGGTGAGTGAATTGAGTGGGTGAAATGGGTGGATGAAATGGGTGAGTGAATTGAGTGGGTGAAATGGGTGGGTGAAAGGGGTGAGTGAATTGAGTGGGTGAAATGGGTGGATGAAATGGGTGAGTGAATTGAGTGGGTGAAATGGGTGGGTGAAAGGGGTGAGTGAATTGAGTGGGTGAAATGAGGAGTGAAATGGATTCATAAAAAATCCAATACTGAAACTCTGATCCAACCACAAAATCCAATAAAACACAACGAAAATGAAGCAGTAGTAAAACCGACTGTCACAAGTTCCTCCAGTGGTGATGACGTACTGATCGAAGCACTGTGAACACGTGAGGCTGTTGGAGGCGCTCAAACTGCACGTCTTGCACCTGGAGTCACAAGCTGGTGGTGGTGAGGTGGTGGTGGTGGTTATTTGGTGGTGGTGAGATGGTGGTGGTGGTGGGAAGATAATGGTGGTGGTGGGGTGGTGGTGATAGAATGGTGGTTGTGGGATGGTAGGGGTGGGATGGTGGTGGTGGGATGGTGGTGGGATGGTGGTGGAGAAATAATGGTGGTGGGATGGTGGTGGTTGTGGGATGGCAGGGGTGGGATAGTGGAGATGGGATGGTGAAGATGGAAGGATGGAAATGTTGAATGTTAGGAATAATGTTCACCAATTGAAGTTTATTTAAAACCTATATAATACTAATATTTGTTATTTTGGGAGTTTAACTTTTTGAATATTGATTTTAAAACGCTAAAAAATAGTTCTTAAGAGTCACAATGATCTCTTGGTTCGAACGCTCAACACAATCCTATTGAAACCTTCCCTAAATCTTCAAACACATTATTTTTGAAGTATGTTAAAACTGAATTCATAGTACACCGGAGCAGTGGTGGGTTAGGGAGGAACTAACGAGCGCAGTTGGAGGGAGAGGACGGAGAAGCACCGAACCCAGGTTTACACATGTTGGGGTCGCACTTGCCTGAGCCTGCAGTGAAGCACTGCAGACAATTCGGGTCGCAGGCTGTGTGGTGGAGGTAGTTGAATGAATTCTTAGTGAAACCGCTGTTGAGAACCAAAGCTGGGAGTTTAGTTTGAGTGAGGGTAGTATTGAAAAGGTAGT
This sequence comes from Branchellion lobata, assembly GCA_947562095.1. Classification (NCBI taxonomy): domain Eukaryota; kingdom Metazoa; phylum Annelida; class Clitellata; order Hirudinida; family Piscicolidae; genus Branchellion; species Branchellion lobata. The sequence goes on along the minus strand of OX387247.1, from coordinate 385,344 downwards.
ATTAGAAAAAGCGTGTTAGGAAACAAATGTTGTATAGCTTATCGTTGTAATATTATGAAAAAATTATTCTTTTTACTCTTTCACTACCATGCTTATTTCAAAAATAATTTGTGAAGGATTTTGAAACGAGATTGGGTAGGACATCCAAGAGGACATCCAAGAGAACATCCAAGAGGACATCCAAGAGGACATCCAAGAGGACATCCAAGAGGACATCCAAGAGGACATCCAAGAGGACATCCAAGAGGACATCCAAGAGAACATTAAGGATAAGGTTATGAAGCACACGACAACAGGCGGCGCAGGCACCTCTGCAGGTGGAGGAGGAGGTGTCAAAGAAGTGAGAGGGCTTGCATGAAGACTGGCCGTCACACTTTCCTGGGCCGTTGGCCACGCACGTTAGACAGTTGTTGTCGCATACTGTGATGGTTTGGGTGTGGTGGAGAGCTTTCTATGCGGTTTTATTTCAATTTTTGTGGTTTTTTGTTGTGGTTTTTGTTGGGGTTTTTTGTGGTTTTTGTTGGGGTTTTTTTTGTGTTTTTTGTTGTGGATTTTTGTGGTTTTTGTTGTGGTTTTTGTTGTGGTTTTTTGTTGTGGTTTTTGTTGTGTTTTTTGTTGTGGATTTTTGTGGTTTTTGTTGGGGTTTTTGTTGTGGTTTTTGTTGTGGTTTTTTGTGGTTTTTTGTGGTTTTTTGTGGTTTTTGTTGTGTTTTTTGTTGTGGACTTTTGTGGTTTTTGTTATGATTTTTGTTGTGATTTTTGTTGTGGTTTTTTATGTTTTTTTGTTGTGATTTTTGTTGTGGTCTTTTGTTGTTGTTGTTGTTGTTGTTGTTGTGTTTTTTGTGATTGTTGTTGTTGTAGTTGTTGTAGCTTTCTTTATGAGCGCATCGCAGTAATTTCAAACGGAAGTATACTTCACTACCATCGATTTGTTTTTTGGGAAAACTCGAAAATGGAAAACAACACTCGAAGTAACAAATAATACAAAATTAATTAATTTTCAATTTATTTATTTATTTATTTATTTATTTATTTATTTATTTATTTATTTATTTATTTATTTATTTATTTATTTATTTATTTATTTATTTATTTATTTATTTATTTATTTATTTATTTATTTATTTATTTATTTATTTATTTATTTATTTATTTATTTATTTATTTATTTATTTATTTATTTATTTATTTATTTATTTATTTATTTATTTATTTATTTATTTATTTATTTATTTATTTATTTATTTATTTATTTATTTATTTGATTTATTTTCATAAAACAGCAAAATATAATATTAAAAGCGAATTAGGATTCACGCTGAAGTTTCATATTGCGATGGAACAAGATTACAGCTCGCAAGACTCGCAGCTGTGGGGAGCGAAAGAGCCGTTAATGGAGCACCTTGGCAGGTCTGGGAGGGGGACAGCGCGTAACCCGCATGGCACTGGTTCGAGTCGCACTTGCCCTCTTCAGAACACTTGTTGCAGTTAGATGAACATGCTGTGGTGTTGTATTTGTTGTTGGTGATAGTGGTGGTGGTGTGGTGTGGTGGTGTAGTGGTGATGGTGGTGGTGTGGTGTAGTGGTCGTGGTGTGGTGTGGTGGTGTAGTGGTGATGGTGGTGGTGTGGTGTAGTGGTCGTGGTGTGGTGTGGTGGTGTAGTGGTGATGGTGGTGGTGGTGTTTTTGTTGTTGTTGTTGTTGGTGGTGATGGTGGTGGTGGTATGGGGGTGGTGGTGGTATGGGTGTGGTGGTGGTGGTAGTGTGGTGGTAGTGGTGGTGGTGGTGGTGGTAATGTGGTGGTGGTGCGGTAGTGGTGGTGGTGTTGGTGGTGGTGGTGGTAGTGTGGTGGCGGTGTGGTGGTGGTGTTGGTGGTGGTGGTGGTAGTGTGGTGGCGGTGTGGTGGTGGTGGTGGTGGTGGTGGTTGCGGTAGTGGCGGTAGTGGAGGTGGAGGTGGTGGTGGTAGTGGTGGAGGTAGTGGTGGTAGTGGAGGTGGTAGTGCTGCTTTGGAAGTCGTGAAGTTGATGGGCGTGGTGAACGAGAAAAGATATGTATTAATTATCAATCAATTATATTATCCATTTATTCAATTCTTTTCTAATAAACGGCAGAATTGTTGCAAATAAAACGATTATTTCACGTTCTTACCATACGTTTCACTCAGCTAAGCTATCGTTCGACTACCTAGCAATTAGCCAAGTGGGCTCATGTACCTTTGCAGGTCTTGGAGGTGGTGGAGTAGGTGTAGATGGACATACATCCATCTGAATCACACAAGTTGACTCCGTTGACTGTGCACTTGACGCAGCCAGTTCCACAGCCTGCGGTGCATTTGTTCCTCATCAACCACCACCCCCTCACAAGTAACTTTCACCAAACGACTTGATGCACAAGGGCTCATGACGTATGACAACTTGTCTTTCAAATGTCACCAAGCTTGGGTCGGTTGAAACTACAATATGCATTTTTTATAACGATTTGAAGTTTCAATCTCAAGCTAATCTGATCAAACTATTTATAAAGCGCTGAGTCCTTGAAAAGATTGTTTCAAGCGCTCACTCAGACAGTCCTTGGTGGTATTCTTGTACAGGTAGCCAGGCTTGCAAGAGCCTGGGTCGCAGTAGTTGGGTCCGTTGGTCTGACAGCTGAGGCAGTGAGAGGCACAAGCTGGTGGAGAGTTCAAAATTTCAAAGGCATCGTTCCACAAATGGGTAGCCTAGATAAGGCCCTAAGTACACATGAGTACAAAAAGTAAACTTGAGTACAAAAAGTAAACTTGAGTACAAAGAATAAAAAAATAGTCTTTTTTCATGAATTTTTAAAGACAAAATTCTAACTTAACCTTTTATCTGTTTAAATGTTTTGTTTGAATATTTTCAAAAAAATCACATGTACACAGAAAAATAATTCTATGCGTGCGTCTCTGTTGCTCAGAAACCTTCCAAAATATAACTTGTTCTTGTTACACTTTTACGATTTTACATTTTTAACACGTAACCATTGTAACACGTAACATTTGTGACACGTAACCATTGTAACACGTAACATTTGTGACACGTAACAATCGTAACACGTAACAATTGTAACACGTAACATTTGTGACACGTAACGATTGTAACACGCGACGCAAGAGAGCATATGAGACAGGGTTGTTGGCAGGTACCTCTGCAGTACTTCTTGTCCTCAGACATGCGGAAGCCTGGCTGACACACCTTGCAGAACGACGTTTTGTCGACATTTTCTGCGCATTCCTGGCAGTTTAATGGGCAGTCTGTAGGGGTGGGAGGCAGTTGAATAAGTGGTTTCTTGGTTGGTGGTTTGTTGAAATGGTGGTTTGTTGTTTGGTGGTTTGTTGATGGTGGTTTGTTGTTTGGTGGTTTGTTGTTTGGTGGTTTGTTGTTTGGTGGTTTGTTCTTTGGTGGTTTGTTGATTGGTGGTTTGTTGTTTGGTGGTTTGTTGTTTGGTGGTTTGTTGTTTGGTGGTTTGTTGTTTGGTGGTTTGTTGTTTAGTGGTTTGTTGTTTGGTGGTTTGTTGAAATGGTGGTTTGTTGTTTGGTGGTTTGTTGTTTGGTGGTTTGTTGTTTGGTGGTTTGTTGTTTGGTGGTTTGTTGTTTAGTGGTTTGTTGTTTGGTGGTTTGTTGGAATGGTGGTTTGTTGTTTGATGGTTGTTAATTTTTTGATCCGTTAACTTGTCAATTCAGTAAATAATCGATCAAATATAATAAAAGTCATCACAACACCAATATGAATGAACAGTGAAGACATGAAACTGTAATTATGGCAGTTCTACACAAAACTAGCAATAAATTTTTAAAAAAATATTACAGTTCTCAATCAAAACTTTGTTTATCTTTGAAAAGTTGTTAGTACAAATAAATTGAGCGCACCAATGCAAGCTTGCTTGTCGTTAGAAAGGATCTGCAGGGCTGAGCAGAGGGTGCACTGGAGGGGAGGGTTGGTGCTGGCGGCACAACTGTTCCCCGCTATGGAGTTTCCTTGAGGATTGGCTTCGACTGGGTGGTGGTGAGGTTTAGGGTGAAGTAAGGAGTATGGTAGAGGTAAAACTATTGTTAGAGCTAGGGTTAGGGTTAGGGTTAGGGTTAGGGCTAAGGTTAGGGCTAGGGCTAGGGCTTGGGTTGGGTCAGAGTAAGGGCTAGGGTTAGGGTTAAAGTGAGGGTTAGGGTAAAGAAAAAGTTATAAAATTTCAAGATGTTTTCAGGTCTCATTTGATTTTTTTGTAGTAACTTTTTGAAATTTTTTTCTACTTAATAAAAAAAATGGAGAATTATAAAGTGTATTTACTTCCGATGGCAAGAGAGAAAAAGGCAAGGAACAATTTTAAAATCTTTTTTTTCATTTTAATAAAAAAAACGTCTCAGTTTTTTTTGATTGAGCGATTTCAAGTTTCTTCAAGTTTTGATCAGCCGTTATTACGACTCAGCGTTCTTTGGGGTTGTTTTTTTAAACAGCTTAATCAACGCTTGACCAATAAAATCTGATCTGAAATTCAATAATTCGGAAATGGTTTTATTTCACGGAATGCCACTTTTTAAGTCGTATTGCCAGTTGATAGGTGCATTATATAAAGCGGAGTATATGACAGCTCTAGGTTGCTTTTCCATAATTTGGTTGGAAATGCTCTATAAAGTTTACACAAGCAGGAAACTATGGAAAATGAGTAAATAAACAGAGAGAGTTATTCATAGCTTGATCGAATGCGCTTCAAAACGGCGGATCAATGGTTGCCTGACTGCACTGTTGTATTTACAAGCGTCTCCTTGGAGGCGCTCTGGTGTAGATCCATAATCATTTATTTGTCTTCAATGGCCTCATTGCAAGCCAGCTGCCAGTCAGGTAGGTTCAGGTGCTTCTAGGAGGAAGGTTGAAATGGAAAGACGATGAGAATGACTGTAGTGTTGATTCCCCGTCGTCACCACTTCATTTCTTTCAGTCTGCAAGGACGAAAAACATTTAAGTTCATAACCTCATCCAGTTAATGCATTTATACAGCGGCTTTTAGGCAATAGTTCAAAAGCGATTCCGATGCTTCCCCTCGAAGGGCTAATCTAATCTCATCAAATCATTTATATAGCGCTGATGACACACTATTCATGAGCGCTCTGCTACGACTTGTTTAAACAACAAAGTTTTAGAGCTGCTATTAAAAGCTTTAAGCCTCGTGTGATGTTTGAACCTCTGTTGATTATTGAGAAGTTTTTATCTTGCGGTTCAGCTCCACTCAAAACTAGAAAAGCAAAGAAACTATTAGTTAGAGGGTTGGATTGTCTAGGACAAGTTTTAGTTGCTTGATACGGCAAAGATGGAAAAGAGATGATTTGGCTAAGTTTGTGGTATGAGAAGAAGTGAAGAGTCAAAGGTCAAACGTAAACTATGAATGATGGAAGAAGGGGCGAGTGGAAGGTTTGATGAAATATTAATTGAGAGAAGAGATTCAATAAGTCAAGATAATTTGCTAAAATATAAAAGATCAATTTTCGAGGACTAAATTTGATTCTATAGTCAGTTTTTGATTTCTTCAACAGACAGCTGATAGCTCTTATAACATTCAGTTATTGTTGATTTCAATTTTTTCTTTTCATTTTGATTGTTCACTATATTTTGTGCCATTTCCAGCGTTTGTCTGCGTTTGCTTCAATAAAGACTATTTTTTTAAATTAGTAAGTTTAATTAACAAAAATTCTAAGTTTAACGAGGCGATGTGAGCGAAAGGGCACAGAAGAAAGATTCCGAAGAAAGCTTTGAAGATTTCGATCAGCTGGCTGTCACCATGCCAAATGTTACTTCAGGCATAAACAAAGGCCAATCTGAACCTTTGAAATAATTTTATGTATAACCAGCGCATAACCTCCATTGTGCTAGGGGTGGTTTTGAAGGCGGGAGCTTTAGACAACACCAAAGTCAGAGGAAAAAGATGATCTGAGTGATGAGGAAGGTGCAGGCTTGTAATGGCGCAGTACTCATCTCAACTTGCTGACGTCATGAGTACAATGGAGTATCGACAAAATACCTGAGGTAGGTAACAAACTACAGAGAGAGAGAGGTAGCTGAAAGAGCGGTAAATGAAGGAAGACCTTTGGACTTTTAATTTCGTTAAACATCTTGAAAAATTGAAAAGCATTCACAGTTTACTTGAATATTTGAAAGATGACAACCAAATGGATCGAATGACGTTATTTCCACAAGATGGCGCTAAAAAAAAGGAACAGTTTCCTGCAACAAGCATTCAAAATGGCGAGAAAGATGAAGGACCTCACAAGACACTAGTTGCCACGGCAAGCCTGCATGCGTTCGAGGGAGGCTTGTGCCCGCTTGAGACACGAGACGAGGGACTCCTGCCGCTGCAGCTCAGAGTGCAAGTCCACCAGGTAGGTGCTGATGCTGGCCAGCAAGTTGCCGGAAGCCCTCCGCCTGTAGTGGGTGGTGTGATGTGGTGTGGTAGGGTGTGGTGTGGTGAGATGTGATGTGGTGAAGTGTGGAGTGGTGAGGTGTGGTTTGGTGAAATGTAATGTGGTGTGTGCGGTGAAGTGTGGTTGAAGGGTGAGGAAGGCGCAAGAGTTGAAGGGATGACACAAGAGTTGAAGGGAAGACACACTGACTTTTGGCTGCTGAGAACCCCGTTGTTAGCGGCCTGTGAGTGTTGCTGCACGAAGGAGGCCATCAACTGGCAGTCCACTTCCACCAGGTGGAACTGCCTTCCCTGGTTTTTCCAGAAGCTGTCCTGGTGTGGCGTTGATGCTCATGAGGGCCGGTGTCCATGAACTTATTATTAGTATTTATTTATTTATTTTATTGACAAAGATCAATAAAATTGTCTTTTTGTTTGAATCTACAATGAAAACAAACAAAGCAGCAATGGTAAGAGAATTTAGCGTAGAGTGAGAGAGAAAGGGCCTGCAGACGCTACAAAGGTGATTTGAATTATTGTCATTTTCTTTTCCATCTTCTTATTTTGTCTTTGTCGTCACCATCATTACCTTCCTCCTTTACTCCCTCTTCCTTCTCCTCCCTCTCCTCCTCCTCCTCCCCTTCCTCCTCCTCCTCCCCTTCCTCCTCCTCCTCCCCTTCCTCCTTTTCCTTATCACCTTCCAGCCACCTTTTCTCGGTAGAGGGCGTAGTAGGCGTCATGTAAAGACATCACGTCGCCCACCACTCGCAAGAGGGCGCCACTCATGCACGACACGTCCAAGTCACAGAAGCCCTCCAACACACTCGTCTGCTCCAATCGCTTCACCAAGAAGCCTGTGTGAGCATGAATGTATTGAGATTAAAAGTAAAAAATAATAATAGTAATAATAATAACAATAAAACTAAAAGTTATACCAATAATATTAATAAAAACAATAAATTCAAATCGTGGAAGCGTTGGAGCAATGAGATGGCAACAGGAGACAACGAACGGAGGGGAAAGTAGTTGTCAGAGTCTCGGTGGTTCATGCCTAAGGAGACGACGAAGGCCACGAAGCACTCCATCCTGCAAGCCCCCTCAAGGCCCTCGCTCTCGCACAACTCTGCAGGGGCGCCAGCGGAGTGGGTGCTCATCATCGTGGAAGATTTGAGTAGGATTACGCCTAAGGTGCTTGCTGTGGCGCTTTACAAATTGAAGTTATTATTGCTATTAAGATGTGACACACACACACGCACGCACGAACGCACGCACGCACCCACACACACGCACACACACACGCACACACACACAAACCTTTGTTGAGTACTTCGGTCCACAGCGACTGCACCAACTCAGCATCAAGGTGGCCTGAGCACCGGATGATGGACAGTTTGCATTTACTGAGGTCGTAGGGCGTGGCGAACAAGGTGTACAACTGACGAAGGGTTGTGTCCTCAGTTGATTAATTAAAATGTAAGCTAATTAATGTACCTAATTAATTTATTTATTTACTTTTTATAAAACATTTCTTTCAAACTGATCTCGAATTAAAACCGTGGAATTGATCATGGTGATTGATTATTTACGCATGTTCCTCATTACCCATGCGTACGCACAAGAGGACATTTATTAAATGAAACTCTACGGGGCCTCGAAACTCTACGGGGTTAACGCCACTATAATAATATTCGTGTTTGTATTTGTATTGTATTGTATTGTGTTGTATTGTATTGTATTGTGTTGTATTGTATTGTATTGTATTGTATTGTATTGTATTTTATTATAATGTATTGTATTGTATTTGGAACCCGATTAATTGTTCACACCGCTAATTAGGTAGTTAATCGGGAGACCTCTGAGACGTCGAAGAGTTGCGAGTTGAGGAGGTTGATGGCGTTGCTGCAGTCACAGCCAGCAGCCATCAGCTTCTCCAGCTCCTTCAGAACTTCCAGCTGCAGCATAATCACCTGCGCACGTGTGTCAGGTGGAATGCCGAAGCCTCATCAATACCTCATCAAGCTTTATCTTTCGGGTCGAAATAAAAACCTCCCTTCTAGGTCTTTGAAATAGTTATTTTTATTTTTTATTAAATTTTTTTTTTAAATTCATTCACGGTATTTGAATAACAAATACAATAAATACAACGAAATAAAAAGATGAATATTATTATAGCTAATATTACTATTATATATTATAATATTATTATAGATATATTATTATAGGCCCGTAAAGTGATGAGGAATGGATGATGAAGGATGGGAGATGAATGATGAGGGTTGGATAATGAAGGATGGAGGATGAGTGGTGTGTGGTGTGTGACAGACCTCAACTTTGTCTTGGACGCCATGCAGGAGGTGACCCCCGCCGGGCTGCGAGGAGACTGAAGCTGAAGACTGCAGACACAAGGAGGCTCGAGTCATGAAGTTCAAACGCTCCATCAAGTTGATGTGGTTGCTGTGGAGGAAGAGTGGTGGTGTGGTTGCTGCAGAGACCAAATTATTCACTCCTTCCTCTCAAACCACCCCTCCTCCACCCTCACCATTCAACATTTTCTCCACACCACTCATCCTTCCACACCCCTCATCTCCCTTCCATCATTCCATCCACACCACCAACCTCCCTTCCACACCACTCACCCCTCCTTGAGTGCCAGGCAGTCGAGCACCTTGGCAGCATCTATGAACTTGCCCTGCTTGATGTAGTAGCGAGCCAAAAGGTCCATCATGAGCTTCTGGTACAGCAGGTCCTTGTGGCCTCCTTGCTGCTGGTCCATCGCCTCCAGCTCCAAGAATTCCTCCATGTGAAGTGACTGCAACTGGTGTGGTATTGTGGGTGTTGTTGTAAGTGTTGTGTGGGCTGTGTTGTGGATGTTGCGGGTGATGTGGATGTTGCGGGTGATGTGGTTGTTGCGGGTGATGTGGATGTTGCGGGTGATGTGGTTGTTGTGGGTGATGTGGCTTGTTGTGGGTGATGTGGCTTGTTGTGGAGTTTAAAAGTTGACCGAATTGTAAGCATGTTGTTTTATTCGGAGATAAGAGTAAATAAGGTCATCCTTTATAAAATCGATATCACCACAACGAAATCAAACTCTAGAAAATATGTTACGCGTCCTATCGTTCTGGGATGCTTCGGCCTTATATACCCGCTATAGCAGTCGTCTGCTCTTAATTAATTATGAAGCGTTAAACTTATATTTTATAAAACAGTCACGAGCGAATGTATTTTGATCTTGACAACCGTTGTTATATTTTTTTCAAAAACACCATTTAATGTAGCTTAGTTTTTTAATTCTTTGGTGTGCACTCTTGACCGCTACAAAGGCATCCATCACTACAAAATTAAAAAAATGGGATCAAATGAGATAACACCTCAATAGCAACTACCATCTCCACAACAACAACAACAATAAAAACAAAATAATACTACTGAAACAACCATCTCCACAACAACAACAACAACAATAACAACAACAATAACAACAACAATAACAACAACAATAACAACAACAACAACAAAATAATACTACTCAAACAACCATCTCCACAACAACAACAAAATAATACTACAGCAACAACCATCTCCACAACAACAACAACAACAACAAAATGACAAAATAATACAACTGAAACAACCAGCATACCACCTCGAGCATCTTGTCAAGAAGGTTGTTGTCGACCATCCACCTGAACAACACAAACTGACACAGCCTGTCCTCACACCCCACTATGGCACCTATCACCTGGTTCAACTGCAAAACAACGTCCCTTTGATCATAAACCTCTTTGTGTTGTAATGATAATTCAGGCATTTCCAACAAACAGTGCCAACATCACAACAACTAGCAAGAAAATCAATACAAGAAAAAACAACAACAACACCAACACCAACAACAACATCAACACCAACAACACCAACAACACTAACAACAACAACAACACCAACAACAACAACAACACCAACAATACCAACAACACCAACACCAACACCAACAACAGCACCAACAACAACACTAACAACAACACTAACAACACCAACACCAACAAAACCAACAACACCAACAACAACACACAGACCTGCACATCAGCCTCCTCCTTGCAGCTGCCTTCGTTGGCAAGCTCACTCTTGTGTGCAGAAGGGAAGATGGAGGGCAGCATGGTGCTAATCTTGCCTCCAAAGGGCAATGAGGCCGTTTGTTGTCTGCGGCAGGACTGGCTGATGCAGAGGAGGTGGTTGAGGCACTCAAGGATGCTCTTGTAGCAATCCAGTCGCGCCCGGTAGTGACTCTCACCAACCCCGTCCTCTGAGCACTTGGAGTTGAGGTAGAAGTGTAGTGCCAGGTTGTTGGGGTCCCTGTTGGCAGCTGCCACCACCACCAGCTCCACGATTCCCGTGTAGGCTGACACGGAAGCCAGCTTAGAGCACATGGAAGAGAGGTCAATGGAGGGGGGCAGAACGTGCTGATCGCTGCTCGAGGGCCTTGCGAAGGAACAGATGCCCTTGTAGTGCTGGGTGGTGAACGTTCGTCTCAAGGAATTCAGAAAGAAGGCGATCATGCTTTCTTGGAAGAAGTCATTGAAACATTCAACCCACGAAGGATTTTGATTTTGAAAATTCAAATTCAACACACCAAATGACACCACCACAGGACACCACCACACACACCACCACACACCCCACCACACACCCCACCACACACACCACCACAGGACACCACCACACACACCACCACAGGACACCACCACACACACCACCACAGGACATCACCACACACACCATCACAGGACACTACCACACACACCACCACACACTCCACCACACAAACCACCACACACACCACCACAGGACACCACCACAAGACACCACCACACACACCACCACACACACCACCATAGGACACTACCACACACACCACCACACACACCACCACATAACACCACCACAGGACACCACCACACACACCACCACAGGACACCACCACACACACCACCACAGGACACCACCACACACACCACCACACACACCACCACATAACACCACCACAGGACACCACCACACACACCACCACAGGACACCACCATACACTAGATGACACCACCCCAGAACACCACCACACACACCACCATAGGACACTACCACACACACCACCACACACACCACCACACACACCACCACATAACACCACCATAGGACACCACCACACACACCACCACAGGACACCACCACACACACCACCACAGGACACCACCACACACACCACCACAGGACACCACCACACACACCACCACAGGACACCACCACACACACCACCACAGGACTCCACCACACACACCACCACAGGACACCACCACACACACCACCACAGGACACCACCACACACACCACCACAAGACACCACCACACACACAACCACAGGACACCACCACACACACCACCACAGGACTCCACCACACACACCACCACAAGACACCTTAATGGCGAGGTCAAGCAATTTCTCCTTCTCTGCAGGGTTTGTGGCCGCCTTGGCAGCTGTGATGCACTCATTGCCCTGGGGAGGTGTGGTGGTGGTAGACGATGCTAGCGTGGTAGGTGCCGGTGGTGTGGTAGGTGCTGGTAGTGTGGTAGGTGCTGGTGGTGTGGTGGGTGCTGGTGGTGTGGTAGGTGCTGGTGGTGTGGTAGGTGCTGGTGGTGTAGTGGATGCTGGTGGTGTGGTAGGTGCTGGTGGTGTGGTAGGCAGTGGCGCAGTGGAGTGAGTATCCGTGTCTCATGTAGCATGGTTGAAGAGTAAACAATATCTTCGTACCAAACCATCTACCTTATCAGCCATCCACACCTCAACACCACAACACTAGTTCAGCCTCAATCCTTCCATCAAGCAACGCCATGAAAAAACCAGCGCTTAGAAGCAGTGACGGAAAAATGCGGTTGAATGAGAAAGGTTGGTTGAATGAGAAAGGTTGGTTGAATGAGAAAGGTTGGTTGAATGAGAAAGGTTGGTTGAATGAGAAAGGTTGGTTGAATGAGAAAGGTTGGTTGAATGAGAAAGGTTGGTTGAATGAGAAAGGTTGGTTGAATGAGAAAGGTTGGTTGAATGAGAAAGGTTGGTTGAATGAGAAAGGTTGGTTGAATGAGAAAGGTTGGTTGAATGAGGAAATTGTGAGTGAATGAGAGAAGATTGAATGAAGGAAGGTCCCACGTTCAGAATACAAGAACAGTGTGTGTCGTTCACCATTTAGGCGCTCGGCAGTCAAGCCATAACCCATCGACCTCTCTCGCTATCCCTTTCCGGCTAGTCCGTACAAGAGCGGTTAAGGAGAGGGCACACAAGGCAGACAACGAACCTTGTTAAAGGCCTGGTCGAGGGAAGAGTAGAACACAGGGCAGTGCTGCTCCAGCTTGGCGCTGATGACGTCAATGAGGGCATTGTCCTCAATGTACAGCTCTAGCAGGCACGTGACCAGCTGCTTGCACACGTCATGGCTTTCGAGAACCAGCTGGCTGAACAAACACCCTAGCAAAAACTGCTGCTTCTCCTGCCGGAGGGGTGGTTTATTGGGTGAGTGGATTGGTGGGTGGTGCGAGATTTAGTGGGTGGATGATTTTTTAAATCATTGCAAGCAAGTGATTGAAGCACTCACAGCGGGCAGCTTAGAAGAAACCACGTGAAACTGGTGGTCACACAGCAGCCTCCACAGACTCAGCAGCTGACAACTCACGTCGACCAACATCTCCAGGTGTCTCAGAGACACACTTTCATCCATTTCCTCTGCGGGGTGGTGAGTGGGTGGGTGGGCGGTGAGGTGGGTAGGTGAGTGGGTGAGTGAGTGGGTGAGTGAGTGGGTGAGTGAGGTGGGTGTGAGGTGGGTGTGTAGGTGAGTGAAGTGGGTGGGTAGGTGGGTGTGTAGGTGGGTTGGTGAGGTGTACAAAGATAAAGAGGTAAGATGGGTGATGAGTAGGTGGTGTAGACGAGTGGAGGGGTGCATGAGTGAGTAAACGTTAGTTAGACAAGACTCAACCACTCAATGCTTCAAAGCAAGCGACGGTTGGATGACAAGGTGGTGGTTTAAACAATCTTACCCTTAAATGAGGCGTTCACGCCAGTCATGAAGCTGGATGAGGGATGAGTGAGGTGGAAGGTGGAGGTTGCTTGAAAACAAAAAGCATGAGATCAAACAATAATAAGGAAAAAGACAATGATTATGGAAACAAATAAAAAAAGAATGAAACAAATTTGGAGGAAAATGAATAAAAAGAAATGTATAAAAAAATAATAAAAAAAATAAATAAGAAGAAATATAAAAATAATAATAATAATAAAAATAAATAAGAAGAAATATAAAAATAATAATAAAAATAAATAAGAAGAAATGCATAAATAATAATAAAAATAAAATTATGCTCAAGTGTGTGGAAGTTTGACTGACGCTTGTGGGTTGGCGGTGGGGTGGATGGGGCTTGGGAGGTGGCTGAAGGATGGGGCGTGGGGGGGAAGTTGGGAGAGGGGGGTGGAGACGAAGAGGGAAGGATTGCTTTTAAACAGAGTCCTCAAGGAAACCACCTTCTGCAACACACAAGCCACCTCCTCCGCCTTCAACCTCGAGGCCAGCTGTGGTGGTGTGGTGAGGTGTGGTGTAGGGTGGTGGTGAGATGTGGTGTAGGGTGGTAGTGAGATGTGGTGTAAGGTGGTGTGGTGAGGTGTGGTGTAGGGTGGTGGTGAGATGTGGTGTAGGGTGGTGTGGTGAGATGTGGTGTAGGGTGGTGTGGTGAGATGTGGTGTAGAGTGGTGGTGAGATGTGGTGTAGGGTGGTGTGGTGAGATGTGGCTTAAGATGGTGTGGTGAGATGTGGTGTAGGGTGGTGCGGTGAGATGTGGTGTAGGGTGGTAGTGAGGTGTGGTGTGTTGGAATGCTGTAGTGAAGTAAGAGGAGTACAGGAATATAGTGAATGGAATGAAAGAGAAGAGGAGTGGAGAAGTAGTGGAAAAGGTAACGGAAAGAGCATTAGAAAAGGCAGTAGTGGAAAAGACAGTGGTGGGAGGGGGGGACAGTGGTAGGGGGGGGGGGGGGGGAGGAGCAGTGGTGGGGGGCAGTGGTGGGAGGGACATGGCACTCACGAAAGTGGTCTCAGAGCTCTTGTGCACCACGGAAGTCACAATGGGCTTGAACCACACGGGCCTGGTGAAGGGGTGGAAGACTCTTCATCTCCTCCTTCTTGGGAAACATCCAAACACACAGACAACTAGACACACAAAAACAACCAGAAACACAAAAACCACCAGCCACATAGACACCACCAGACACACACAGACACCACCAGACAGACACACAGACAGCACCACACAGACACACAGACACCACCAGACAGACCCACAAACACCACTAAACAAACACATAGACACCACCAAACAAACACACAGACAGCACCAAACAAACACACAGACAGCACCTTAGGAGTCTTGACACGAAGATGAACAGGACCCTATGATTGCATGAGGTGCGAGAGAGGT
>OX387247.1:337939-367939 GCA_947562095.1 Branchellion lobata | reverse complement strand
GACCACAATGGTTGACCACAATGGTTGACCACAATGGTTGACCACAATGGTTGACCACAATGGTTGACCACAATGGTTGACCACAATGGTTGACCACAATGGTTGACCACAATGGTTGACCACAACGGTTGACCACAACGGTTAACCACAACGGTTGACCACAACGGTTAACCACAACGGTTGACCACAACGGTTAACCACAACGGTTGACCACAATGGTTGACCACAATGGTTGACCACAATGGTTAACCACAACGGTTGACCACAACGGTTAACCACAACGGTTGACCACAATGGTTGACCACAATGGTTGACCACAATGGTTGACCACAATGGTTGACCACAATGGTTGACCACAATGGTTGACCACAATGGTTGACCACAATGGTTGACCACAATGGTTGGCCACAACGGTTGACCACAATGGTTAACCACAACGGTTGACCACAATGGTTGACCACAATGGTTGGCCACAACGGTTGACCACAACGGTTGACCACACAACAAGCACCACAATGGTTGGCCACAACGGTTGACCACAACGGTTGACCACACAACAAGCACCACAATGGTTGACCACAATGGTTGACCACACAACAACAAGCACCAACAACGGTTGACCACACAACAACAACAAGCACCAACAAGGGAGGTGACGATGGCAAACTTCTTGTTGCTTGAGTACAGCTGAGTCACTGGCAGAGGCACGTCGGAAAGCCATTCTGAGTGTCACGTGATGGGGTGGTGTTGTAGGGTCAGGTGGTTAGTTATTCATCTCCCATCTTCCACCCCCTCAGTAACACCATGAATAAAATGTATAGTCGCTGACATTTAAAACGTGGAACAAATGCTTGTGAATGAATGTTCACAAGCCATACTGCAACCCTACACAGCCACACCACACAGCCACAAACCACACAGCCACAAACCACACAGCCACAAACCACACAGCCACAAACCACACAGCCACAACACATAGCCACAACATACAGCCACAAACCACACAGCCACAACACATAGCCACAACATACAGCCACAAACCACACAGCCACACCACACAGCCACAACACACAGCCACACAACATAACCACACCACACAACTACACCACACAGCTACAAACCACACAGCCACAAACCACACAGCCACAAACCACACAGCCACACGCCACACAACATAACCACACCACACAACTACACCACACAGCCACAAACCACACAGCCAAACCACACAGCCACACCACAGAGCCACACGCCACACAACCACCTGCAGAGGAGTGCCTAGACAGCTCGTTAGCTTCCATCTGCCTTGAAGATTGATCGCTGCAAAGCTCCTCAAAGGCCCACACTTGCCCTGCCAACTGAGTGGCATCCTGTGGTGTGGTGGCGTGATGTGGCTGCGTGTGGTGTGGCTGTGAGTGGTCTAGTGTGGTTGTGTGTGGTGTGGCTGTGAGTGGTCTAGTGTGGTTGTGTGTGGTGTGGCTGTGAGTTGTCTAGTGTGATTGTGTGTGGCGTGGCTGTGTGTGGTGTGATGTGGCTGTATATAATGATGGCTGTGCGTGGTCTAGTGTGGCTGTGTGTGGTGTGGTGGCACTGTGTGCTGCTTCCAGTGGCCAGAAAGGGTTTTAAAATGATGAAATGGAAATTATGAAAGATAGAGAAGACACTGAAGATGGAGGGAAGAGCACGAACGTAGGTTTCGGAGATGTGGTTGGAGAGGGGGAGGAGGTCAGAAGAGAGAGTCCACAACACGTCGCCCCTTTCCTCTGCCTGCACCGAACTCACCATCAATGAAGTGCCTGTCGGTGGTGTTGTTGTTGGGGATGTTGGTATTGGTAATAGTGATGTTGTTGTTTTTGTTGTTGATGGCATTGTTGATGGTGTTGTTGTTGATGGTGTTGTTGTTGATGGTGGTGTTGTTGGTGGTGGTGTTGTTGGTGGTAGTTTTGTTGGTGGTGGTGTTGTTGATGGTGATGTTGTTGGTGGTGGTGTTGTTGATGGTGATGTTGTTGGTGGTGTTGTTGATGGTGGTGTTGTTGATGGAGGTGTTGTTGTTGGTGGTGGTGTTGTTGATGGTAGTGTTGTTGATGGTGATGTTGTTGGTGGTGGTGTTGTTGATGGTGGTGGTGTTGTTGGTGGTGGCGTTGTTAATAATAGTGTTGTTGGCCTTGCTGGTTTGTGAAGCAACCATTTAGCTAGTCCATCATCCAACCAATAAGCATGCAGCCAACAGGCGCAACAACACACGTGGAGCAACTTATATGCAACCTTGTGAATAGTGCACGTGACTCATGTGTTCGAAGGAGGGAAGGTTGAAGTTGCTGGCTGAGTAGGTGAGGAAGGCTGGGGGGAGGAGGTTGATAGGTGGATAGTTGGTTGGTCGAGTGGATTGTTGCTAAGATACCCTTCTTAGTCAGTTAATGAATGGAAGAAGGCTAAGATAAGTCAGCGTACCTGGAGGCAGTCTCACGTGGATGAGGGTGAGGGTGTTGGGGGGTGTCGTAGGAGGTTGTGGCGTGTCTGTGAGGCTCTTTGTGGTGTAATACAGACGCACACCTGGGAGGAGGAAGAGGAGGAGGAGGAAAAGGAGAAGGAGGAGAAAGAGGAGAAAGAGGAGAAAGAGGAGGAAGAGGAGAAGGAAGAGGAGGAGGAAGAGAAGGAGGAAGAGAAGGAGGAGGAAAAGGAGAAGGAGGAGAAAAAGGAGAAAAAGGAGGAAGAGGAAGAAGAGAAGGAAGAGGAGAAGGAAGAGGAGGAGGAAGAGGAGGAGGAGGAAGAGGAAGAAGGGAGGAAAGAATACTATTTGTTGCATATAATCGTAGCAAGCTGCCGACCTGTTTGAGTGGTGGCCATTAGATGCACACTTTCGGAATCAGCGACCGGAATGACACACATGTCTTTGATTTCTGCAAACTTGGAGACGTCATAACTCCTGCAGGATGGATGGATGGATTTATATATATATATATATATATATATATATATATATATATATATATATATATATATATATATATATATATATATATATATATATATATATATATATATATATATATATATATATATATGTGTGTGCGTGTGTGTGTGTGTGGGGGGGGGGGGGGGGGGGGAAGGAGTAGGAGGGGTGACTTGATAATGTTGAAGATGCGCTTGAGGTTTGACTGGTGCAGTGTGCAAGCCACCCTGCTGCTCTTAGTGCCCTCCCTGCCCAGGTAGTACAACTGTGTGTCAGGGGGTGGTGGGAGGTTGTGGAAGGGTTGTGAAGAAGCGGAGGTGGTGGGAGGTTGTGGAGGGGTTGTGAAGAAGCGGAGGTGGTGGGAGGTTGTGGAGGAGTGTCAAGGAGGTGGTGGGGTTTTTTAGTAGTTTACGAAAATTTAACAACGAGGTTAACAAGCGGGGGTTGTGTGGAAGAGAGTTCCATAGGTTAGGAGCTGTATGGGAAAAAGAGCGATGAGCGAAGAGGTTTGAGGAAACTGGCTGATGCAACAGAGGCCAGATTGAGAAGATCTAAGTGGTTCATGTGTCTTCTGAGGGAAAGAAGACTATGCAAAGGAACTGGTTGACCAGGGGTGAAGATTTTTGTTACAAGCCACAGCAATTTGAAGTTAGACCTTCGGACAACCTGCAAGCAATGCAAAAGCTCTGAAAAAACCAAGTGATTAGAATGAAGAGAAAACCAGATATTGTGTCAAGACTGGGGTTGGGGTAATCAGAGGGAGCTTCAATGAAGAGGCTTGTATCGTCAGCGAACTGATGGAAGGACAAGTCATGTTGCAGGATGATTTTACTAATAGGAGATGTGTAGAGAAAATAAGCAGTGGACCAAGATCAGACCCTTTGATGACGTAGGCGTTTGAGGAGGTGGTAGCAGAAGGATGGTTGTCGATTTGGACCATAAAATGATTCATTGACGCGAGAGGAAGGCCACCTGAATGTTGCTGTGCAGGGAGCGGGTGTAGAGGCAGTGGCGTTCTTCGTCCACGCAGATCTGCACTATGGGGTCTGTGAGGGGTGGGTGTGTGCCACTTCATTACGTAAATATTAAACATGAATATATTTTCAGCTTGTGAAAAAGAAACTAAAAGTGGATCATTAATTGGTGCTAAGTGATTAATTGGCGCTGTCACGTGACCTTCAGAAGAGATGTAGGAGGACACGAATTTGGGGATGAGGTAGGAGGAGAGGTTGCTGGAGTGATGGTTCTTCCAGATTGACCTCTTCCCGAACCATCCATAGTCCCCCTGGTGGTGGGTGGGTCCCCATTGGGGGGTGAGTTGGTTCCCCATTGGGTGGTGGGTGGGTTGGTTTCCCATTGGGTGGTGAGTTGTAAAATTACCAAGTGTTACCAAACTTATAAAAAAGAACAACACTTCTTGTTGCTAGAGAGGTTGAAAACATTGGGAAATCCATTTAACAAAATAAACACATTCAAAAAAACTCATTTTTTAAATAATTTTAACAAAATGAATTTATAAAAAAAATAATTTTTTAAAATAATTTTAACAAAAATGATTTAAAAAAAATGAATTTAAAAAAAAGAAGAAACGATAGCAGGATAGTACCTGGTAGTCGATCTCATAAAGTTGTCCATCCTTGGCACCATAGAAAATGCGACCAGAGTGGGTGGTGCAGAGGGTGGTGACGATGGCTGAGGCGACTGGGAGAGTGAAACAAGGCTCAGGTAAGATGTGCAAGTCACTGCATGACTCAACACCAGATGGCCTGCTGCTGGAGGCTGGTGGGGAAGAGGGGGGAAGGAGGAATGGATGAGAATGAAGGATGGATGAGAAAGGGAAGGAGGGAAGAAGATGGTGGTGGGAGTTGGTGGAGATGGTGGTGGTGGTTGGTGAGGAATGAATTGAGAGAGAGAAGAAGAAGAAGAAAGAGAGAGGATAAAAGATGGAGGTATGAATGGAGGAGGAAGTTAAGAAATTTAATGCGGTATGAGTGGCCATTTTACCTATATCGTGCAAAATTTGTTACTTTGTGATTGGGATTATACCAATCGTTATTATTGATACCTTGAACATTTTGATACTTCTGAAACTATAATTATTTTACGAATGCTGAACAAGGGTGGATGTAAGTCACCATGGGACATGGACACACCCAACAACACCACCTCCACCGGAGTGGCCAGGCACAAGATGTGGGTGATGTGTGACTGGAATATTCCTGATGGATGGATGGAAGGGTGAAGGAATTGATGGATGGATGGGAGGATGAAAAAATTGATGGATGGATGAACATACAAAAGAATGAATGAAGACATGAATGGATAGATAGACGGAAGGATAAATGATTAGATAATGAAGTTTCAACAAGATTTCAACTCAAAGCACCACAACACCACAACATTTCAAATTGTTGACTGGCAACAACACCATGGTACACAAACGAGTGAATAACAACCATCCTGCCCACCTGGCTTCGGCTTTGCCAAGGCTGCTCTTAATATGACCTCATTGAGACCATCGTAGTAAGCTATGTCATTGCTGCATGAATGGTCAATAAACTTTCTTTAATCCAGATCTCGAATATATATATATATATATATATATATATATATATATATATATATATATATATATATATATAATATTCGAGTAATTTTATACTTTTTATTTGTACTGAGTTACTGATAGTAATTGAATATGTTGGAACTTGTAGTCAACCTGTTGTCATAGGTCCACAGGTAGATTTCATTGTCAATGCTCAACCAGGCTCTGTTGATGTCACCAAACAGACCCATCTGGCAAGAGCACTGTAGCTCTGCGGACGGAGGTGGTGGTGAGTGATGAATGAATGAATAAATGTGAAAGGCACACAGTCTGCAGACAAGTCGAAGGCGCTTATTGAACTTAATTATAATTAATTAATTAATTATAATATATAGCTGATTGACCTTTTTTTTTTAATAGTCTTTATTGAATAAAATCCAGACAAAACTGGAAATGGCACAAAACATGGTGAACAATCAAAATGAAATTTTAAAAAAATCCACAAAATAAATTTATAATTAATTTTTTTTTTTTTAAATTTTTTTTCCAATTTATACTTCTCTCCTGTAAATCCTGATGGAGCTTTGTTGACTTTTGAAACTTGTCATATTTTTTTAAAAAGAGAATCACTAAAATCACACACCAGATGTCAACCCAAGTAACATACCTTTCATTCTCTCTTGCAGTTCTGCAGGGATAAGCTTCATCTTGAGAGGAGCTAGTTCTGGGGTTTTGAACTGAAGGCTTGGGTAGTTTGAAGTCTCAGAATCACTGATGGTGAGTTCGTCTGTGAATATTTAGTGAGCAGCTTAATTTACAGAAGGGCAGTTTTGTTTTTAATTAAAGAAATATTTTCATTCGAATTATTATGATAAAGAAAAATCATGACAAGATGAAAAACCAGCATATTAGAATGAAGAATGGAAACTGACTAAAAGAATCACAGCCCATGAGGTGGGACAAATCTGGGTAGTTGTTGTCTAAGTTGCATGCTTGAATCATGAAGGAAGAAGCCTTCGACAGTGGATCGTTTGTCATCGCCGCTGCCATGTTACTTTGTATTGCAATTCCAAAGTATCAATTCGTTGAAGAAAAATGTATAATAAGTGTTTAAACTTATCCTACTAACACCTAGGAGTGCTTTTGCGGCACCAAATACTTTTGTATAAAATTGGTAAGCAAAAACCTGTTTTGTTTTATAACGACTCCTATAACCTTATGTATTTGAACTCTTAAATACTATTGAGCATTAAATAATAATTTTTTTGTATTATTCATAAACATTGAGATATTTAACGCCGGTAAAAGCACGTTGGTTATTCGAGATGCATCTTTTATTAAAAATAAAATTTTCAATAGTAAAAAAACAATAAAACTTACAAAATTATTTAAAATAGGTTTTCACACTATGTTTCAAGAAAACTTTATCAATTTAATAGCGCAGAATGAAATGCAAATTTATTTTTGGCGCGATATTTAGTTTTAGTAAATATTTTATATAGCCAAATAAAGTATGTTTATTCATTTCCAAATGTATATATTATCGAAATTATTATAATAGTAATATATTCAACTGAATTATTTGTTGAAAAATGCGGCAATTATTTGTTGGCTTCTTTCTGAAAGTCTTTAATCTAATCTAATCTGATCTAATCTAATACAATCTTATAATTTTTTAGCGCTTATCACACTTCTTTTTCATAGTCTTTATTGAATCAAATCCAGACAACCGCTAGAAATGGCACAAAACATGGTGAACAATCAAAATGAAAGAAAAAAAATTAAAATCAACAATGACTGGATGTCATAAGAACTGTTAATTTTCTGTTGCAAGAAATCAAACTGATTATAGACTCAATTTTATGAGCCTCAAAAACTTAGAATTGAGTCATTGTTTAGATTGAATGATTAATGAAGAATGTTTTTTCATAGTCTTCATTAGATCAAGTCCAGACACACGTTGGAAATGTTTCAAAAACACGGCGAATGGTCGAAATAAAAAAGAAAACGTTGAAATATACGAGAAATATTAAAATATATATAATGTTTAATCAAATTAAGCAAAACTAGAATGTTGAAAGGTTCCAAGAAATTCAGGAGCAGAATTTTCTATTGACTCAAATAAATGAGACTTAAAAATTGAGAATTTAATCATATCTTAAAACCACATAACATAACTAATGCAGAGTTGTTTCGAGGTATTTCATCTTTTATTTTCCTTCTCAGTCATTTCTCATATTCACGGGGAAGTTTGTCTTGATACCACAATTCCTTGCAATGCCTTCAACACACGCTCACATTATTGTTTATAAAGTTGGCAGAAGGTATTTTTGTAGCCGATTGGATGACGATTTCACAGCAATGTCTTTTTCTTCCCCAGCCATTTCACAAATTCACAAGTCCGTCAGGATGAGTGACCTCGAAACTCTACGGGGTTGATGCCACTATAATAATATACGTTTTTGTATTGTATTGTATACCACAATTTTTTGCAATGCCTTTCAACACTTGTTTACTTTCATGTTGAGTAATTTGGCAAATTAACTTTTTTATAACTAATATTTAAACTTTAGATTCCAAATAAAAATAAAAGTTAATAAAGTTAATAGTTTGAATGAAGTATATTGAAGTGACGGCCATAGACGCTTTCGCGAAACCAGAAAGCAATACTTTGTTTATTTTGATTGTTTACCATGTTTTGTGCCATTTCCAGCGTTTGTCTGCATTGGCTTAAACAAAGACTATATATAATAATAACAAGCAGGGTATATTATGGAAGGCGCAGAGAGGCTCTTGAGCATTTGGGACTTCACCAACGTTCTCAACTCCTTCCGTGAAACTGTCAGTCAGAAAAAAATTTGAAACAAGAATAAAATATTCTTATAAACCATCATCTGTTTCTTCATTCTCCTCCTCCTTCTTCTCCTCCTCCTCTTCCTCCTTCTCTTCCTCCTTCCTCTTCTCTTCCACATCCTCTTCCTCTTTTTTCTCTTCCTTCTCATCCACATCCTCTTCCTCTTTTTTCTCTTCCTTCTCTCTTTCCTCCTCTTCCTTTTTTCTTTCCTCTTCTTCCTCCTCCTCCTCCTCCTTCTCCTCCTCCTCCTCCTCCTCCTCCTCCTCCTCCTCCTCCTCCTCCTCCTCCTCCTCCTCCTCCTCCTCCTCCTCCTCCTCCTCCTCCTCCTCCTCCTCCTCCTCCTCCTCCTCCTCCTCCTCCTCCTCCTCCTCCTCCTCCTCCTCCTCCTCCTCCTCCTCCTCCTCCTCCTCCTCCTCCTCCTCCTCCTCCTCCTCCTCCTCCTCCTCCTCCTCCTCCTCCTTCAAGAGACGGGTATAATCATGGAAGGCGTAGAGAAGCTCTTGAACATTTGAGGTTTGACCAACGTTCTCAGTTCTTTCCCGTGAAACTGTCAGTTAAATTTGAGAGAATAATGAATACATTTGATAAACTAGCTTCTTTTTTTTTCATTTTCTTCTTCCTCCTCCTCTTCCTCCTCTTCTTCCTCTTTTTCCTCTTCCTCCTCCCCCTCCTCCTCCTCCTCCCCCTCCTCCTCCTCCTCCTCTCCCTCCTCTTTCTCCTCCTCCTCCTCTTTCTCCTCCTCCTTCTCTTCCTCCTCCTCATCTTTTTTTTATTGCCATAGTAACCTTGGCGGTGCATACGACGAGATCTGCCTTTTCCTTGTCACAGGTGTTCATGATGGCCTTCTCCAGAGTTTTGCCTCCCTCGAAGACCATCTTGTGTTTCACCTGCCGTGGTGTGTGCGGTGGTGTGTGCAGTTGTGTGTGCAGTGGTGTGTGCCGTGGTGTGTGCGGTGGTGTGTGCAGTTGTGTGTGCAGTGGTGTGTGCCGTGGTGTGTGCAGTGGTGTGTGCAGTGGTGTGTGCAGTGGTGTGTGCGGTGTGCGCAGTGGTGTGTGCAGTGGTGTGCGCAGTGGTGTGTGCAGTGATGTGTGCAATGGTGTGCATTGGTGTGCAGTGATTCTCTGAGAGCTTGGACAAAACAGGCAGATTAGAAATGGGTCAGTAGGATGAAGCAACGTTGTGATCAAGACTAGGCTTTTTCAACAGCGACTCAACGACACAACGACACAGCGACACAGCGACACAACGACATAGCGACACAAAGACTCAACAAAACAGCGACACAACGACACAGCGACACCTTTTTGCGCGCACAGATTACAGAGAAGGTCTTGTCCAGTTCCTCTTGCTGGCTTCTGACCTGCTGCATGATTTTCACCCACTCCTCCCCCGGGAAGCCGATGGGGTCTGGGTGTAGGGGGGGGGGGGGGGGGGGGGGAAATGAGTCATAAGATAATGATCCACTCTCAATATGTAATGTCATTGTTGATATAACAAGTTTTTAAAGTATCTTATCATTAAGATAGTTTTAAGACGTTTTATTATTGTTATCTTGGGTTTTGTGATAGTGCAGATGGTAACTTTTTAAGGAGATGGCAGGCAGCGAAGGGGGTTCTGAACAGTGCAACAGTATCACCAGGTCTTGTGGATTCCAAATGCTGGTTAAGAAGGCTGTGGAAGAAGAGGAAGAGGAGGAGGAGGAAGAGGAGGAGGAGGAGGAGGAGGAGGAGGAGGAGGAGGAGGAGGAGGAGGAGGAGGAGGAGGAGGAGGAGGAGGAGGAGGAGGAGGAGGAGGAGGAGGAGGAGGAGGAGGAGGAGGAGGAGGAGGAGGAGGAGGAGGAGGAGGAGGAGGAGGAGGAGGAGGAGGAGGAGGAGGAGGAGGAGGAGGAGGAGGAGGAGGAGGAGGAGGAGGAGGAGGAGGAGGAGGAGGAGGAGGAGGAGGAGGAGGAGGAGGAGGAGGAGGAGGAGGAGGAGGAGGAGGAGGAGGAGAAGGAAGAGGAGGAGGAGGAGGAGGAGGAGGAGGAGGAGGAGGAGGAGGAGGAGGAGGAGGAGGAGGAGAAGGAGGAGGAGGAGGAGGAGGAGGAAGATGAGGAGGAGGAGGAAGAGGAGGAAGAAGAGGAGGAAGACTTATCGAATCTCTTCCCTCAATTAATATTTCGTCAAACCTTCCACTCGCTCCTTCTTCCACCATTCATAGTTTAGGTTTCACTTTTGAATCTTCATCTCATACCTCAAATAAAATTTTTTGCTGAATTTTCTTTCTTTCATCTTTGTTGTATCAAGCAACTGAAACTTCTTCTAAACAATCCAACCCTCAAATTACTAGTTTCTTCGCTTATTTTGTCCCGACTATTGTAACTCTTTATACTATGGACTTTCAGATACTACGCTACACTCTCTAACCAAAGCTTTTAATAGCGCTGCCTGCTTAGTTTCTGGCACTCTTTAATTCTCTCGACTAACTCTTATTCTTGCTTCTTAAAAAAAGATCAGTTTTCAAAATCTGCACTCTCATGTTTAAAATAATCACTCACCTAGCTACTTAGCTGACCTTTTTAAGTTGCCCCTTCGTAAGGGACTGAGATCTTCTACTTATTCTCGTTTTTTAGGATACCTTCCAATAGTACTTATGCTAAATCACACTTTCTTACTGTGGGCCCCTTCTATGGAACTCTCTTCCCCCCAATCTCACCTCTATTACTTCTCTACTTTAATTTCGTAAAGCTCTTTGAACTTTGTTGCTTAAACAGTTCGTACAGAGCGCTTTTGAACAAAGTTGATTAGCGCTATACAAAGAGTTGATAAGATTAGATTAGACTAAATCTTAATACATTTTTCTGTGTTTTCCACCTTTTTATTTTTTATGCAAAGTGTCCAAATTTGTACAATAGTTACTCGTCGTTGTGAACCAGTTCTCTTATAACTGATTCATTCGAAATTAAGCTGAGTCAACCTAATCTGATAAACACATTTTATGGCGCTGCTCATCCAAGAACGCCCAAATTCAGAAATCAACTTTTTGAAACATAACTCCAAGCTCATCTTTGTCATACTCAAGAGTACCACACCACACCACACCACACCATACCACACCACATCACGCTACATCACACCACATCACACCACACCACACTACACCACACCACACCACACCACACCACACCACACCACACCACACCACACCACACCACACTACACCACACCACACCACACCACACCACACCACACCACACCACACTACACCACACAACACCACACCACACCACACCACACCACACCACACCACACCACCTCTCACCACACCTCACCACCCCAAACCACGGCACCTTCGAACAGCTTGATGGAGTCCTCGATGTCATCGAGCACAAGCACGATGGCTCTGTTGTACTTGCCCAGCAGACTGTTCCTCATCGACCGCAGTGGAGCAGCCACTAGAGAAGGGTTCCACCTCGACAGATAGTCCACCGTATCTGCACCGCTCTCTTTCGTCTTTCTGGAAGCAATTGACTTATTGATGATTGGTGATTGTGTGCCAAAATGAGTAACCGATTTTTTGTCCATTCGATCATTTTAGGCAATTAAACATACATCCATTCAACTTGTCGCGGTACTTTAATATACATGCATTTTCGATTCGTTACGCTGGTTTGGTGTGCACGTGATATAACATTGTTTGCAGGAGAATAAGTTATAGTTTATACAAAAGTAATAACGGATAGTGGCAATGACGGTTCTGTGTTAACATTAGTTTTAAAAATCGTGATTCGGTTGGGTCAATAAATTTTGACTCAAGGTTTTTACATTGAATCGGTAACACGTCGAAACATTGTTGCTTGTCAAATCTAAAATTGGAACTTAAAATTGTTTTCATAATGACGTTAATTTTGAACAAAAACTATTAACATAAAAATAGTTTTAAAAATATCTGAAGATAAGAAGCACATACCTTTTTTCAAGGACATTAACTTTTTACATTCTATCTCAATATGTTTTCAAATTAGGATGACGGTTTCTTTGGGCGAGTTTGACGACATTATACGGGTGGTCACGCAGCCCATAACAGCTTCTCCGGGAGTTTTGAGTGGTTATGAGTTCACTTCGTTATGCAAACTTCAGCTGAACTCCCACCTCTGGGAGAGGGTGAGGAGGAGAATGAAGGATCTGGAGGACACTCATAGTTCTAAAGTATTCTAATTTGGAACATCATTTTTAAAATATTTCGTGCTTATGTCATTTGAACATTTTTTTCGTTTTACAACACACAAAATTTAATAAAAGAAACCGAAAATAATAGCTCCTACAATCTAATAATGAAGTATCTTGAAAATTCAGTTTTTTTTTCGAATAATTTTAGAATTGAATACTTTTGAAAGTGATTAAAGTTTTCAACTCACCAAAGTCACCAGTAACATTGGACTCTAATGAGCGACTCACGGAGTTTGTGCTTGAACAAATCAAAAACTGCAACTCAGACGACTTTGAAGGTTTCAAGTTATTGCAATCTCACTTCACCTATTTCGTACTTTCTTTTCGATCAATTAATCATTAACACAATCTGATCTTATCAATACATTTGTAACAAAACACTTCACATTTTACACATTTCTTCTGACTGAGCCACACACATACAATCACTGACCATACACATACAATCACTGACCACACACATACAATCACTGATCACACACATACAATCACTGACCACACACATACAATCGCTGACTACACACATACAATCACCGGCCACACACATACAATGATTGAACCATCGGCAGCTCCAATGAGTGCCTTGGTGAGTACCTACATCTGCAGCCACAACCTGACTGAACTGCAACTGGACGCCATCTTCAAATATGGTGACGATAACCAACTTCCTAGGGAGGTAAGAGAGCATGGGTTGTGATGGGTTGCAAGACATGATCTCTTGCGACCTCCCTTCAATGCAAGGCCCTCTGCATTCAAGCAACGCACCTCACGGCTGTTTTTTTGCCAGTTTAACGCTTTACAACTAGACTTCAAAGTAATAGCAATAATAATTATCATAATATTAATTTTTAATACATATTGAAAATATTATTATTATTATTAAATTTATAAAACAGTTGTTTCAGTGTGCGAGCACCAAGGTGTTATCTCTCAAGTTCAACTCCCTCGAGGAGATACCTGCCGACATCGGTGAAGCACCTGCCATATGCAACATTATGTCCATGTTATTTTGAACCTTAACAATCATTCTGCAACCACATGACAAGCACACAAAAAATACACAACAATCACACAACAACCACACGACAACCATACAACAACCACTCGACAAGCACAAAAAAACCACTCGACAAACACACAACAACCACAGGACAACCACTCGACAACCACACAACAACCACATGACAACCATACAACAATCACACAACAACCACATGACAATCATTGGACAG
Organism: Branchellion lobata; assembly: GCA_947562095.1. NCBI lineage: Eukaryota > Metazoa > Annelida > Clitellata > Hirudinida > Piscicolidae > Branchellion > Branchellion lobata. The sequence goes on along the minus strand of OX387247.1, from coordinate 354,150 downwards.
CCACCTGACAACCACATGATGACCACTTGACAACCACACAACAACCATTCGATAACTACACAACAACCACAAAACAATCATATAATAACCATATGACAACCAAAAAACAACCACTCGACAACCACTCAACAACCGCTTGACACCACCATGCAGGCCGCATGGAGAGCCTGGAGACGTTGGTGCTGACGAACAACAAGTTGCAGAATCGCTCCCTCCCTTTCACCCTCACCTTCTGTAGCCGACTCAAGGAACTCAAACTCGACAACAACCTCCTCGACGCACTGCCTGGTTCGTTTCAATCATGCTGCATCATCATCATCATCATCATCATCATCATCATCATCATCATCATCATCATCATCATCATCATAACCATCATCATCATCATCATCATCATCATCATCATCATCGTCATCATCATCATCATCATCATCATAACCATCATCATCATCATAACTATCATCATCATCCTCATCATCATCATCATCATCATCGTCATCATCATCATCATCATCATCATCATCATAATCATCATTACCATCATCATCACCATCATCATCCTCATCATCATCATCCTCATCATCATCATCATCACCATCATCATCATCATCATCACCACCATCATCATCATCACCATCATCATCATCATAATCATCATCACCATCATCATCACCATCATCATCCTCATCATCATCATCGTCATCATCATCATCATCATCACCACCATCATCATCATCACCACCATCATCATCATCACCACCATCATCATCATCACCACCATGCAGGCTTCTTGTTGAGCATGCGCAGCTTGGAGACGGTGCATCGGCATGGCAACCACAACTACTTCAAGTCCACCTTCATGTGGTACCACACCGACATCAACCAGCGGGTGGTGGCCATCCCGCGACAAACCCTCCCCCACAATCCTTTCTCTAACGTCAGTCAGGCCTCTCTCTCCTCCTCCTCTTCCGTCGCCCGCACCTTTGAGTCTGTCCTTGTAACCACTCAAGATTCATTGCTTCAAACCAAATGATCAAGTTGAGACCGATCATTTGTGATCACTCAAGCATCAATCACCAACTGATTATAAAATTATTTTATTCATCAATAAGGTAGCATAATTTTTTTCTTATTAGTCACACATCGCCACATTTGATGACGTCACTACAGCTTCTCTCCGAGTCAGCCTCTTTCTCTCCAGTGCATCTCCAGCAGGCGCATCATCGGCAACAAGAGCAACTTTTTCAAGTGGGTCCTTTCTGCTGCACCCTCTTCCTTTCCACCCTCTTCCTTTTCACCCTCTTCCTTTTCACCCTCTTCCTTTCCACCCTCTTCCTTTGCACCCTCTTCCTTTTCACCCTCTTCCTCTCCGCTCTCTTCTTCTTCACTCTCTTCATTTTTACTCGCCTCTTCCTCACCTGCCTCTTCTCCACTTTCACACCACTTCTAATCTTCCTTTGTATTCTTTAACTTTCCATTTTCCATTCCACCACACCACATCTCACCACACCAAACCATACCACACCGCACCATACCACACCGCACCACACCACACCACACCAAACTACACTACACCTCACCACACCAAACCAGACCACACCAAACCACACCACTCTACCTCACCACACTACACTGCACCACACCACACTACCTCACAGGGATCCCAAGGTGAGTCCTCGACTGAAGGAACTTCTTTCTTCCTCTTACCACCTTTTCAACGTCTGTGACAGCTGCTACACCGCCTGTCTCTACTACCAGCCAGGTAGTTAACCTGACCTGATCATTTGTATAGCGCTGCTTGCATGCTCTTCAAAGAAAGCACCCTGTGCTCTGGTACTCAGGTTGATTTGCGAAGGAACAACAACAACACCACAGCAACCACACCAACAGCCATAACCATACAAAAACGACAGCAACACCACTACAACTACTACCACACCACTACAACTACCACCACACCACTACAACTACCACCACACCACTACAACCACCACCACACCACTACAACTACCACCACACCACTACAACTACCACCACACCACTACAACTACCACCACACCACTACAACTACCACCACACCACTACAACCACCACCACACCACTACAACCACCACCACACCACTACAACCACCACCACACCACTACAACTACCACCACACCACTACAACTACCACCACACCACCACAACCACCACCACACCACTACAACTACTACCACACCACCACAACTACCACCACACCACTACAACTACCACCACACCACTACAACTACTACCACACCACCACAACTACCACCATACCACCACAACTACCACCACACCACTACAACTACCACCACACCACTACAACTACCACCACACCACTACAACTACTACCACACCACTACAACTACCACCATACCACCACAACTACCACCACAACGCAGGCTACAAAGTGATTACATTCAAGAACCCCTATCTGGGCAACACGTGCATTCCCTTCCTGCACTGGACCTGCTCCTACCACTGCGCCCTGCACATCGAGATTCCCGCCAGGGAGGAACAGGTGTCTGCTGCCAAGCAACTCGACAAGCAGTGCGTCTCTCTAAGTTTCTGTTTCAAATGCCTATAAGCTAGTTTAGGGTGTAACTGGATTGTTTGAACTTAATTGAATTATTTATTATTAATTAAAATTATCTTAATTATTAAAGAATCTTTCCACAAAATTACCCACAGCTACATCCTAATGCTCAATCTTTTGAGTCACGCTTGGCGTTTAAGCCGCTTTTATGTTTGTGTAATTATATTTTGATGGCTCTAATGCATTATGAGACACATGGTGCGTAACAATTTGCTTGAGCTCATGTGGCGTGAATCGCTGATGCATCATGCAACCGGGTAACGTGTTTCAGGCATATATAAAATATCACCTGATGCAACGTGCAACATCGCAGGTACGAGGAATACACACAGAGCTGCCAACTGAGCTTCATTGAACCGGCAAAGTTCAGGAAAAAACCTGTTAGTGATGTTTACATGAAACATACACCTTCAATCGAGTGTTCGTGTGTCACCACTGCACCTCACCCGTGCACCGCAGGGCAGGGCGACCCTGTTTCGAGGCCTAACTGCTCCCAGACTCACCACGAGATCCCTCCTGTGCTGGTGCTCTCCCAGACCAACCGATCTTTCTTCCGTTTCTTCTTCTTCTTCTTCTTCCTCTTCTTCCTCCGTCGTCCTCAGAAACCATCCATCCACGTGTCGTCATCTCTAAAAGATTTGTGTTGTCATTTGTGAATCTCACCGATCTCTTCCTTCTCTTTTTTCTCCTCCTCCTGCTTCTGATGTACAATAATCTCGTATTCGGGCGCACCTTTATACCAAACGTTTAAAATTATTTTCGGCCCTGTACATATGACGGTTGTAAGGTTGTTGCTTGACAAAGAAGCTTTGACACCATCAGATCGCTGCTTCAATCACCGACCCATACATCAACCCAATCACTTCACATCTCTATCGTCATCATTATCATAATTACCACCATCTTCATCATCATCATCGCCCACCATCATCATCACCACCACCACCATCGTCATCATCACCACCACCATCATCATCATCATCATCATCACCACCACCATCACCACCACCATCATCATCATCGTCATTTGATTTTTATATCAGTCATCTTATTTATTTGTGTTGGTTTGTTGATGTGCTGGAGTGATGTTGGAATATTTGAAAAAAACGACGCCTTATGCTTTCTTTTGTAACATACAAAAATACTCGGAATGCATGGGAGTGCTCTCAAATATACAGGCATGTGCATGATGATATGAAAATGTATCGAAACAACAAGTAGAAAACTACGAAGGTCCTTTATTAGCGTTGGCATCTGTTGATTGAGGCACGTACGGAATCGGCGCATGGAGTGGAGGGAGGAGTTGGAGGTATCCACGCATCCTTCCGCAAAACCTCCTCTTCCTCCCTCTTCTTTTCTTCCTCCCTCTCTTTTACTTCCTCCTCCTTCTTTTCCTCCTTTTCCTCTTCCTCCTCATTTTCCTCTTCCTCCTCCTCCTCTTCCTCCTCCTCTTCCTCCTCCTCCTCTTCTTTCTACACAACCACCCTAACCTCTTCGCAAAGACCCAACAAAGCATCCACTCCATCCATCTTCTTCTTCTTCTCTTCATCTTCACCACCCACCTCTCCCTCCACCATCTGCCCCCTCAAGACAGGGAGTTCCTTGATGCGAGTGTAAACGCCCATCTTATTTCCGTTCACCTCACCCCCACTCATACACTCCCTCACCTCACCCCCACTCCAACTTTCCTTTATTTTATCGCCACTCACACGTCCATTCACCTCGTTTTCAACACTCTTATACCCCTCCACAGCCTTCCTCCCACACCCCCTCCCACACTCCCTCCTCTCACACACCCTCCTCCCACCTACTACCAACACCTCATTGTCCACCAACAACTCCTCTCCAGACACCACCCTCATGCCACAGCCCCCTCTCCTCCTCCTCCTCTTCCCCCTCACCCTTATGCGCTTGATACTCTGCACACTCGTGTCTCTTGAGTCAGCAGACGAAAACTTGGGCATGGAGAGGTCGACCAGCGTCGAAGCTGCATTCCTCTCCAACTCCTCATTGTCCCCTTTCAACTCACCACTGCCTCCATCAACGGCCGTAGCTTGGTACAAATGACGAAGGGTGGTGAAGTTTTGTAGGGTTAAAGCTAAGTTGGCGGAGTGAATGGATGGAGGGTTGGCGGAGTGGGTGGATGGGGAGTTGGTAGAGTGAGTGGATGAGGGGTTGGTAGAGTGAGTGGATGAGGGGTTGGTAGAGTGAGTGGATGGGGGGTTGAGGGTGGATTGGATGAAGCTGCAGAGTTGGGGGTCTTTGTTGGAGGCGTACAAGAGGTCCTGATACATAGAAGCCCGAGCCTTCGGGTCCACGCACCAGTATGAACTGCTGCCGTACTGCGGTGGTGGTGCGTCAGTGTGATCATTTGAAAAGTTAAAAAACATTTTAAAATAGAAAAATTTTAACATTGAAAATTATTAAACATTTTAAGCCATAAAAACTTTACACAAATGGTTTCTTTTTGTTAAAATACTAGCTGAAAAGTTGTATCAGTAGTGGTGGTGTTACAGTAAATGTCAGTAGTGGGTGTTACAATAGCAGCAGCAGTAGTAGTTACCAGGTTGAAGTGGTTGAGGGCGTTGCAGCGCTTGAAGCGCTTGTTAATAGAGAGGTTTTGTCGGATAGAGTTCTTCCAGGCAGGGGTGGTGTGGTTGAAATAAGGGTACTTGGACACGATCCATTCGTAAATTCCCCTCACCTGCAGGCGCTTGCTGGGCGACAGTTCAATGGCGAGGAAGATGAGAATGGTGATGGAGAAGGGAGGACGCTGAGGCAGTCTGCTTGTCATCTCGCCACACCAGTGCCTGCCTGTCCTGCTGCTGTTGTGGTTGTTGTTGTTGTTGTTGTTCTCAACGTTTTTCCACTTTTTGTAGGAGTCTTTAATTCTGTTTGAAGTGTTTTTTTCGTTGCTAGCGTAGTTGGTGTTGTTGTTGGCGCGAAAAGGGTGGTGGCTAGCGCTGTTGAGCACTTTTCCTGTGATGTTCTTCAGCAGGTCCATGTCTTGCAGCCAGGCCAGGGAAGTCAGATCCGTGTCGTCATCATCGTCGTCGTCGTCGTCATCATCACCACTGCCACCAGAGTTGTTCACATGCATACCGTGAACGTTCAAAAATTTGTTGTGTTGTTTGGTGCTACTCGTCAAATGACTAGGGCTAGTGACATGGGTGTTGACGTGGTTGTTGACGTGGTTGTTGGGGTGGTTGTTGACGTGGTTGTTGGCGTGGTTGTTGGGGTGGTTGTTGGGGTGGTTGTTGGCGTGGTTGTTGGGGTGGTTGTTGACGTCGTTGTTGGCGTGGTTGTTGGGGTGGTTGTTGACGTGGTTGTTGACGTAGTTGTTGGGGTGGTTGTTGACGTGGTTGTTGGCGTGAGTTTTTATGCGAGTGTTGACATGGTTGGTGAAGTGGTTGATTAAATAATTGGTGGTGCGATTGGTGGATTGGTTGGTGGTGGAAAGCAGTTCTGACTCATGAACTTTTGAAGGAATGCAAGGAGTGGATGAGGAAGAAAGTTCTGTAAGGTTTTTCATCTCACATTTAACTGCTGTCACTGACGATTGTTCTTCAAACAAGGTAATCCGGAGTTTCACAAGAGGTTTCGGTTTTTTCTAAAATGATAAAAGTACTTAAAAAAACCAAATGTTCGAGATGCCATCAATTCAGCTGATGAGCGCACTTCAAAACACCCCCAGACCACGGCCCTAGGAGTTGAGACTTTCGAATGCTCCTTATATACATCACTACTCCCTCAGCAATCGTTTAGCACACTCAAGCACTGATAGTGGTACCGTCGAAGCCTCCTGATAAGGCGCCTCCTCTGCGGTGCACAATTTCCTGAAATATCGAGTGGTAGCGATAAAAACGTCCAACACGTGTTTCCTTCAAAACGTTCGCATGCTTCGCTGTGCTAGGGCAGCGTGGGGTTATATATGCGAGTATTGTGGAATAAAAAAATTGATTTACAACGGATTTCTACGGTGCAGATTCCTGAATTCGTGTTTGCCAAGTACACAATGTATTTCAAATGATCGATTCTTTTCATTTTATGCCGGTCCATTAAATTTTTTTTACGATAACAATAAAGATTGGAAACAGCAATAAAATTGGAAAGATTGAAAGCCTATAAAGACCTAATGAGGCCTGTCATCTTTCGCACCTGAGCCACCGCCTCTGATCAAGTCGCTCGCCTATCCATTACAAACACTGAGTCCCCCATGAATCAGACGTCCTTATTATAGATTAGTTATTTAAAAATCCACCAGTTTAAAGATAATTTATTTGAAAAAGTGTCATTTTCAAAAGCCCTCTAATCCTAGCTTAAAAAGCTTACTAAAAGATTTTAAGAAATATTGAAATTTTTTTATTTGGCACTTACAATGGATCAATACCAAATGCATTTGGAAGGAAATCGTGAAATGTAATGATCAATACAATTACAGACATATACAAGCCCCACAAAAAGATTTGCAGGCATCAATATTTCAAACAAAGCCCTCATTCACACTATTTATACCTCAACCATTCTAATGAAAATTCTATAAATAAGCGTGTGCTCTTAATTATAAGCTTGTGGTGCTGTTGTGTGTGTATAGAGAAATAAGTCAACGCATCTTTTACAACACGCAATCGATAATTTAAAAAAATTATTGTACAGATGAAACGGAATGAGTTTTCATAGGACGAGTTTAGAATAACATTGAAAAGTTTGTTTGCAAACGTGAAAAAATTAACGAAACGAAAGTGCACCAAATCGGCAGGCACAAAGGAGCTGCCCAACAAAGGCGTTTGTTCACATCAATCATGCAAGTGAAATATGACTCATCACCATCCACATAATGGGTTGTCATGGAAACTCAGTTTCACTACTCTATAGTATTATATGCGTTTAGAAGTATATTTCGATTATACAAAAATTTTATTTAAAAACACTAAATTTTTTGTCATTTTCAATTTTTTATATTTTTCTTCATATTCATAAAAGTGAAGCTTGTCGATTTTGCTTGTCGGCGCGTTATTCCTTGCAAAAACACGAGGTTGTTTGCAACTATTAGGCCACCGAAATCGATAACTGAATACAAATCACTCAATGCATTCATAAGAGTGTAAAATCATTAAAAATAAAACTCACTTCTAGTTCAAAGCAGACAAAAGTTTTAGTGGAAACACTTTCTTTATCAAAGACCCATTTTATAATTAAAAAATGCCTTTTTAACATTGGATAAAAGGTGTTTCAAAAATTCTATACTGAACTTAAATAATTGATTTTATAACAAAATAAAAAAAATAATGTATAGTAGCAACTACATATATTATTTATTTCTATAATTTGTCTTAAACGCTTCATCGTTGATTTGAGAATTTTACTTGCATTCACTCTTAGTTAAGTTTCAACATGCTAAGGTTAATTCCTAAATGTGATGTTTTTTTTGTTTCATACTTTCAAAAGGTTTCTATAAAAACTGTCATTTTAACATTATGTACTTAATTTTCAAACCTAAATATGAAATTAACTATGAAATTACCATTTCAAAAATACTGAAAAATATAGAATAACTGAACTATCTATAATAAATTTTTTTGGGTAAATTTCGGAATTTTTTCTTCATCACAAAAAAAATTCAGGTTTCAGCTCACACCAGCGTAGAAAACCTTCCTCGAATAACCTTGCCACACCGAATAGTGCAGAAATTAGATAAAGAAAAACTAAAAAATTTGATCAAAAAACACAAAAAACCACATGTGTTGAAAACCAAAGAGAACTTAGTGATAACATGCAAGCGCAAGGAGTACCACCACTACAAGAACCAGAGCTACCCCGACTTTTCTACCAAGGACCTGGCCTCGCATGGGTGGAAGCACCGCAAGTCCAGGGGCGACCACTTCACTATCAAGCCCTTTCAAGGCGTCAGTGCCTATTCGTCCAATTTGCATTAAACCATCCATTCACATCAACCACCTTCCTTGCACTACACATGCAACCTCGCCACAGAACCCTGCTCTCGAGTGTGACATGGACTCATTCAGGGATTTTAAGCTGCATGAAGACCTCTTGCAAGCACTGCACCACCTCAACATCACCAAACCCACCAACATCCAGGTTACATCTTCTTCAGAAGCTCCAACTTAAAAAATTTTTTTAAACCAAAATCTTCATCTTTATCGGCAGTCCCTGGTGATCGGGAGATTGCTGAGGGGTAAGAATGTCCTCTATGCTGCCGAGACTGGCAATGGAAAAACACTGGCATACCTCTTGCCCATCATACAAAAGGTACAAACACCTTCCATGGCAACCAGCCACCCACCATGGCAACCATCCACTCACCATTGCAACCAACCATCTATCATAGCAAACATCCACCATGGCAACCAACTACCGTAGCAACCAACCATCCACCATAGCAACAACCTTTCAGCAACTAACCACCACTGTGGCAACCAACCATTCACCATAGCAACCATCCACCATGGCAACCAACCATCCACCATGGCAACCAACCATCCACCATAGCAACCAACCACCATAGCAACCAACCACCATAGCAACCAACCAACATGGCAGCCAGACAACCACCCACCCTCACACCACTTTAAACATTTCCAGCAAATTAATAATTATTTAAATTGTTTTTTTTTTCTTTTTCCTCTTCCTTCTCTTCCTCCTCCTCTTCCTCCCTCTTCTTCTCCTTCTTCTTCTTTTCCTCTTTCTCCTCCTTCTTCTCCTCCTTCTTCTTCTTCTCCTCTTCCTTCATCTCCTCTTTTCCCTTCTCCTCTTCCTCCTCTGCTTCTTCTTTCTCAGGTGTTGAGCGTGAGGGTACTGGGAGGAGGGGCACATGGGAAGGATCGTCTCAACAAGCCAATGGCTGTTATCATCGCTCCCTCCAGGGAACTCGTTAAACAGATCTATGTAGGAGGGAGGTGTGGTGTGGTGTGGTGTGGTGTGGTGTGGTGTGGTGTGGTGTGGTGTGGTGTGGTGTGGTGTGGTGTGGTGTGGTGCGGTGTGGTGTGGTGTGGTGTGGTGTGGTGTGGTGTGGTGTGGTTTGGTGTGGTGTGGTGGGGTGTGGTGTGGCGTAGTGTAGTGTGGTGTGGTGTGGTGTGGTGTGGTGTGGTGTGGTGTGGTGTGGTGTGGTGTGGTGTGGTGTGGTGTAGTGAGGGTGGTGTGGTGTGGTGTAGTGAAGGTGGCGTGGAATGGTGTGGTGTGGTGTAGTGAAGGTGGCGTGGAATGGTGTGGTGTGGTGTAGTGAAGGTGGCGTGGAATGGTGTGGTGTGGTGTGGTGTAGTGAAGGTGGCGTGGAATGGTGTGGTGTGGTGTAGTGAAGGTGGCGTGGAATGGTGTGGTGTAGTGAAGGTGGTGTGGAATGGTGTGGTGTGGTGTAGTGAAGGTGGCGTGGAATGGTGTGGTGTGGTGTAGTGAGGGTGGTGTGGAATGGTGTGGTGTGGTGTAGTGAAGGTGGCGTGGAATGGTGTGGTGTGGTGTAGTGAAGGTGGCGTGGAATGGTGTGGTGTGGTGTAGTGAAGGTGGCGTGGAATGGTGTGGTGTAATATGGTGTGGTTGCTGCACTATCAAATTTTCCTTTCAACCACCATTACCTTTCATGAAGGATGTGGTGACGTCCTTGGTGGAGGAACTGGGCATCTCGGTGGACATGAAGGTGGGCGGTCACGGAACCAAGGTGATGAACGCTGAGATGCCGTGTTGAAGTTTTGTTCTTCTTGCAACAAGCATATTCAGTATGGATATTCGTTCAAGCAGGACTGAATGGCTTCACAACCACTCCACAAAACCACTCCACCACTCCACACAACCACTCCACCACTCCACACAACCACTCCACCACTTCACACAACCACTCCACACAACCACTCCACACAACCACTCCACCACTCCACACAACCACTCCACCACTCCACACAACCACTCCACCACTTCACACAACCACTCCACACAACCACTCCACACAACCACTCCACCACTCCACACAACCACTCCACCACTTCACACAACCACTCCACAAAACCACTCCACCACTCCACACAACCACTCCACCACTCCACACAACCACTCCACCACTTCACACAACCACTCCACACAACCACTCCACACAACCACTCCACCACTCCACACAACCACTCCACCACTCCACACAACCACTCCACACAACCACTCTACCACTCCACACAACCACTCCACCACTTCACACAACCACTCCACACAACCACTCCACCACTGCACACAACCACTCCACCACTCCACACAACCACTCCACCACTCCACACAACCACTCCACCACTGCACACAACCACTCCACCACTTCACACAACCACTCCACCACTCCACCATCGCACACAACCACTCCACCACTCCACCACTTCACACAACCACTCCACCACTCCACCATCGCACACAACCACTCCACCACTCCACCACTCCACACAACCACTCCACCACTGCACACAGCCACTCCACCACCGCACACAACCACTCCACCACTGCGCAGCGGGTGCTCCGAGAGATGCAGGTGAAGCCGATGGACATTCTCGTCGCCTCTCCAGGCATTCTTTCAAAACTTCTTTCCAACCGTGGGTGTCCTTATTCAGCATTCTCACCAATCAATCAATTTCACCACCACCACACCATCACCACCACACCATCACCACCACTACACCATCACCACCACCACACCATCACCACCACCACACCATCACCACCACTACACCATCACCACCACCACACCATCACCACCACTACACCATCACCACCACACCATCACCACCACACCATCACCACCACTACACCATCACCACCACACCATCACCACCACTACACCATCACCACCACACCATCACCACCACTACACCATCATCACCACCACCACACCATCATCACCACTACACCATCACCACCACACCATCACCACCACCACACCATCATCACCACCACCACACCATCACCACCACTACACCATCACCACCACTACACCATCATCACTACTACACCACCATCAGACTCCATCACACCATCATCACCATCACACTCCACCACACCATCACACTCCACCACACCATCATCACCACCACCACCACACCCCATCACCACCACTACACCATCGCCACCACCCCACTCCACCACACCAACACATCCACCACACCATCACCACCACCACACCATCACCACCACTACACCATCACCACCACCACACCATCACCACCACCACACCATCACCACCACTACACCATCACCACCACCACACCATCACCACCACTACACCATCACCACCACACCATCACCACCACACCATCACCACCACTACACCATCACCACCACACCATCACCACCACTACACCATCACCACCACACCATCACCACCACTACACCATCATCACCACCACCACACCATCATCACCACTACACCATCACCACCACACCATCACCACCACCACACCATCATCACCACCACCACACCATCACCACCACTACACCATCACCACCACTACACCATCATCACTACTACACCACCATCAGACTCCATCACACCATCATCACCACCACTACATCATCACCATCACACTCCATCACACCATCACACTCCACCACACCATCATCACCACCACCACCACACCCCATCACCACCACTACACCATCGCCACCACCCCACTCCACCACACCAACACATCCACCACACCATCACCACCACCACACCATCACCACCACCAGACTACCACACCCATCACACAGGCCTCTACGACCTGAGGCATCTGATTTTCACGGTGTTTGACGAAGCAGACACCCTCTTCGACGACTCATTCTGCCCTCTATGCATCCAAGTGGTCAAAAAAATGAAGGTTTCTCTCCTCCTCTTCTGTCCTTCTCTTTCTTTTCTTCTGTCCTTCTCTTTCTCCTCTTCTGTCCTTCTCTTTCTCTCCTTCTGTCCTTTTCTTTCTCTTCTTCTGTCCTTCTCTTTCTCTCCTTCTGTCCTTCTCTTTCTCTTCTTCTGTTTTTCTCTTCTTCTTTCTCTGTTAGTTTTTTCCTTTTATTCTGTCCTTTTTCTTTTCTGTCTTTTTTTTTCTCTTTCTTTGTCCTTCTCTTTTTCCTCTTCTGTCCTTCTCTTTATTCTCTCTTGTCTTTTCCTTTCTCCTTCTTTCTCCTTCTTTTCTTCTTTTCTGTTCTTTTCTTCCTCTTTCTTTGTCCTTTTATCTCTTGTTTCTCATCTGTTGCTTTTTTTTCCATCTTTATTCAACTTCTCAACAACTCAAATTTCCTCCAAGCTTCCACTCAACCCTCTTCCAGATCGCGGTAGAGAAACCACTTGCTCTGGAAGAGATGGCAAGCGGGGAAGAGGGTAGAATGGTGGGAAAGAGACGAAGGGGTGATGAAAGAAGGGAGAGAGGTGAAGATGATAGCTTGCAAGTGGTCATCTGTGGAGCCACCATGCCCTTGGGACTCCAAAAAAAACTTTCCGAGATCATCGACGTTGGTGTTTCACTTTACCACCCCTCTACACCATCCCTCCACACCACCCCTCCACACCACCCCTCCACACCACCCCTCCACACCACTCCTCCACACCACTCCTCCACACCACTCCTTCACACCACTCCTCCACACCACCCCTCCACACCACCCCTTCACACCACTTCTCCACACCACTCCTTCACACCACCCCTCTGCACCACCCCTCCACACCACTCCTCCACACCACTCCTCCACACCACTCCTCCACACCGTTCCTCCTCACCACTCCTTCACACCACTCCTCCACACCACCCCTCCACACCACTCCTCCACACCACTCCTCCACACTAGCCCTCCACACCACTCCTCCACACCACTCCTCCACACCACTCCTCCACACCACTCTTCCACACCACTCCTCCACACCACCCCTCCACACCACCCCTCCACACCACCCCTCCACACCACTCCTCCACACCACTCCTCCACACTAGCCCTCCACACCACTCCTCCACACCACTCCTCCACACCACTCCTCCACACCACTCTTCCACACCACTCCTCCACACCACCCCTCCACACCACCCCTCCACACCACCCCTCCACACCACTCCTCCACACCACTCCTCCACACCACTCCTCCACACCACTCCTCCACACCACTCCTCCACACCACTCCTCCACACCACTCCTCCACACCACTCCTCCACACCACCCTTTTCCACAGCCACCAACTTTCCAGCAAGAATCTCTCACACCACCACATCACTCACAGATGGAGGCGATGGAGGTGGTAACTACTCGGCACCTGCACCACGCCTCACCACATATCAGCCACAAGTTCATCAGACTCGGAGCCTCGCAGAAGCTAGGTGTAAATCACCATCCATCCTCTCACACCACCTCCCACCACCCCCCTTCAACTCTCACTACCCCCCTTCAACTCCCATCACCCCCTCCAACTCCCACCACCCCTCAGACCACCTCTTGCAACTCTTGCGACACAACGAGGCACAGGGCATCAAGAGCATCGTCTTCTGCAACAAGCCATCCACCATTTACTTCCTGCTCCACTCGTTGCAACAGCACCGCCTTTCCATCACTTCCCTCCACTCCAGACTGCCTGTGGAGGTGAGGGAGGGTCGCTTTGAGTCTTTCAAGAAGGCTTCCTTCAATGCCATCATCTGCACTGATGTGGCCTCTCGAGGCCTCGACACTGTTGAGGTTGCTGTCTGGTCTGGTGTGGTGTTGTGTAGTGTGGTGTGGTGTGGTGTGGTGTGGTGTGATGTGGTGTGGTGTGGTGTGGTGTGGTGTGGTGTGGTGTGGTGTGATGTGTGTGGTGTGGTGTGGTGTGGTGTGGTGTGGTGTGGTGTGGTGTGGTGTGGTGGGATGGGGTGTGATGCATGCTAATTTGCATGTGAAATTGCAATTCAGTTGTTAACCACACACACCACGCCACTACACCACGCCACCACACCACGCCACTACACCACACCACCACACTACACAACACCACCACACTACACAACACCACCACACTACACAACACCACCACACTACACAACACCACCACAGACACCACACTACATGCCATTACACTACACCATCATACTACACCACACCACACCACACTAAGCTACACCACCACACTACACCACCATACCATACCACCGCACCACACCACATCACCACACCACACCACACCATTATACAGGCACAGCAGGTCATCAACTATGACTTTCCAAATTTCATGTCAGACTACGTGCACCGGGTGGGCAGAGTGGGGCGCGTTGGGGGGGTGGAGGGAGGAGGGGTCGTCAACTTCATCACTCACGTGTGGGATGTGGACTTGGTCTGGAAAATCGAGGTTGTTGTTGTTGTTGATTTTGTTGTTGTTTTTGTTGTTGTTTTCGAGGTTGTTGTTGTTGTTGGTTTTGTTGTTGTTTTTGTTGTTGTTGTCGTGGTTGTTGTTGTTGTTTTAGTTGTTCATTTTAAGCGCCTGTGGATGGTCTTCAAATGCGCTAAAGCTGGCTGTGGAAGGCGCACGAGCTCATCATAGAAGGCCCCGATATCGTGTCAGAAGGCTGGGCATCTGAGCCAGAGGTGTTCAACTGATTCGACCTTTTCCTCACAGAGTCGACAGAGATCGGACTCTGTTTTCCTTGTGAGGTGCAGCCATCGGCGGAGACTTGGGTGATGTCCGCCTCGGAACCTGGTTAGATCAGTCAGTTATGCCTTGTTGAGGGTGCTCTCTTTGATTTGGTCTATTTTGGCGGTGTGTAAGTCCAGGAAGCGGCGGTGGTTGCTTGGGAGTGGGCTGTCTTCTCGATGGAATACCGCTTTTCTGGTTTTTTGGTCCAGGTGTAACTCGTCATGTTAACCACATTTGGCTCAAAGGTTGGTGCCCTCAGTCCTTGAGAGACGCTGTCATCGATCCGTTTCTCAAAAAAGATGAGGACCCACGGTCGGGAGACGGTTACCGGCTCATTTCCCTCACATCAACTATCTGCAAGCTACTTGAGATAATGATTGTAAACCGTCTCTCATGGTGGCTTGAAGAGCATTCCTTGCTGAGTCCATGGCAAGCAGGGTTCCAGAAAAGTCGAAGCACAGTAGACCAATGCCTCCGCCTATCACAACACATTTCGGATGGATTCTAGTCGTCGGAGAGGCTACGGACAAGAATGACTTTGTTCGACTCAGCAAAGCCTATGGTAATGTCTGGAGAACAGGTCTGCTGCAAAAGATGCACCTTCTAGGTATCCCGGCTCACTTCCTGGTATGGATCAGTTCGTGGCTGACGAACCGACAAGCCCGTGTCAGGGTCATAGTATTCTGAAATTTTTGTAGTGAAGTCGCTGAGAAAAGTCCAATCAGAATTAAAATTATTTCTCATTATTCGCCAGGGGGCGGTGCGTCTCAAGTCACAGCTTCCAAACGTCAATGCGAACATCAAGCGCAAGTTGGTGGCTCTGGCTGCTGTGAAGAAGGAACAGTCCTCCCTGCTCTGATGCCGCTACTACTACTACTACTACTCCTACTACTACTACTACTACTACTACTACTACTACTACTACTACTACTACTACTACTACTACTACTACTACTACTACTAATACTACTACTACTACTACTACTACT
>OX387247.1:321002-337739 GCA_947562095.1 Branchellion lobata | reverse complement strand
CTCCTACTACTACTACTACTACTACTACTACTACTACTACTACTACTACTACTACTACTACTACTACTACTACTACTACTACTAAAACTACTACTACTACTACTACTATTACTACTACTACTACTACTACTACTACTACTACTACTAATTTTTCATTTTACCTTTTTTATTTTTTTATTTCACAAATTTGAAATATTATTGTTGACTTTTACTTTTCAAAAACGTCAAAAATTGTAAATACAAAGCTTGAAATTTGAAAAAAAAACCAGGAAAAATTGAATAACTACTTGAAAATGAACCAACAATAATCCCTCAACATATGCAACATACAACAAATTGTAAACTTAATCAATTGCAACATAAAGCTACAACATCCTCAACATTCTTGCCTCCTTCGAAGCCTGCGCACGCACACACCTCAGACCACTGCCTCTCATTGAAGCCCTTTCAAGCCCAAGCCATCAAATCTCACTGCCCGATCTGTTTTGGTAGCGCCCACTGATAAATAAAAAAGTTACTTGAAGACAAAGAGGTCACTCATTTGTATAGCACTGATCTTCAGGAGCCATTGTTGGAACTGATGCTTGCTCACAAGTGGCCCAGCTGTCAAGAATGTTCCAGTGCGGGTCAGTTTGCAAGGTGATTGGAGCTTGGATAGGAGGGCAAGCCTAGAAGGATGATTAGAAAGATGAAGTTATGTGGCTGTTATAATTATTGAAATGGTGGTGATGGTGTTGATGGGTGGGTGGGTGGTGATGGTGGTGTTGATGGGTGGGTGGGGGGTGATGGTGGTGTTGATGGGTGGGTGGGTGGTGATAATGGTGTTGATGGGTGAGTGGTGATGATGGTGTCGATGGGTGGGTGGTGATGATGGTGTTGATGGGTGGGTGGTGATTATGGTGTTGATGGGTGGGTGGTGATGATGGTGTTGGTGGGTAGGTGGGTGGTGATTATGGTGTTGATGGGTGGGTGGTGATGATGGTGTTGGTGGGTAGGTGGGTGGTGATGATGGTGTTGATGGGTGGGTGGTGATGATGGTGTTGATGAGTGGGTGGTGTTGATGGGTGGGTGGTGATGGTGGTGTTGATGGGTGGGTGGTAATGATGGTGTTGAGGGGTGGGTGGTATGATGACATTCACAGAATGTCTGTCGTCTTGCTCACCATGCCTGAACGCTCGCAGGGGTGGCGAGGCGATGAAGGTCTATCGTGCGCTCACAACGACCCCGGTACTGTGGAGGCGTCTTCCTGCATGTTCTGTGACTTCAAGCGACCTCAAGAGATGTTGCCATGCTGTGTCTGCACGCAAAGCAGTTGCTGCATTAGTTGTCAAGGGAGTTGTCAAGGAGGTTGTCAAGGAGGTTGTCAAGGAGGTTGTCAGGGAGGTTGTCAAGGAGGTTGTCAAAGAGGTTGTCAGGGAGGTTGTCAGGAAGGTTGTCAGGGAGGTTGTCAGGGAGGTTGTCAAGGAGGTTGTCAGGGAGGTTGTCAATGTAGTGGTTGTCATGGAAGTTGTTCCTGTGGTAGTTGTCATGGAAGTTGTCAATGTGGTAGTTGTCAAAATGTTTGTCAAGATTCTGGTTGTCAAGGTATGAGTTATTTAGGAAATGGCTTTTATCAAAGTTGTGGTTGTCAAGGGTGTTGTCAGGGAGGTTGTCAGAGGTGTTGTCAAGTGGGTTGTCAAGAACTCTTTGATTGTGGTTGTCATTGTGGTTGTCATTGTGGTTGTCATTGTGGTTGTCATTGTGGTTGTCATTGTGGTTGTCAAGGAGGTTGTCAGGGAGCTGGTTGTGAGGGGATGGTGGAGAGAGGAGGGTGCGGGGGAAGAGAGCACGACGAACGGTGGTTCAACAGGTATGCAGAAGTCCTACCACACAGCGGTCACGTGTGGAGGAAGCCATTTGAGGAAAAGGCTCTGAAACTCTTATGCATGCAGCAGGGCAAGGAGGCGAATGAGAGGGCGGAAGAGGATGGAGATGGTGAACGAGAAGAAGATGGTGATAAGGAAATGTTCCATCGATCTTTCTTCAAAACTTCAAAGTCAAAAATTTAAGTTTATTTCAAGTATGATTCCTTCATTCGTTTCCAACCACTTCAACTAGGCTCACTCCAACCTCACTCCTTCTGCCTCTTTGTTGAGCGTAACTATTGTTTACTTGAAACATGAAAGTCAAAAAGTGATAAAATTCATATCAACCAACCAATCCACACAACCAACCAATCCATACAGCCAACCAATCCACACAGCCAACCAATCCACAACCAACCAATCCAGAACCAACCAATCCACAACCAACCAATCCAGAACCAACCAATCCACAACCAACCAATTCACAACCAACCAATCCACACAACCAACCAATCCATACAGCCAACCAATCCACACAGCCAACCAATCCACACAGCCAACCAATCCAGAACCAACCAATCCACAACCAACCAATCCAGAACCAACCAATCCACAACCAACCAATTCACAACCAACCAATCCACTCAAATGCTCCCACAGAAGCAGACGGCGTAGGGACGACAAAAGGAAGAGGAGGGGGAGGTGCCAGAGATGTGTTTCCGACTGGACGATGCACAGGCTTCTGACGACAGACAACGAAAAGTGCTGCAGGCAGTTCTCGTCTGAGAGAGTGGTCGAAGCCTGTCGCCTGTGAGCCTCTTGGCTTCCATGGGCTCTGCTGTTCACCATTGATATTTAACCATCATAACCACCACCGCCATCCCCACCACCGCCACCTCCACCACCGCCACCTTCAACACCACCACCACCACCACCACCACCATTACCACCACCACCACCACTACCACACCACTGTCACCACCACCATCACCATCACCACCACCACCACACCATCATCACCACCACTGAGAGCAGCAGAGGGGGAGAAACACTGTGCAGCTGCCAGCAGCAGAAGCAGAAGCAGAAAGAGAAGGAGGAGGGAGGGGAGGTGAGATGGTGTACAGCCCAGGTGGGTGTCGCATGCCTCATCCGCCCAAACATTTCAATGTTTTATCATTAAACTTCCAATGTTTCATTTATTATTTTGATATTATTTTCTACTCAAAAAATAAATTGTAACACACACACACACACACACACACACACACACACACACACACACACACACACACACACACACACACACACACACACACACACACACACACAAACACACACACACACACACACACACACACACACACACACACACACACAAACACACACACACACACACAAACACACACACACAAACAAACGCACACACACACTCACGACAGCACCACGAGGACTGTGGGCGTCTGGTGAGTGGCCTTCAAGCGACGAAGGCAGCCAGATGCCACAAAGCATCCCTGCGTGAGTGCTCCCCTCCTTGATTGGAGCAATTCGTTGACCACTCATCATTCTTCATTCATTCATTCCTCATTCATTCTTCATTCATTCATTCCTCATTCATTCCTCATTCATTCATTCCTCATTCATTCCTCATTCATTCATTCTTTTCTTATTCATTCATCATTTTCCATTCATCCCTCATTCATCCATCCTTCATTCATTCATCCCTCATTCACTTATTCTCCATTCATCCATCCCTCATCCATTCATCCATCCTTCATCCATTCATCCCTCATCCATTCATCCCTCATTCATTCATCCCTCATTCATTCACCCTTCATTCGTTCGTTTCTCAGTTCATTATTCATTCATATACGCTTGCAGTCGAGAAGCTCAGATGGTTCTTCTGCTTCAAGGCTTCGAACATGGCAAAAACACAGCTGAAAATGCAGAAAAAAAAACTGGAAATTGCGCGTCTGAAGAAACAGGTGGAGCAGCATGAGGAACAGCTGAGGTTAGAGCAGGCCTCGATGGAGCATGCGAGTGTTGGAAAGGAAAGGGGGGGTACGTTGGGGAAGGAGACTCTCGCAAGGAGTGAACTTCTTCTGGGCCTGCCTGTTTCTGCCACATGAACTCATGACTTTCGTTTAAAAACATTTGCAAGGTTTTATCACCTCGTCATTGCCTTCTTTCGAGTCCGCCCAATGAACATTGGAATATCTGCACTGCCAACCAGTCGAAACCAACATCACTCCACTGCCTTCCAGGCTGTTCTCGTTGTTGTCTTTTTTGTCTCTGGCGTGAGTAGCAGAAGAGTTATCGTCTGGTGGCACTGAGGCGTGGTGGGTGCATCCACCGAGGCGTGGATTGTTCCGAAGCAGATAAGATCATTCAGACGTTTTTGATGGGATGTCAATGTTGGTGCGATGTTGTTATTAGGTTTAGAAAGGGCTTTGTGTAGAAATGGTGTAAGGAGGTGGTGTGAAGAGGTGGTGTGAGGAGGTGGTGTGAGGAGGTGGTGTGAGGAAGTGGTGTGAGAAGGTGGTGTGAGGAGGTGGTGTGAGGAGATGGTGTGAGGAGGTGGTGTGAGGAGGTGGTGTGAGGAAGTGGTGTGAGGAGGTGGTGTGAGGAGGTGGTGTGAGGAGATGGTGTGAAGCGGTGGTGTGAGGAGGTGGTGTGAGGAGGTGGTGTGAAGAGGTGGTGTGAGGAGGTGGTGTGAGGAGGTGGTGTGAGGAGGTGGTGTGAGGAGGTGGTGTGAGGAGATGGTGTGAAGCGGTGGTGTGAGGAGGTGGTGTAAGGAGGTGGTGTGAAGAGGTGGTGTGAGGAGGTGGTGTGAGGAGGTGGTGTGAGGAGGTGGTGTGAGGAGGTGGTGTGAGGAGGTGGTGTGAGGAGGTGGTGTGAGGAGGTGGTGTGAGGAGGTGGTGTGAGGAGGTGGTGTGAGGAGGTGGTGTGAGGAGGTGGTGTGAAGCGGTGGTGTGAGGAGGTGGTGTGAGGGGGTGGTGTGAAGAGGTGGTGTGAGAAGGTGGTGTGAGGAGGTGGTGTGAGGAGGTGGTGTGAGGAGGTAGTGTAAAGCGGTGGTGTGAAGCGGTGGTGTGAAGCGGTGGTGTGAGGAGGTGGTGTGAAGCGGTGGTGTGAAGCGGTGGTGTGAAGCGGTGGTGTGAGGAGGTGGTGTGAAGCGGTGGTGTGAAGCGGTGGTGTGAAGCGGTGGTGTGAAGAGGTGGTGTGATTTGAGGCTGGAGACACAGGGGGTGAGGAAAAAGAGGAGATTGTGGCAATGAACAGGCTCTATGGTTTTCGCACTGACCATTGTTTCGTCCGTATGTCAGGAAATTCTGACAGCGGGTTGGTATAACCCATGGTGTAGAAAGGCTGTACAAACTTTGTGTGTATTGCGCTATACAACTACTCAGATCAAATTAGATTAAGTTAGTTATCAATGAGTTAAACACCACAATCACAGCAGTAAGAAAGATCAAAAACAGATTCTCCAATGAAATTCTTCTTTTATATCTTTGTTATGTAAACAAATTTAGTAAACAACTTACGCTACGGACTCAGCAAATTACAAAAGCACAAGCTCAAAAACAAAGACCTCATGGAACGCACCAACACCTGAAAGCCGCTTAAACGACTAAACAACATCGTTGTGGCACTGTCAACGCGACCCCTTGTGGCGACGATAGAAGCAAAATCCGATGAAAAAGAGCTTTGAGAGGATGTGTGAGGTGGCCAAGAAGGCGAAGAACAAGAACAATACCAACATCAACACATCGTCACGCCAAGCTATTCTTGCCAAAGCCTCCAGACCACGCAGGGCAACAGCAGTTAAAAAAGAAAAAAATAAAAATAAAAAATTTAAAACACCTTCGGATTCTTTCTTCTCTTCACTGAATCACTCAGCATGCAGCGGAAACAAAGTTAATGGCGGGAAGGCCTCTGGTGGGATAACGAAGGAGGTTGGTTGCCATGGTTGCAAGAAAGGTAGTTGCAAAGAGAAGAGTTGCAAAGGAAAGAATGATAAGGGAGGGGGTTGGAAGGGAGGGGGTTGGAAGGGAGGGAGTTGGAAGGGAGGGAGTTGGAAAGGAGGTTGCCGCACCAGGAGTGTGGCGGTCAACACGGGAAGCATGGACACTGGGCTGTCAAGGCGGGAGTACGCGCTGCTGCGGATGGTGGTGGAGGAGGTGATAGCAGAAGGCCTGAAGAAAAGACTAAAGTTGCGAGCGACGGGGGGGAAGAAGGACCACATGCAACAACTTGCAGATCAGGTGTACAGACGATCGCAGAGAACTGAGGCGGTAAGTTGCATGGGAGGCTTTTGAAGAGGTTAATCAGCGCCGTTGCAATGGAGTTGTAGAGTGGATGGTGGATGAAGTTTGAGTGATGTTGCAGATTGCACTAGATAGCAGGCGTGGTGGGAATGGAGGAAATGATAGCAACACGAACCCAATTTCAACAAAGGTTGCCCTGGTAGGGAGACCCTCGTGTGCCATTGGAACGCTTAAATCGTTGCTATTGCTAATGTTGTTGCTGTTGTTGTTGTTACTTTTGATGTTGCTGTTGTTGTTGTTGATGTTGCTGTTGTTGTTGCTTTTGATGTTGCTGTTGTTGTCGTTGATGTTGCTGTTGTTGATGTTGCTGTTGATGTTGCTGTTGTTGATGTTGCTGTTGCTGTTGCTTTTGTTGTTTTTTGGTGTTGCTACTTTTGTTTGGTGTTGTTGTTGAGTGTTGTCAGTGACGTTGTAAACGTTGTGTTGTGAGAAGGGCTGTAATTAATTCACATGAAAACAATAAAATCCTATTACATGAACCCCGAATGAAGAAGAAACAAACAGTGGCGGAGAGAAGATTGGAGGGTGAGAAAACAAGAAACAGAGTGAAAAAAGTGGAGGAGAAAGAAGAAGTAGGATGGGCAGGAAGAGGAGTGAGAGGGGCAACAAAGGCGTTAGGAAGCACACCCAGCTGCCAATTTCTGAACCACCATCAAGCCGTTCTCAACGTTAGAAACCTCATTCGCCTTTGAACATGCATGCCTCATTCAAGCCTTTGTACATTCCAGTAACGAACAACATTTCAACAATATAATGACGTCAACACACACATCAACAACAATATCAACAACAAAAATAACAACAACATTAACAACAGTAATAACAAAAACAAAAACAACAACATTAACAACAACATCAACAACAACATTTACAACAAAAATAACAACAACATTAACAACAACATCAACAACAACATTAAAAACAACACAGGGTTTTCTCCCTTCCTTCTACTTCAGTGATTTGATGTTTTCAAGGAACACCCTGACCACATCAACGAATCTAACGTACAGTCACTCTACTCACTCCCTCCAACAATATACCACTCCATCCAACATTATACCACTCCATCCAACAATATACCACTCCATCCAACATTATACCACTCCATCCAACATTATACCACTCCATCCAACATTATACCACTCCATCCAACATTATACCACTCCATCCAACATTATACCACTCCATCCAACATTATACCACTCCATCCAACATTATACCACTCCATCCAACATTATACCACTCCATCCAACATTATACCACTCCATCCAACATTATACCACTCCATCCAACATTATACCACTCCATCCAACATTATACCACTCCATCCAACATTATACCACTCCATCCAACATTATACCACTCCATCCAACAATATACCACTCCATCCAACATTATACCACTCCCTCCAACATTATACCACTCCATCCAACATTATACCACTCCCTCCAACATTATACCACTCCATCCAACATTATACCACTCCATCCAACATTATACCACTCCATCCAACATTATACCACTCCATCCAACATTATACCACTCCATCCAATATTATACCACTCCATCCAACATTATACCACTCCATCCAACATTATACCACTCCATCCAACATTATACCACTCCATCCAACATTATACCACTCCATCCAACATTATACCACTCCATCCAATATTATACCACTCCATCCAACATTATACCACTTCATCCAACATTATACCACTCCATCCAACATTATACCACTCCATCCAACATTATACCACTCCATCCAACATTATACCACTCCATCCAACATTATACCACTCCATCCAACATTATACCACTCCATCCAACATTATACCACTCCATCCAACATTATACCACTCCATCCAATATTATACCACTCCATCCAACATTATACCACTTCATCCAACATTATACCACTCCCTCCAATATTATACCACTCCATCCAACATTATACCACTTCATCCAACATTATACCACTCCATCCAACATTATACCACTCCATCCAACATTATACCACTCCATCCAATATTATACCACTCCATCCCACATTATACCACTTCATCCAACATTATACCACTCTATCCAACATTATACCACTCCATCCAACATTATACCACTCCATCCAATATTATACCACTCCATCCAACATTATACCACTTCATCCAACATTATACCACTCCCTCCAACATTATACCACTCCATCCAACATTATACCACTCCATCCAACATTATACCACTCCATCCAACATTATACCACTCCATCCAACATTATACCACTCCATCCAACATTATACCACTCCATCCAATATTATACCACTCCATCCAACATTATACCACTTCATCCAACATTATACCACTCCATCCAACATTATACCACTCCATCCAACATTATACCACTCCATCCAACATTATACCACTCCATCCAACATTATACCACTCCATCCAACATTATACCACTCCATCCAACATTATACCACTCCATCCAACATTATACCACTCCATCCAATATTATACCACTCCATCCAACATTATACCACTTCATCCAACATTATACCACTCCCTCCAATATTATACCACTCCATCCAACATTATACCACTTCATCCAACATTATACCACTCCATCCAACATTATACCACTCCATCCAACATTATACCACTCCATCCAATATTATACCACTCCATCCAACATTATACCACTTCATCCAACATTATACCACTCCATCCAACATTATACCACTCCATCCAACATTATACCACTCCATCCAATATTATACCACTCCATCCAACATTATACCACTTCATCCAACATTATACCACTCCCTCCAACATTATACCACTCCATCCAACATTATACCACTCCATCCAACATTATACCACTCCATCCAACATTATACCACTCCATCCAACATTATACCACTCCATCCAACAATATACCACTCCATCCAACATTATACCACTCCCTCCAACATTATACCACTCCATCCAACATTATACCACTCCATCCAACATTATACCACTCCATCCAACATTATACCACTCCCTCCAACATTATACCACTCCATCCAATATTATACCACTCCATCCACCTCCTTGCTTGTCCGCCATCTCATAAACATTTCATCACAACAGAACGCTATCTAACACACTTCCACACACCTCCATACACCTCCACACACCTCCACACCCCTCCACACATCTCCACACACTTCCACACACCTCCACACACCTCCACACATCTCCACACACCTCCACACATCTCCACACACCTCCACACACTTCCACACACCTCCACACATCTCCACACACCTCCACACACCTCCACACACCTCCACACACCTCCACACATCTCCACACACTTCCACACACCTCCACACACCTCCACACACTTCCACACACCTCCACACACCTCCACACACCTCCACACACCTCCACACACCTCCACACACCTCCACACACCTCCACACACCTCCACACACCTCCACACACCTCCACACACTTCCACACACTTCCACATACTTCCACACACCTTCACACACCTCCACACACCTCCACACACCTCCACACACCTCCACACACTTCCACACACCTCCACACATCTCTACACACCTCCACACATCTCCACACACTTCCACACACCTCCACACACCTCCACACACCTCCACACACCTCCACACACTTCCACACATCTCCACACACTTTCACACACCTCCACACACCTCCACACACCTCCACACACCTCCACACATCTCCACACATCTCCACACACCTCCACACACCTCCACACACCTCCACACACCTCCACACACCTCCACACACCTCCACACACCTCCACACACCTCCACACAAAAAGTATAACCTTTTTTCTTCCTAAATGTTCAAGGGAGAAGAGCCTTGGAGAAGAGAGAAGCGGGAAGACTTCAGTTCAGATCTTGGACTTGAGCACCCATCCAACCACCCATCCAACCACCCATCCAACCAACCATCTAACCACCCATCCAACCACCCATCCAACCACCCATCCAACCACCCATCTAACCACCCATCCAACCACCCACCTAACCACCCATCCAACCACCCATCCAACCACCCATCCAACCACCCATCCAACCACCCATCCAACCACCCATCCAACCACTCATCCAGCCAACCATCCAACCACCCATCCCATCACCCATCCAACCACCCATCCCATCACCCATCCAACCACCCATCCCATCACCCATCCAACCACCCATCCAACTACCCATCCAACCACCCATCCAACCACCCGTCCAACCACCCATCCAACCACCCATCCAACTACCCATCCAACCACCCATCCAACCACTCACCCAGCCAGCCATCCAACCACCCATCCAACCACCCATCCAACCACCCATCCAACCACCCATCCAACCACCCATCCAACCACCCATCCAACCACCCATCCAACCACCCATCCAACCACCCATCCAACCACCCATCCAACCACCCATCCAGCTACCCATCCAACCACCCATCCAACCACCCATCCAACCACCCATCCAACCCCCCATCCAACCACCCATCCAGCCACCCATCCAACCTTCTATTCAACCACCCATCCAACCACCCATCCAATCACCCATCCAATCACTTATCCAACCACCCATCCAACCACCCATCCAATCACCCATCTAATCACTTATCCAACCACCCATCCAACCACCCATCCAATCACCCATCCAACCACCCATCCAGCCACCCATCCAACCACCTATCCAACCACCCATCCAACTACTCATCCAGCCACCCATCCAACCACCCATCCAACCACCCATCCAACCCCCCATCCAACCACTCCTCCAATCACCCATCCAACCACCCATCATAAAGCCAACCAAAGTCTCAACTTCAGCATGAACCAGAGCATCATTCGAAGCATCAACCACAATATCAAGTCGCTTTTGAAGAAGGTAGTCAGAGTTCTTTAAACTGCTAGTCAAAACTGAATCTTTTTCCTTTTATGCCTTATCCTACCATTGAACCCTTCACATAACTTCTTACACGAGTCTTCACACAACGCCACCAGTTTCAAGACAGAATAAGTCCCCTCAGAGAGGTGAACCGGATATCATCACCACACCCTGTCGCCAACAAACCTTTTTTCTCCAACACCACCACCACCACCACCACCACCACCACCACCACCACCACCACCACCACCACCACCACCACCACCATCACCACCACTACCACCACCACCACCACCGCCACCACCACCACCACCACCACCACCACCACCACCACCACCACCACCACCACCACCACCACCACCACCACCACCACCACCACCACCACCACCACCATCACCACCACCACCACCACCACCACCACCACCACCATCACCACCACCACCACCACCACCACCACCACCACCACCACCACCACCACCACCACAACATCTTTCCTACAACCACCACCACCACACCTCTCCTACAACCATCACCACCACACCTTTCTCCCAATTACCACCATCACACCTTTTTTACAACCACCACCATCACACCTTCACCATAACCACCACCCCCACACCATCACAGAGGTCCGTGAGGAAGAGAAAGGTGAATGCTTCAATGACGTCAGTAAACGTCAAAACGACAAAGAAGATATCACGCTTACATACCTCCACCTCCTCCCACACCAAACCTCACCACCCCTCCACCTCCTCCCACACCAAACCTCACCACCCCTCCACCTCCTCCCACACCAAACCTCACCACCCCTCCACCTCTTCCCACACCAAGCCTCACCACCCCTCCATCTCCTCCCACACCAAGCCTCACCAGCTTTCCACTCCCTCCCACAACAAGCCCTCCAACCCACACCTAACTAACCCACATCACACCATCTTACACCCCTCTCAACACCACACAGACTCGCATCAAACCAAATCACACCACAGCATGTCACAACACTTCAAATACCACCACACCAACTCACACAAAACTAATTCACACCACTCCAGACACTCCCAAACCAACCCACACCTCTCCAGACACCACCAAACCAACCCACACCACTCCAGACACCACTCCAAACACCACCAAATTAGCTCACACCCCTCCAGACACCACCAAACCAACTCACACCACTCCAGACACCACCAAACCAACCCACACTCCTCCAGACACCACCAAACCAATTCACACCACTCCAGACACCCCCAAACCGGCTCACACCCCTCCAGACACCCCCAAACCAGCTCACACCCCTCCAGACACCACCACACAAACCTACACCAAACCGACCCACACCCTTCTAACTCATACTCTTCACAACGGAACCCGAAGCAACAGTCCATCAAAAAGAGGTCAGTGAGCTCTTCACGAACCAATCAAAAGCCATGTTGACCTAGTTGTTTGAATGACCACATTGACCTACTTGATGTAGGTCAGGCAGGGTGGAGAGAGGTTTGAGACCAGGAAAGCAGGTCAAGTCCCTGATGACCTTGAAGGAAAAGGTCACCCTGCAGGCGTCCGTGCTCCGCGTGCGCTCTTTGAATTGATAATACAAAGAATATTAATTCTATTATTTTTATAATAGTTTTATTATTATTACAATTTTTTGTTGTTATTATTATTGTACTTGTTGCGAAGGACGAGGGAAGATCGAGGAGGCCACAGAGAAGCAGATGCTCAGACCAGGCTCGCATCCGTAAAAATTCTCTTCTTTGTTGTCTTTTTCATCTTTCAATTTTTTTGTCTTCTATTCTTTGTCTTTTTTCTTTATTTTCTTTCTTTATCTTCTATTCCTGTTTCCACCCTTATACAAAGGAACTCTTGCTACATCACACATAAGACTCCATACACTTCCTTATGCAGGAAAGATTCAGCTTCTTCGCTAGGTGGCGCGCAGAAGAATAGAGTCAACATATACGGTGCTGCTTTGAAGCACTGAAATAAGTTGCTTATCCGATAAAATTGAGAAAGGACAGCAGTCATGGTAACAACAATGGAGGTTGTAACAATGGAGGTTTCCAAATAAAAGCATCAATGTAAAAAAACTTGTTCTTTGTTCATCTCCTTCTCAACATGTTGCCACACCATGTTTGAACCTCTGAGAACACTGCCTCAACACTCCTTCAACACTCCCTCAACACTCCTTCAACACTCCTTCAACACTTCTTCAACATTCCCTCAACACTCCCTCAACACTCCTTCAACACTCCCTCAACACTCCTTCAACACTCCTTCAACACTCCCTCAACACTCCCTCAACACTCCTTCAACACTCCTTCAACACTCCCTCAACACTTCTTCAACATTCCTTCAACACTCCCTCAACATACCCTCAACACTCCCTCAACACTCCTTCAACACTCCTTCAACACTCCTTCAACACTCCTTCAACACTCCTTCAACACTCCTTTAACACTCCTTCAACACTCCTTTAACACTCCTTCAACACTCCTTCAACACTCCCTCAACACTCCCTCAACACTCCTTCAACACTCCCTCAACAATCCCTCAACACTGCGTACAACATACCCTCAACACTGCGTACAAATCCCACATTAGAGCTTCCACATTACACCTTCATCATTAAAGTTTCTACGTCAACAAGTTCACAGTGCGAAACTACCTTATAGTGACAATCTTCCCATAGTGAAACCTTTCAAGTTTCTTCAGCAAGTGACTTCTTGTAGCTCAGTGTCTAGGTGGTGAGACGTGAAGGTCAGGGTAAGCTTAGCTGAGTTTTCAAAAACAGTGTTGAAGTAAAGAACAGACAGAGTGGTTTAGTTACCTTATCTAATCTAATCTAATCTAATCTAATCTAATCTAATCTAATCTAATCTAATCTAATCTAATCTAATCTAATCTAATCTAATCTAATCTAATATAATCTAATCTAATCTAATCTAATCTAATCTAATCTAATCTAATCTAATCTAATCTAATCTAATCTAATCTAATCTAATCTAATCTAATCTAATCTAATCTAATCTAATCTAATCTAATCTAATCTAATCTAATCAAGACATTTTTGAAGTGTCCTTCAGCCCTATGTTCAAAGGCGCTCCCATGTACACGCTTTTACTCGCTGTGGGCTACTGGAGGACTGGACACTCTAGGACGGCATCTGTACTTTAATTGAGTTGCCGCTTTTAAAATCTGCGCTAGCTTATCTCATCCTGATCTCATCGCTTTACACTCGTTGTAATCTCGCTTGAAGAAGGTTACGTGAGGTTCTTTGCGATTCATACGAAGATAAATCTCATGTCTTGAAAAAGACAATCAAGGTTCACAGCTCGAAGGAAGTCAAGACTGACCAGTTTGTGACTGCTCTCATCCTTTAAACAAAATTCTTTCCTGCACCATCAGATCTGCCTTGCTACCCTGAAGCATAGTTTCCAAAGACCGCGCTTGTCTTTTTGACCACCTGACAAGACTGAGGTGATCACTCCATTCAACTCCTTGTCTTTGTGCGTTTCTCGCCTCTGTTCTTCTTTTGTCACTAGCAGCTGTTCCACGGTGCCTAAAATGGCAGCTTCGACCTCTTCGTCAATCTTCAGAATCATCGAGTTTTCTTTTGTGTCTGGCGATTTTTCTTTTGCTACCAGTCTTGAAAGCGCATCTGCTTGTTCAAATTGATTTTTTTTCTTGTAATCAATTTCGCAATCGTAGGCGGAGAGTTGCAGCATGCGTTGACGCATCCTGAGTTCTGCCATCAGATCTCTTTCTCTTGAAGATTCCATCGGTCAAAAACCTAGAGAATGCTTCTCAGATCGGTGGTAACTGTTCCATCCAGTCCCCTCCCATCAGATCTCTCGTCATTTCAGCTGACACATGACAAAACTCTTGTCCACTGTGACTCTCCTAGTTGAAATCTAGTTTCCAGTGACCGATGATGTTTTTCGGAGACCCCGCCTCTGTCATCACTTTTGCCACGCTTCTTTGTACGTCTGGCGAGTCCAGTTTCTCCCAGGTTCTTACCGTGACAATCGTGATATTGGCTTCTGAGTCAAGCAGCAATCTGACGGGTCCCTTGTCTCCGAGAAAATTATCTGCATATCGTCAGTTTGCAGCCACCGTGGTCTGCACCGACAGTATTCTCCTTCAAAGTTGCCTATCCGGTCTTTTACCTCGTTGACACCCAGATTTCTTTCCACAATTCTCCATTGGTTGTTTACCCCTCATTGGGCAACTATTTCTCCAATGGCTTTCGTTTGGCCATTTAAACTTCAAATGGCTCAGCTTTAGAGGAAGGATAGTCAGCCAGTCCCTCATACGAATTAAAGTCCAGTTTATTGTTGAGGAAATGGGCCTTCTCTGTCTCCGACTTTTAAAATCTAGTTTTGGATTAAATGTTTTTGAATGTTTCAAGGAAAATTTAAATATTTTTATTTTTTTAATAAACGGTTAAAATTAATGAAATTAAACTTTGTTCTGTGTAAACAAGTCTTGGGTTTCAATTGATTTCCGTGCTGTATCATATTGTTGTCGAATCTTTCCAAAACTGGACTTTCCACAAGCATATAATCCAGAAGTTTATTCATTTCAAATAAAACTAAAATTGTTGAGGTTTTCAACCAATAACTCTGATGTCTTCGATAGTCTCTCTATCGTTTCGGTGGCTGGACATTTTGGAAAAAGAGTTTGATAAGGTTAAAAATATTTTGAAAATTAGATATTTGTTATTATTGTATTCACAATTATTTTTTGACATTTGTCAGGTATTTGTAGATTTGGATCTTTTGTTGGGCGAAATTGATCCTGACCAATGCGACATCACATTTGATGCTCGTCAGAAAATGACGGGGCTGAGTGCAGCCTTCGCCCAACTCAGCCATAAAGCTCAGACAATTTTCCAATCAAATGCCAAACTGGAGGTTACTCATTCTTACCTACATGAAGAGTTTAGGTTCCCAAATTCGAACGATAAAAATATTGTCAACTTTTGTTTTTTTTTAAATTCCAAATTTTTGTGCCACCAGGCTCAGCTGCTTGATCTGGAAAAGGACTTGGTTGAGGAACGGGCTCAGAGGTTGTTGCTGCAGAAGAAATTTGACCAGAGGAATTTCAACCCACATGGCACCTCAGTAGAAATTGTGGCAGGAGCTGATGCACAGGAGTCAGCTACTGCTGCTTGCAATGATGTTTCAAAAAACCCCTCTGCATCTTCACTGCCCCAGGACAAGTCCACCACTTCATCACCACAACATGCCACCACCACTTCATCACCACAACATGCCACCACCACTTCATCACCACAACATGCCACCACCACTTCATCACCGCAACATGCCACCACAACTTCAAATCCTTCTCTACCACTAACCTCTGATCTTTCCACCACACCATCCTCGGAACTGAGTCTTGCAAAAATGGAAGCAGAGTTGGATTTGGTGAGGAAGGAGAGTCAGAGCATGAAGAGGTGCTGTGTGGACAGTTGTTCAACATAATTCCATCAATTTCAGGCATCATTAAGTGCATTCAACATTACTCCACTTCCAGGTATATCTTCTCGTTGCAGGGCGAGGTGTACGGGGCTCGACTGGCTGCTAAGTACCTTGACAAGGAACTTGCTGGGAGGTCGGTGAGCAT
>OX387247.1:306002-316002 GCA_947562095.1 Branchellion lobata | reverse complement strand
CCTCCACCACTCATCCTCCTCCACCATTCATCCTCTTCCACCACTCATCCTCCTCCACCACTCCTCCTTCATCACCTCCCACTTAATCGCTTGTAGCCTCTACAACTCTTCTCACATTTCCACCGGGTACCAGGACATCTTCCCCCACTCAGTCAATCAGCTCCCTACGCTCCATCATCGCTTCATTGTATTCAATTGTTACTCCAAGTTATTTAAATTCATTACATTATAATTAACTGCCTCTCGGTTGCTTAATTACAACTGCACACGCAACGACTGCCACAACAACACAGTCTGCATCTTAGTGTTGTTGTTGTTGCTGTTGTTGCTGTCGTTGTTGTTGTTGTTGCTGTTGTTGTTGTTATTGTTGTTGTTATTGTTGTTGTTGTTGCTGTCGTTGTCGTTGTCGTTGTCGTTGTTGTTGTTGTTGTTGTGGCGTTGTACTTCAGGCTGTTAATATACCACAACTCTGCACGTGATTTGATCAAATAAATTGTCCATTTCTGCACGTGATTCAAATCAAATGAATTTTCAAGCTTTCGAGACTCACAATCGACCGTACGTCTGAAAGTAACACTTCACATATTTCCCTTCCAAACCTTCCTTCCCTGGATTCACTCAAACGCTATTTAGTCGTTTTTCAAGCACCACACAAGCACCACACAACCACCACTCAACCACCACACAGCCACCACACAACCACCACACAGCCACCACACAACCACCACACAACCACCACACAACCACCACTCAACCACCACTCAACCACCACACAACCACCACACAACCACCACTCAACCACCACACAACCACCACACAGCCACCACACAACCACCACACAACCACCACACAACCACCACACAACCACCACACAACCACCACTCAACCACCACTCAACCACCACACAACCACCACACAACCACCACTCAACCACCACACAACCACCACACAACCACCACACAACCACCACACAACCACCACACAACCACCACTCAACCACCACACAACCACCTCACAACCACTGAAAAAACACCTCACAAATACTTCACAAACACCACACAAAAACCATACAAACTTCTCACAAAAACCATGCAAACACCGCACAAACACCACACAAACACTCCACAAAAACCTCACAGAAACCACGCAAACACCTCACAAACACTTCATAAACACTCCACAAACACTCCACAAACATCTCACAAAAACTCCACAAACACTCCACAAACATCTCACAAAAACTCCACAAACACTCCACAAACACCTCACAAACATTCCACAAACACGTCATAAACACCTCAAAAACACTCCACAAACACCTCACAAACACCTCACAAACACCTCACAAACACTCCACAAACACCTCACAAACACTCCACAAACATCTCACAAACACCACGTCAACGTCATTCAAGCATTTCAAGTCTCCTTCTCAGCATGCCACCTGTTATGGACAACCATACATCACTCCTTTTATCTTCCAGTCCACCACCATCCCCAACAACACCATCCATCCCACCACCATCCATCCCACCGCCATCCCCAACAACACCACCATCCATCCCACCGCCATCCCCAACAACACCACCATCCCCAACCACACCATCCACCACACAATCCTCTACTACACTACTTACTGCATTTTCCTCTTCTTCAACGCTTCTGTGACTTGCACATTGTTTTATTCTTCCTCCTCTTTTTTCTCCTCCTCTTCCTCTTCCTCCTCCTTCTCCTCCTCTTCTTCCTCCTCTTCCTCCTCCTCCTCCTCCTCCTCCTCCTCCTCCTCCTCCTCCTTCTTCTTCTTCTCCTCCTCCTCCTCCTCCTCTTCCTCCTCCTCTTCCTCCTTTCCCTCTTCCTCCTTTCACTCCCCTTCCTTTTCCTCCTTCATTTGTCTCATCAACATCTGAAAATAAAATATGTTCACTGTTGCAATGTCACTTGAACAACAATTCATACTGAGAAGTGCTAATAACAACAATAGCAACAACACTAGCAGCAGCAACAACACTAAAAACAACAACACCAACAACACCAGCAGTAACAACAACAACAACAATAACAACAACAACAACAGTAACAACAGTATCAACAAAAACAACAGTAACAACAACAACAACAGTAACAACAGCAACAACAGTATCAACAACAACAACAACAGCAAGAGTGAGGCACCGGGATGCAATCGCAGAAGATTCGTGAATGACGTCATATTGACCTCTCTCCCCGAGTACTTGTCCTTCAGCTGCGTCGGTGGTGTATCTGTTGTATCATCTCTGTATGTATCTATATTCCCTCTAAAACTCTATCCTACCTGTTGTATCATCTCTGTATGTATCTATATTCTCTAAAACTCTCTATCCTACCTGTTGTATCATCTCTATATGTATCTATATTCTCTCGTATCTGTGGTATCATCTCTGTATGTATCTATATTCTCTCTAAAACTCTATCCTACCTGTTGTATCATCTCTGTATGTATCTATATTCTCTAAAACTCTCTATCCTACCTGTTGTATCATCTCTATATGTATCTATATTCTCTCGTATCTGTGGTATCATCTCTGTATGTATCTATATTCTCTCGTATCTGTTGTATCATCCCTGTATGTATCTATATTCTCTCGTATCTGTTGTATCATCTCTGTATGTATCTATATTCTCTCGTATCTGTTGTATCATCCCTGTATGTATCTATAATTGTGCTGGTTTAAGACTCTCATCCTCTTATTCCTTCATCGCCTTGTAAATGACCTTCCTCCTTACATGCCTTGGCGACGTTGAACCTTTGTTAAACTGACTCCATTTCCCTTCTCCACGCTCCGTTGCAGCGCCCAATGCCTTTGACCCCATTAAGACCATCAACAATCGTGACACAGTGTTACATGGTTACTAAGGAGGTGTTGCATGGTTACTAAGGAGGTGTTGCATGGTTACTAAGGAGGTGTTGCATGGTTACTAAGGAGGTGTTGCATGGTTACTAAGGAGGTGTTGCATGGTTACTAAGGAGGTGTTGCATGGTTACTAAGGAGGTGTTGCATGGTTACTAAGGAGGTGTTGCATGGTTACTAAGGAGGTGTTGCATGGTTACTAAGGAGGTGTTGCATGGTTACTAAGGAGGTGTTGCATGGTTACTAAGGAGGTGTTGCATGGTTACTAAGGAGGTGTTGCATGGTTACTAAGGAGGTGTTGCATGGTTACTAAGGAGGTGTTGCATGGTTACTAAGGAGGTGTTGCATGGTTACTAAGGAGGTGTTGCATGGTTACTAAGGAGGTGTTGCATGGTTACTAAGGAGGTGTTGCATGGTTACGGTGGGGTGTTGCATGGTTACTAAGGAGGTGTTGCATGGTTACGGTGAGGTGTTGCATGGTTACTAAAAAGCACCTTGAGCAGCAGTTGAGCGTTCTCTTCTTGCTTCCTGGCCACTTCTGATGCCAGCCTCGCCTCCTCCTCCTCATGCACCGCAACCTGCAACGGTCACGTGGTGGTTTTAAGGTATTATTTTGATTTTCTTGACTCCTCTGTTCCATCAGGAAGCCATTAGTGGTTGTCTACCGATGTTTCAAGGCGCCATCCACCGCACACCACTCTCGCTCTCCGTTCACTTCTTCTCCATCCACTTCTCCTCCATTCACTTCTTCTCCATTCACTTCTTTTCCATTCACTTCTTCTCCATTCACTTCTTCTCCATTCACTTCTTTTCCATTCACTTCTTCTCCATTCACTTCTTCTCCATTCACTTCTTTTCCATTCACTTTTTCTCCATTCACTTTTTCTCCATTCACTTTTCTCCATTCACTTCTTCTTCATCAACTCATCCTCCCACAATCTTTCTTCTTCCGTCCATCACAACCAAATCTTCTCCATCAGTTTTCTTACCTTCCTTCCTTCCATTCATCCAAGCTGCTTTTCCTTTATTCTATCCATCCATTTTCTCTCTTCATCCTTCCATTCATCCAATCTAATCTTTCATCTTTCCATCCATCCATTTTCCTTCTTCATCTTTCTATTCATCCAATCTACCCATTCTGTCTATACTACTAACCTCTTCTTTTCCTCGACCACCCTTCCAACTTCCTCCCCCCTTTCTTCCCCCTTCATCTCACCTCTTTCTTTAGCCACTCATTGTCGTAGAATATTTGTCTCTCCATCATACTCATCCCTTTCGCCGTCTTCTGCAACGTCACCACATGTGGAACGAACATTACATTGACTGATCCATACACTCACTCACTCACTCACACACACGCACACACACACACACACACACACACACACACACACACACACACACACACACACACACACACACACACACACACACACACACACACACACACACACACACACACACACACACACACACACACACACACACACACACACACACACACACACACACACACACACACACACACACACACACACACACACATACACACACACACATACACACACACAAACACGCACACACACACACACACACACACACACAAACGCACAAATACAACAAACAGGACCCACCTTGGCAGCCTGTTTGTTGAGCGAGAGGATGGATGACCTGGTGTTCATGTGCAGGTGCTCTTTCGCTTCTCTTTGCTGCTTCTCCAGTTGCTCTGTGAAACCATATTTCCTCACACTTCCATGCACACACACAAAAACAAACAGGCAAACACACAAAAACAAACAAGCAAACACACAAAAACAAATAAGCAAACACACGAAAACACACAGGCAAACACAAGCACAGCGTGGACTGCCACAAAACACATCGAATCACCTCTCACAAAGGCAAATCTTTCGCTTTCCTCCTCCATCCCTCGCTCCATCTTCACAATCTGCTCCTTCATGCGGTGTTGTTCCTCATCTCGAAAGTGAATCCACTCTTGTACCTGCCTCTGCAGTCTCTGTATCTCCCGCTCTTCCTCCGCAGCCACCCTCCTCTTCTCTTTGAAAGCAAGAATCATCATCTCTCATTAGCTCCTTAAAGCAGCGATTTCCGTTGAATGCGCTGCATTTGAGAAGCCTTTTGAGGCGTGCGCTTTTACTCTTTAAGAGGATTTCACGAGATATTCGAAATGAAGTCTTAAAATCGCATTTTTGAAAATTGAGAAATATTTCTTCTCCACACACACACACACACACACACACACACACACACACACACACACACACACACACACACACACACACACACACACACACACACACACACACACACACACACACACACACACACACACACACACACACACACACACACACACACACACACACACACACACACACACACACACACACACACACACACACACACACAAACACACACACACACACACACACACACACACACACAAACACACACACACACACACACACACACAAACACACAAACACACACACACACAGCACCTTCAAGTTCCGCTTCGAAGTTCTGCATCATGAGCAAGTTGTTGTTCAACTGCTGCATCAATTCCTGCCTCTCCACCACTTTTTCCCTGCCTCTTTGCCTCGCTGTGAAACATTGTTCTTCAACCACCACCAAACTCTCTTGTGCCTCCTAATGTTTTTGATCATTCGAGCCTCCAACATCAACCTTTGCCTCCTCATGCTCCTCCCAAGATTCCACAGTTTCTTCAACTCATTTAAACTTCTCAGTTTTCCTCCACATGCACATTCATCCATTAATCTATTCATCCATTCATCCACTTTCACATCCATCCATTCATCCACCTTTTCATCCATCCATTCATCCATTTTTTCATCCATCCATTCATCCACCTCTTCATCCATCCACTTCCACATGCATTTATTGACCATTCATCTGTTCATTCATGTGCATGCCCATTCATCCTCTTTTCAAAATTCATCCATTCATTCATTTTTCATTCAGGCATTTTTTTTCCACCAACCTCGCTCTGTTTTGTTTTCCATCACCACGTGATCAAGAATCCTTTCTTGCTCCAGCTTCAGCTGCTGAAGCTGTTTGGTGGGTGGATGGCAAATGGATGGAAGGATGGGCGAATGACGGATGGATGGATGAATGGGTGAATGGATGAGTGGATGAATGGATAAATGGATGAGTGGATGAATGGGTGAGTGGATGGATGGATGAATGGATGAATGGATGAGTAGATGAGTGGATGAATGGGTGAGTGGATGAGTGGATGAATGGGTGAGTGGATGAGTGGATGAATGGGTGAGTGGATGAACGGATGAATGAATGAATGGATGAGTAGATGAATGAGCGAGGAGATATATGGATAAGTGGACGGATGGATGAATGAGTGGATAGATGGATGGATGGTTGGTTGGGTGCATGAATGAGAGAGTTATGGATAGACAGATGGAAGGATGAGTGAATGAATGCTCTTTGAAGTGGTCAACTCCTTCCTCTTGCCCCCTCTCACCTCGCTTCTCCTTGTGGCCGCTTCAGTCAACAACAACTTCTCGCGATACAGAAGCTCTTGCAGCTCTTCTTCCTTGTGTTTGACCCTGTGGTAGTTGTGGCGGGTTGTGGGGAGATTTTATGGGTTATTATGGGTTGTAGCGGGTTGTGGCGGGTTGTGGTGGGTTGTGGTGGGTTGTGGTGGGTTGTGGTGGGTTGTGGCGGGTTGTGGTGGGTTGTGGTGGGTTGTGGCGGGTTGTGGCGGGTTGTGGCGGGTTGTGGTGGGTTTTGGTTGGTTATAGCGGGTTATGACAATTTGTGGTGGGTTGTGATTGGTTAATGAGGGTCTGATGGTAGTTGGTGGTGGTTGGATGGTGATTTTATGGTGGCTGGATTGTGTGTTTATGATGGTTTGATGGTGGTTTAAGTGTTTTGGTTTTCTGGTTGTGACTTTCTACTTCTTAAAAAGCAATCTTCTTAAACTCCAAAGTAATTTAAGTATGTATGCTGGAAGCTAGAACGTCTGTTATTGCCTTTTAACTGCCTAAGGCACATTTTGTCACTTTATCACCCTTCATTCACGTTATCATAACCACGTCGTTTCACATACGCATCGGGCCATAAAATAAACGTCCTATTAAGTAATCAATCAACTGGTTATAAACTTAATCAGCTGATTAATTTCCCTAATCAACTGATTAATCAGTTAATCAACTGATTAATTAGTTTTCTGTGATGGACCCATGAGGTGTTGGTTAACTTGCACAAGACACAAAAGCACCTATAAAGCAAAATGATCTCCTCAGGTGACTTCCTG
The DNA here is from genome assembly GCA_947562095.1 of Branchellion lobata. Classification (NCBI taxonomy): domain Eukaryota; kingdom Metazoa; phylum Annelida; class Clitellata; order Hirudinida; family Piscicolidae; genus Branchellion; species Branchellion lobata. The sequence continues at coordinate 308,799 of OX387247.1, read as the reverse complement.
CTTTTTTTGACTCGAGGCTTCTTGTCTTCTTCCTCATTCATGCCACTTTATTCACTTCCTCTAATTTAATACTCCAAAGATCACTTCAGGGCTTGGCTCTAATTCCAGGCACTCCACAGTCATCTATCATTTGCAATTCAACGTGGATTTTTTCTTCAAAACTTCAAGTTTTAGCTCAAACAATCAATTTTTTTAAACTTTTTAGAAAAATTTCACTCGCCAACGAAGCTTCAGTCGTGACCACGCGAATGCGTGTTTGAACACACACCATGCTACAAGTTGCCATGATCTGTTGCCATGCCAAACCGCTCGCGTATGTTGTAGCGTTTTATACCTCTCATAAATTACCCCACAGCAGGCACTACACGGAGTTATGGTGTTTGCATGCTTCCTCATCAGCTCCTCACCAACTCTCATCAATTATTCATGCCCACTCGCCATCAGAGCTACTGCCAACCACTCAGACATCCAAGCAAACATGAAAGCACTCACACATCCAAGCAAACATGAAAGCACTCACACATCCAAGCAAACATGAAAGCACTCACACATCCAAGCAAACATGAAAGCACTCACACATCCAAGCAAACATGAGAGCACTCACACATCCAAGCAAACAAACAACAAGTGTTCTCTGAGACGCTGCAGTCATTGAGGGGACTTTTGGAGACTGCAATCTTTGCTTTAGCGCAAGCTTAATTAGTTTTCAATTTATTGAACGACATCAGCTTTCTGATCTCTCCGTTCGGTTAGGACCAGGCTTTTAAGTCTCCTCCATAAATCCACCTCTCTGCTCCATCGTGACTGCTCCAACCCCTTTCCTCCCCACCCACCCTCCCTCCCCCCCCCCCCCCTCATTCCCTTTTGTGGCCTCGAAACTCTACGGGGTTAATGCCACTATAATAATATTCGTTTTTGTATTGTATTTTTTATTTTTGTTATTTTTGTTATTTTTTTTATTTTTTTTATTTTTTTCTATTCCCTTATTCCTTTCCTCACTTTTCTTCCCCTTCCTCCTTCTACTTCTTCTTTCTTCTCATCTCCCCACTTTTCTCCCCACTCCTTCCCTTACTCTTCTTTTTACTTCTCCCCCCACTCCTTCCTCCACTCCTTCCTCCACTCATCCCCCCACCCCACCCACCCCCCCCTCTTCCATTCACTTCTTTTTCCACTTTCCTCCCCCTCCTTCCGCCTCCTCCCTCCATTTCTTCTCTCTATCTTTTCCTCTCTTTCCCCCTTTTTTTCCTCATTCCTCCTCCCACTCTTCACTCCATCACTTCCCCCACTTCTTCATCCATTTTTCTCTCCACTCCAACCTCTACTCCTCTCCCCACTACTCCATCCACTCCTCTTCCCTTCCTTCTCTTCTCACCTTTTCCTCTCCCCACTTCCACCCCACTCTTTCTTCCACTCTTTCTCTCTCTCCTCACCCCACCCTCACCCCAATCCTCATCCTACTCCTCACTCCCCTTTTGTTTGCATTTTTTTCTCACTACCCACCTACCTGCCCACTCACCTCTTCCAGCTTCCGTCCTCATGACTGCACAATATATCTCTTCTTATCGTCCATTAGTTGTAACATTTTCTACTATGAGGCATCAAATAATTGTCTATAACTTTCCAAGCTTCCATCCAATAAATTCTTATTCTTTCTTTTCAACTTTTCACCTCCTTCCACTCTTTCATTCTCACTTGTCTTCTTTCCTATTTAGCTCTCTACTCCTCAAAACCCCATAAAAATCAGCAGCAGCTTTCTTCCTCTTCAAGCGCCACGCACCTCTTATCCGCTGCAGGCTGGATTATCTCTTCTACTAATCCCATCTCTCTGCTTGATCTCTGTTTTTTTTCTCCTGTTCCACCGCTGCCTCCTCTCACCACCATACCTCCTCTCACCACCACACCTTTTCTCATCACCACACCTCCTCTCACTACCACACCTTTTCTCACCACCACACCTCCTCTCACCATCGCGCCTTCATCCTCATTCAGCTGCCACTCCCTTCATACACCCCCACACCCTCTCTCTCTCTTCGCACCCTTTCCTTCATCCTCATCCACGCTTTTTTTTGCAAACTCAACTGCCTACTGTTTTTTGGCCTCCACAACAACAACAACCACCTTTTTACAACAACAACAACCACTACAACAACCACCCTCTTACAACAACAACAACAACCACCCTCTTACACAAACAACAACAACAGCCACCACAAAAACCAATTTCCTACAACAACCACAACGACCTTTTTATCTTATTCAATATATTATACTTGAAACAAACACACACCTCTTACTACTTACTACTTACGCTGCAGAGGTGCAAGCAAGCACCTCTGCAGCGTAGGCTGTCCATCAACATCGGGAACTCTTTCAACAACCCTTCCAAAAAACTCGGCCATTTCTTTAAAAACCGCTCTGAAACTTCTCCAAATTATTTTAAAAACTTTTTTGATAGTTCTATGATACGTATTCGAAGCTGCCTCCTTTGCAACGTCACAAACGTCCGGATCATTCATGCCTCTTCGATCCCCTCCCAGCCCCTACCACCCATCAGCAACCTCTGGAGTCTTCCAACCGCGCTTTCTTCGGCCGTTTTCTGTGGCGAGTTTTGAATTTAATTGGAAGTTTTGAAACTGTTCTGTGGAAGGTTTTGCCGGCAGGGTAAGGCTGCAGCAGCTCGTCGTTGGCTTTAGCGACGTAGCTTCTGAGCCTATTTCGCATCCGTCAATCATTGCATGATATTTGTAGGTTTCAAGCGGTAGTGAGAACAAGGAATCAGAAAAATGGGAAATATGAG
>OX387247.1:284791-305802 GCA_947562095.1 Branchellion lobata | reverse complement strand
AAAGGAGTGAAAGAGTGAGAAAGTGAAAAAAGCTGGAGATGTGTGGTGAATATTTGATTTGGAAGACCAAAAACCGAATTAAAAAAACTTCGTCAAAGCAATTGTTAAGGCAGCTGTTGAAGAAGGGATCAGTGAACTATGAAAGGACACGAAATGGAGGAAAGAATGAATGAGAGAAGGAAATAAGAAAAAGAGAATGGATGGATACAGGAAGGGATGGTGAGGGATGGAAGGGTACGGTGAGGAATAAGATCGATTGCTTGAATGAATGGATGAGTGGGTTTGAAGAGGTGGATGGGTGGATGGATGAGTGGATATGAAAGGTGGATGGAAGGATGTAAAAAGGCACCACACGACACGACACCCCGCCACACCACACTACACCACACCACACCACGCCACACCACACTCCGCCACACCACACTACACCACACCACACCACGCCACACTTCACCAAGTCACACCACACCACACCACACCACGCCACACCACACCACACCACACCACACCACACCACACCACACCACATCACACCACGCCACACTACACCACACTACACTACACCACACCACACCACACCACACCGCATCACACCACACCACGCCACACTACACCACACTGCACCACACCACACCACACCACACCACACCACACCACACCACACCACACCACACCACATCACATCACACTCCACCACACCACACCACACCTCACCACACCACACCACACCACACCACATCACACCACACCACACCACCACAGGCTCATCCTCTCACCATCAGGACCAATCATCATCGAGTCCTGACCACCCTCCTCCTCCGGCCACCCCTCCCCACTCCAAGGACAGGCTTGGTATGTTTCTATTTCCGGTCCCCTCACGTGGTCTTTTGTTTGCACACCCTCCGTGCATGAAATAGAAAAAATAATTAGGCGCCAAATTCTTGAAAGTCTTCGAGAAGCTTCGAGAATAATGTTAGCCCTTAGTCGCACCTTTTGTATGTTTAGTCCACGGTTACTCTTTCAAAATGCGTTTGTTTCACGTGTTTCTTGCTGTCTGTTTGTCTTCCTGTCTGTCTCTGTGTTGTGTTGTCTGTCTCTATGTTGTGTTGTCTGTTTGTCTTCCTGTCTGTCTCTGTGTTGTGTTGTCTGTTTGTCTTCCTGTCTGTCTCTGTGTTGTGTTGTCTGTCTCTATGTTGTGTTGTCTGTCTCTATGTTGTGTTGTCTGTCTCTATGTTGTGTTGTCTGTCTCTGTGTTGTTTTGTCTGTCTCTGTGTTGTGTTGTCTGTCTATGTGTTGTCTTGTCTGTCTCTGTGTTTTTTTGTCTGTCTCTGTGTTTTTGTCTGTCTCTGTGTTGTGTTGTCTGTCTCTGTGTTGTTTTGTCTGTCTCTGTGTTGTGTTGTCTGTCTCTGTGTTTTCTTGTCTGTCTATGTGTTGTCTGTCTGTCTCTGTGTTTTTTGTCTGTCTCTGTGTTTTTTTTTCTGTCTCTGTGTTGTGTTGTCTGTCTTTGTGGCCTTTCTGGCTAAGAAAGTGAATGAAGACGTGATTATGACGCGATAGATGAGTCGACTCCTAGGATGAAAGAGAGAAAGCGTGGTTGGAGGAAACAGGTAGCGTGGTGGAATGGGCATTTGACTCGTATATCATGGTGCGGCAGGTATAAGCTCCACTTTCACCACATCACGCTACACTCCACCACACCACACCACACCACACCACACCACACCACACCACACCACTTCACCACACTACACCACACCACACCACACCGTACCACACCACACCACTTCACACCACATTACACCACACTACGCCACACCACACCACACCCCAGGTTGCATCCTATTCACACTCAAGTATGACTTCCACGCTTCGACCTTGACCTTGAAGATCGTTAGAGCCATGGACCTTGCTGCCAAGGACTTCTCAGGTACCTCAGATCCCTATGTCAAGGTCAGTGATAGATGGATGAATGGATGGATGGATGGATGGATGGATGGATGGATGGATGGATGGATGGATGGATGAATGGATGGATGGGAGGATGGATGGATAGACAGATGGATAGACGGATAGATGAATGGATGAATGGATGGATAGATTGATGGATAAATAGATGGATGGATGGATGGATGAATGGATGGATGGATGGATGGAACGATGGATGGATGGATGGATAGATTAATGGATAGATAGATGGATGGATGGATGGATGGATGGAATGATGGATGGATGGATAGATTGATGGATGGATAGATTGATGGATGGTTAGATGGATGGATGGATAGATGGATGATTGGGTAGATAATGCTGATGATGAAAAGATGTAGCTAAAAAGAATGGATGGAGGTTTTGGATGGGATGATTGGATGGGATGGAGGTTTTGGATGGGATGAGTGGAAGGGGGTGGCATGAGAGAGGAAGTTATAAGAAAAGAGGAGTGCTGTTGATTGCATGAAGGCGTGTGAGGTGGTGGGAAAGCAAGAAGAAAACGCGTTAGTGGGTGCATGGTGGGTGCATGGTGGGTGCATGGTGGGTGCATGGTGGGTGCATGGTGGGTGCATGGTGGGTGCATGGTGGATGCATGGTGGATGCATGGTGGGTGCATGGTGGGTGCATGGTGGGTGCATGGTGGGTGCATGGTGGGTGCATGGTGGGTGCATGGTGGGTGCATGGTGGGTGCATGGTGGGTGCATGGTGGGTGCATGGTGGGTGCATGGTGGGTGCATGGTGGGTACATGGTGGGTGCATGGTGGGTGCATGGTGGGTGCATGGTGGGTGCATGGTGGGTGCATGGTGGGTGCATGGTGGGTGCATGGTGGGTGCATGGTGGGTGCATGGTAGGTGCATGGTGGGTGCATGGTGGGTGCATGGTGGGTGCATGGTGGGTGCATGGTGGGTGCATGGTGGGTGCATGGTGGGTGCATGGTGGGTGCATGGTGGGTGCATGGTGGGTGCATGGTGGGTGCATGGTGGGTGCATGGTGGGTGCATGGTGGGTGCATGGTGGGTGCATGGTGGATGCATGGTGGGTGCATGTTGGGTGCATTTTCTAGCGCCCACTTTTTGATAGCACCATTGAAAACTTTTAACCTCAAACGACACTTGCATTGGACTGGTGTTTGTTTGATTACTGCTTGCTTGGTCGGAGGTTGTGCCTTATTTCTATGAATATCCCTCCTCCTCCTCCTCCTCCTCCTCCTCCTCTTCCTCCTCCTCCTCCTCCTCCTCCTCCTCCTCCTCCTCCTCCGTCTCCTCCTCCTCCTCCTCCTCTTCCTCCGCCTCCTCTTCCTCCTCCTCTTCTTCCTCCGCCTCCTCCTCCTCCTCCTCCTCCTCCTCCTCCTCCTCCTCCTCCTCCTCTTCCTCCTCCTTCTCCTCCTCCTCCTTCTCATCTTTTTCTCAGGTGATGTTGTTGCCAGACAAGAAAAGCAAGTTGACGACGAACATAAAGCGGAGGAACCTCAACCCGAGGTGGAACGAGGTTTTTGCCTTTGAAGGTGGTCCTCCTTGTTGTTGTTGTTTTTCATGTTGTTGTTCATGTTTTTTTTCATGTTGTTTCTGTTGTTGTTTTTTAATTATTTATGTTGTTGTTGATGTTTTTTTTTGTTGTTTATGTTGTTTCTGTCGTTACTTTGTTGTTTTTTGTTGTTGTTGAGGTTTTTGTTGGTGCTATTGTTGTTAATCTATTAAAAAATCACTTATGTTTTTTGTTGTTTAGTGTTTTTTGTTGGTGTCAGTTTTAAAGGATTTTCCAACAACGAACACTTCATGTGAAATCACACGTTCTTTTTGTGGTGGCCACACATTTTATGTGGCAGCCACACACCTTTTGTGGCAGCCACCCATCTTCTATGGCAGCCACACATTTTATGTGGCAGCCCCACATTCTCCTTGTGGCAGCCACACATCCTTCTTGTGGCAGCCACACATTCTTCTTGTGGCAGCCACACATCCTTCTTGTGGCAGCCACACATCCTTCTTGTGGCAGCCCCACATTCTCCTTGTGGCAGCCACACATCCTTCTTGTGGCAGCCACACATTCTTCTTGTGGCAGCCACACATCCTTCTTGTGGCAGCCACACATTCTTCTTGTGGCAGCCACACATCCTTCTTGTGGCGGCCAAACATTCTTCTTGTGGCAGCCACACATCCTTCTTGTGGCAGCCACACATTCTTCTTGTGGCAGCCACACATCCTTCTTGTGGCAGCCACACATCCTTCTTGTGGCAGCCACACATTCTTCTTGTGGCAGCCACAGATCCTTCTTGTGGCAGCCACACGTTCTCTTTGTGGCAGCCACACATCCTTCTTGTGGCAGCCACACATTTTCCTTGTGGCAGCCACACAGCCTCTTTGTGGTGGGCAATCAAAGAGATCACAGGGCGCTGTATTGCAATTCTTTGTGGCCTCTAGCTTGTGCTGCATGTTCGCTTGTTGTGACGTTGGTGAAGGCAGACAGAGTTCCTGTTTCAAGGGAGTGTCCTTAATAGGAGCATAAACAACCGTTACCACAAGAATTGTTTTGCCTGTGGTGGTGCATATGGTGTTGGTGCATGTGATGGTGCATGCGTGGTGGTGCATGTGGTGGTGGTGCATGCGGTGGTGGTGCATGTGGTGGTGCATGCGTGGTGGTGCATGTAGTGGTGGTGCATGCGGTGGTGCATGCGTGGTGGTGCATGTGGTGGTGCATGCGGTGGTGCATGTGGTGGTGCATGCGTGGTGGTGCATGTGGTGGTGGTGCATGCGTGGTGGTGCATGTGGTGGTGGTGCATGTGGTGGTGCATGGGACACGTTAGAACAAGCAAGCTTCTTCCAACCACCGTCTTCATCCTCTATTTTCCACATTTCCTCTTTCCTTCCTTTCCTCTGTTTCCACGCAGGTCAAGAGTTATTCCCCCTTTTGGACTTCTTCCTGCATAATAGATCCTTCCTTAACACCTTCTATCCTCTTCCACCTTCAAACCTTTGAGTTTCACTTTGGACGATGTATTTCGCCATCAAATAACATTAAAAAAAAAATAAATAAAATAAAACAATAATAATAATCATAATCATAAACATGAACAAAATAATAAAAACCCCAAAGAGAAGGAAGAGGAGGAGGAAGAGGAGGAGGAGGAGGAGGAGGAGGAGGAGGAGGAGGAGGAGGGGAGGAGGAGGAGGAGGAGGAGGAGGAGGAGGAGGAGGAGGAGGAAGAGGAGGAGGAGGAGGAGAAGGAGGAAGAGAAAGAGAGTGGGAGAATAAGAAGGAAAAAGACTGAAAAGAAGGAATAATCTCGTGCTTGCTTGTCGCTTTCAACTTCCACTCTGGACTTTTCTCATGAAGTGAAATATTAATTATGCTCAAAATTTCAACGCAAATGTTTTTAAAAAACTTTCTGACTTCAAAGATTAGAAGTAAATAGGCGATGTTTATGGAGGGAAGCTCAAGCAGGCAGAAAACACTTCAAAAGGCACTTTGAGGTCTCTTTCTCTCCCCCCTCTTCCTTCGGCACCCTCTCCCTTCGGCACCCTCTCCTTTCGGCACCCTCTCCCTTCGGCACCCTCTCCATTCGGCACCCTCTCCCTTCGGCACCCTCTCCCTTCGGCACCCTCTCCCTTCGGCACCCTCTCCCTTCGGCACCCTCTCCCTTCGGCACCCTCTCCATTCGGCACCCTCTCCATTCGGCACCCTCTCTATTCGGCACCCTCTCCCTTCGGCACCCTCTCCCTTCGGCACCCTCTCCCTTCGGCACCCTCTCCCTTCGGCACCCTCTCCCTTCGGCACCCTCTCCCTTCGGCACCCTCTCCATTCGGCACCCTCTCCATTCGGCACCCTCTCCATTCGGCACCCTCTCCCTTCGGCACCCTCTCCCTTCGGCACCTTCTCCATTCGGCACCTTCTCCCTTCGGCACCCTCTCCATTCGGCACCTTCTCCCTTCGGCACCCTCTCCATTCGGCACCCTCTCCCTTCGGCACCCTCTCCCTTCGGCACCCTCTCCCTTCGGCACCCTCTCCCTTCGGCACCCTCTCCCTTCGGCACCCTCTCCCTTCGGCACCCTCTCCATTCGGCACCCTCTCCATTCGGCACCCTCTCTATTCGGCACCCTCTCCCTTCGGCACCCTCTCCCTTCGGCACCCTCTCCCTTCGGCACCCTCTCCCTTCGGCACCCTCTCCCTTCGGCACCCTCTCCCTTCGGCACCCTCTCCATTCGGCACCCTCTCCATTCGGCACCCTCTCCATTCGGCACCCTCTCCCTTCGGCACCCTCTCCCTTCGGCACCTTCTCCATTCGGCACCTTCTCCCTTCGGCACCCTCTCCATTCGGCACCTTCTCCCTTCGGCACCCTCTCCATTCGGCACCCTCTCCCTTCGGCACCCTCTCCATTCGGCACCCTCTCCCTTCGGCACCCTCTCCCTTCGGCACCCTCTCCATTCGGCACCCTCTCCTTTCGGCACCCTCTCCATTCGGCACCCTCTCCATTCGGCACCCTCTCCCTTCGGCACCCTCTCCCACCCTTGAATTTATTCTTACAACCTATCTCATCTTTTATCATTCTTCTCCATACTCTCCTCTTCTCATCCCTTCCCAACCTCCTTGTTCTTCCAACCTCCACCCCTCCTGTGGCAATGGCTCATCAGTATTGAAATATCCAAAACTTCTCCATCCAATCCCTTCCCTCAATCTTCCCAGAAGCCTATAGGACTGGTAGTAAACCAAAGAAACAATCACAGAACCCGATTGGTGCTATGATATTCAGCATCCTACACTTCGTTGGAGTTCATTCTAGAGTATCACGTTAGCGGTATCAGGCTCACAATGCTCCGCCCACACCGCTGATTCCTTTAAATCACACTTCAGCACTCTCGACCAGTGTTCACTCTCCGAACAGTGCTATACAAATGCAGCCACACAGACACAAACTTCATCGACGCCACAATGCTTCTCTGGCTAACATCTCATCTGTGCGTGTAACCCCTTAATTGCTATCGCTTGATGGAATTTCAACATTCTGCCCATCCACCACCACTCCACCCATCCACCACCACTCCACCCATCCACCACTCCATCCATCCACCACCACTCCATCCATCCACCACTCCATCCACCACCACCCCTCCATCCACCACCCCTCCATCTATCCACCACCACTCCATCCATCCACCAACACCACCCAATAATTATGAAGCATGCTGGCATGGAAGTTAATTCAAAAACTCCCTCAGTTCTCGCTAGTGCACCCATCAAGTCTGGTTAGTGTCCCCAAATCCCCACAAGCCTCCATCCATCCTCTCTTCCCTCTATCCCTCATTCATCCTCTCTTCTCTCTATCCCTCATCCATCCTCTCTCCCCTCTATCCCTCATCCATCCTCTCTTCTCTCTATCCTCATTCATCTTCTCTTCTCTATCCCTCATTCATTCTCTCTTCTCTCTATCCCTCATCCATCCTCTCTTCTCTCTATCTCTCATCCATCCTCTCTTCTCTATTCCTCATTCATCCTCTCTTCTTTCTATCCCTCATTCATCCTTTCTTCTCCTTTTCCTACCTCCTCATTCCACCTTCTTCTCATTATATCTTCCTCAATCCGTCTTTTCATATTTCTACCTCCCACACTCCCTTCTTGCACTCCATCACTCCCAATTTTCCATTCTACTTCTTCCCCTTCCTCCAGTTTATTCATTCCATCTTCATCTACTCTCTCTTTCTTCTTTTTTTTCACTGCTTACTTTCGTTCGCAAGTTTTCAACCAGAGAAACGTTGTCAGTCTTTTGTTGGGAAGTCGATCGGAGAAGTTAGTTTCGAAACATCTCAGGAAGAGTAGTTTGGAACTTGACAAGTCCACCAAATTTCACCCACAATGTTCTCAGCCAATTCTTCAATCTCACCATTCACCACACCACCACCACCACACCACCATCACATCACCACTAGCTCATAACCACCACAACACACCACCACCTCACCACTGCCACACCACCACCACCACACCACCATCACATCACCACTAGCTCATAACCACCACATCACCAACACATCACCACTGCAGGATACCCTTACAACAAACTGACTGGGAGAACGCTGTACATGCAAGTTCTTGATTACGACAGGTAATGAAAAGGAAAGAGAGAAAAAATAAAAATGAAAAAAAAATTAAATAAAATAAAAATGGAAAAGTGGATTAGAGTTGAGAAGAACTGGAGAAGGACATGATGGAGTAGCCAACCTTATCGGTGCCTCTGCACTTGGTTTTCCCACGCCACATCACACCACACCACACCACACCACACTACACCACACCACACCATACCACACCACACCACACCACACCACACCACACCACATCACACCACACCACACCATACCACGCCACACCACATCACGCCACACCACATCACGCCATACCACACCACACCACAACACACCACACCACACCACACCACACCACACCACACCACACCACACCACACCACACCACACAGGTTCAGCAGGGACGACCCCATAGGGGAAGTGTGTCTACCCATCGGAGATTTGGACCTTTCGAAGGAAATCTCAATGTGGCTGACCTTGCAGCCCTGCAAAAGCCACATGGTTGCTTGAACTTTTTTGGGGGGTTGTTGTTTGAGGGGTGTTATGGGGGGTTGTTGTTTGAGGGGTGTTATGGGGGGTTGTTGTTTGTTGTTCACCACTACCATCACCACTCCAACACCCCCATCACCAATCCACCACCCTCACTCCATCACCAGTACCACCATCAGTCTACCACCCCTCTACCACCCCCACCACCACCACCCCTACCACCACCCCCACTCCACCACCAACACTCCAGGGCAAGTTGGGAGAGCTGTTGTTGACGTTGTGTTACCAGCCCACGGCAGAGACTGTGACGGTGGGAGTGGTGGAAGCAAGAGGCCTCAAGGCCAAAGACCTTAACGGACTCTCCGGTGGGCTGTTGTTGTTGTTGTGTTTGTAGCTGTTGTTTGTTTTTGTTTCTTGTTGTTGTTTGCGTTTGTTTTTGTTTGTGTGAGTTGTTCTTGTTTGTAATATTTTTGTGTTGGTTTTTGTGTTGTTGTGTTTGTTTGTTAATCTAATCTAATCAATACATTTGTAACGCGCCCTTTAGCACTATGTTCAAAGGCGCTCCCATGGAAACAGTTTCACTCGCTGTGGGCTACTAGAGGACTGGACACTCTAGGACGGCGTCTGTACTTTAATTGTGTTGCCGCTTTTAGAACTCAAACCTGGGCTCACCCGATCACACTTTATAGCGGAACAGGCCAATCATTATGCTGCAGGTCCATACATGTTTTTGTTAAAGCTCCAAGTTGTGCAACAACAACAACAAAAAAAACAACAACAAACTAAAAAATGCAACAATAACAACAACATCAACAACAACAAACTACAAAATGCAACAGCAACATACGAAAGTAAGAATAAAGGTTTTTGAGGCTTGTCCGGGGCACAAATCATGGGCAACCTTCAAAAACCTCTTTTACTTGAATTTCAAAAGCTTGAATTCAAGAGGTCCTTCGTGCACAAACAACGTACAATCCTATTCACACGCACGCATGCATGCACGAACACACATGCACGTACACATACATACACACACACGCAAACAATTTAGCTCTAATACCCAGAACGCCTTTGACAAAAGGTTCAATCACACCTAATATCCAACTCTCTTCATTAATCCTCCAACCTCATTCTCTTCTTCCTCCTCCTCCTCTCCATCCTCTTCCTCTTCCTCCTCCTCCTTCTCTTCATCCTCCTCTTCTTCATCCTCCTCCTCTTCATCCTCCTCTTCTTCATCTTCCTCTTCCTCCTCCTCTTCTTCATCCACCTTCTCTTCCTCCTTCTCCTCCTCTTCATCCTCCTTCTCTTCCTCCCTCTCCTCCTCTTCATCCTCTTTGTCCTCTTCCTCTTCTTCTTCCTCCTCTCCTCCCTTCTCCTGCTCTTTTTCTTGAAAGATTGCGATCTTTATGGAAGCGAGTGAGGGAGGTTTTTCAACGTCTTTGAAGATTGCCTACATGTCCTTCAAGAGGACCCGTTCAATCATATTTTATTCTTTTCAGTCCCCCACTCGATTGTTCAAACAACCGAATGTTCCACGCTAGGAAACACTCCTCGTGTTTGTACGAACGTGAAGCTGCGAACACTAGTGATGAAAGATCGTATTGAAAAACATTGAATCACGTGTTCCAACATCTACAAAACCCTCTCAAAATTCTATTTTGCTTATATTTACTCTTTCATTGTTTCCAAAAAGTTCAAAACATCCGTCGTAAACTGCCTATCTGGAGGCTTTGAAGAAGGAACTTCAAAAGAACACTGGAGCTTCAACCACCACCATTTTCTCCCCTCTCAACCACCATTTTCTCCCCTCTCAACCACCATCACCCTCCCTCTCCCCTCTCAACCACCATCACCCTCCCTCTCCCCTCTCAACCACCACCACCCTCCCTCTCCCCTCTCAACCACCATCACCCTCCCTCTCCCCTCTCAACCACTATCACCCTCCCTCTCCCCTTTCAACCACCATCACCCTCCCTCTCCCCTCTCAACCACCACCACCCTCCCTCTCCCCTCTCAACCACCATCACCCTCCCTCTCCCCTCTCAACCACCATCACCCTCCCTCTCCCCTTTCAACCACCATCACCCTCCCTCTCCCCTCTCAACCACCATCACCCTCCCTCTCCCCTCTCAACCACCATCACCCTCCCTCTCCCCTCTCAACCACCATCACCCTCCCTCTCCCCTCTCAACCACCACCACCCACCCTCTCCCCTCTCAACAACCACCACCCTCTCCCTTCTCAACAACCACCACCCTCTCTCTCCCCTCTCAACAACCACCACCCTCCCTCTCCCTTCTCAACAACCACCACCCTCCCTCTCCCCTCTCAACCACCACCACCCACCCTCTCCTCTCTCAACAACCACCACCCTCTCCCTTCTCAACAACCACCACCCTCCCTCTCCCCTCTCAACCACCATCACCCTCCCTCTCCCCTCTCAACCACCATCACCCTCCCTCTCCCCTTTCAACCACCATCACCCTCCCTCTCCCCTCTCAACCACCATCACCCTCCCTCTCCCCTCTCAACCACCATCACCCTCCCTCTCCCCTCTCAACCACCATCACCCTCCCTCTCCCCTCTCAACCACCACCACCCACCCTCTCCCCTCTCAACAACCACCACCCTCTCCCTTCTCAACAACCACCACCCTCTCTCTCCCCTCTCAACAACCACCACCCTCCCTCTTCTTTCAACCTCCACCACCCCCCCTTCTTCAAACACTTCCAGTTTGCATGACTTCTGAATAAATCATGGCGTGAGTAATGCTTAAGTGATACCACCCTACAAATTCACCCTGGCTTCGACTGTGAACTCTGCTTCAGTGGTTTATTTCTCAACACCTTTGAACGTATTCAATGTTTCACCATCACACACCCACACATCACAACACCACACCCACACATCACAACACCACACCCACACATCACAACACCACACCCACACATCACAACACCACACCCACACATCACAACACCACACCCACACATCACAACACCACACCCACACATCACAACACCACACCCACACGTCACAACACCACACCCACACATCACAACACCACACCCACACATCACAACACCACACCCACACATCACAACACCACACCCACACATCACAACACCACACCCACACATCACAACACCACACCCACACATCACAACACCACACCCACACGTCACAACACCACACCCACACATCACAACACCACACCCACACATCACAACACCACACCCACACATCACAACACCACACCCACACATCACAACACCACACCCACACATCACAACACCACACCCACACATCACAACACCACACCCACACATCACAACACCACACCCACACATCACAACACCACACCCACACATCACAACACCACACCCACACATCACAACACCACACCCACACATCACAACACCACACCCACACACCACAACACCACACCCACACATCACAACACCACCACAACAACACCCCAACACCACAACACCATACCACAACACCACCACAAAAACACTCCAACACCAAAACACCACAACCTCTACACACCACAACACCACACCCACACACCACAACACCACAACAACAAACCAACACCACGACACAGATCCCTACGTGAAGGTCTGGCTGATGAGGGATGGTAAGAAGATCGAGAAGCGAAAGACGGTGATAAGAGAGAAGTGTTTGAACCCTCTCTACAACGAGACCTTCATGTTCTGCATTCCTTACGAGTTCATCAGACAGTCCAGTCTTGTCGTTTCAGTGGTTGATTATGACCGCATGGGAAGGAACGATCCTATTGGTGGGTGGTGGTGTGGTGTGATGTGATGTGGTGTGGTGTAGTGTGGTGTGGTGTGGTGTGGTGTAGTGTGGTGTGGTGTGGTGTGGTGTGTTGTGGTGTAGTGTGGTGTGGTGTGGTGTGGTGTGTTGTAGTGTGGTGTGGTGTGGTGTGATCAAGTAAATGGTGTAGAACACTCAAAGGTCTTCAAGCAATAGTGAATAGAAACCCCTCGATCCATCATCTCATGTTCCTTGCAGGTCAAATCACACTCAGTTCCAAGAGCGGTCCTGTTGAGGTGAAACACTGGAACGAGATGTTTCAGAAGTCTCGACAACAAGTGTCCCAGTGGCACATTCTCAAGGATTTCGGATGACCTTTTTATTCTCATCTTTTCTCCTTTTTTACCTCCTTCTCTTCTTCATCCTCCTCCTCTTCCTCCTTCTCTTCCTCTTCTTTTTCTTCTTCTTCCTCTTCTTCCTTCTTCTCCTCCCCCTCCTCTTCTTTTTTCTTTTCTTTCTCGTTTTTTTTCTTTCCTCCTACTCCTATTTTTTTCCTCCTCTTCTCCTTCTTTTCCTTTTCCATCTCTTCTTCCTCCTCCATATTTCCCCACAACTACGACTAAAACACTCCTCCCTTACACCTCTTCAAACACCACCACCACCTTCGCCATACCTCTTCAAACACCACCACCACCTTCGCCATACCTCTTCAAACACCACCACCACCTTCGCCATACCTCTTCAAACACCACCACCACCTTCGCCATACCTCCTCAAACACCACCACCACCTTCGCCATACCTCTTCAAACACCACCACCACCTTCGCCATACCTCTTCAAACACCACCACCACCTTCGCCATACCTCCTCAAACACCACCACCACCTTCGCCATACCTCTTCAAACACCACCACCACCTTCGCCATACCTCTTCAAACACCACCACCACCTTCGCCATACCTCTTCAAACACCACCACCACCTTCGCCATACCTCCTCAAACACCACCACCACCTTCGCCATACCTCTTCAAACACCACCACCACCTTCGCCATACCTCTTCAAACACCACCACCACCTTCGCCATCCCCCTTTAGCCCTTAGTTTCTCTCAATTGCACACCCACGTGACCGGCCTAGGACTTAGCGAATAGTACCTTGTTGTTGGTTGTGCTTTCTTTAATACTCGTTGATTCGATGCTGCCCACATGTTGCTTCCCCACACCTCCTCCACCACATTTCATCACACCTATATATATATATATATATATATATATATATATATATATATATATATATATATATATATATATATATATATATATATATATATATATATATATATATATAGCTGCAATGTAGAACACGGGTATTATGTGTGCGTGTGTTTGCATCATTGTGTATATTTGTTCACATAGTCTTATCTGAAACAAATCCAGAAAATCGTACGTGTGTTTCTTTTTGTACGCGTGTAACTTTGTGTGTGTGTGTATATGTGTGTGTGTGTATGTGTGTATCTTTGTATATGTGTGTTTTGTTACCGTTTCGTTTGTTGTGTGGCTGGAATGCCGATCACACGCGGTCACGTGTTTGATCACAAATTATTATGATTATTTTTCTATAAATAAACAAACATAAAAATAAATAAATAAACAAGCACAATATATAGAAACAATAAGTAGGCGAGTCTCACGTGATCTTCCTTCAGAAGTGAGCACCCTTTTACTACCACCTCTCTCCACCTGCACTTCAGGCGCTCATCCCAACTTCCCCACGTGCCTGATGAAGAAGTTTCAATCCAACCAAGACATTTGTAAGGCGCCCTTTAGCACTATCCTCAAAGGCGCTCCCATGGACACGATTCTTCTAGCTGTGGGCTACTAGAGAACTAGGTCACTAGGACTCTAGGCATGATCGTCTCATTGGCTGAGCTGGGACGTCTCAGTTGCTTGCCTTGGAGTTTTAAAGAAAGAAATATTATTGTACTCTGTGTACCGCTGTTCTTAATGTTGTTGATAATAATATTATTATTATTACTATTATTAATGTTGTTGTTGAGAATAACAATAATAACAATAATAATAATATTATTATTATTTATGTTGTTGTTGATAATAATAATAATAATAATAATAATAATAATAATAATAATAATAATAATAATAATAATAATAATAATACTATTATTATTATTGATGTTGTTGACATTCTTGCCCTTGTTTCTTTTTTGTTTTTATCATCACCACGTGACATATGCATGCTAGGATGACATGGTTTGTTATTTAAACGAAGGCAGCTCATATTCCCGCTCTTCTGAGTGGCTGTGAATTGTGGTGTTGTTTGCTTGGTTAGTGCAATATAAACGCTTTAGTTGCTGGTGTGCCACGTGAATAAATGTTGTTGCGACGTGTTGTGCTTGTAACAACTTGCTTGGTAACTTGTTCTTAAGCAAGGGAGAACTGAAAAGCGCAAACTGCGAACAACTGCAAACAACTGCAAACGACTGCAAACGACTGCAAACAACTGCGAACAACTGCAAACAACTGCAAACAACTGCAAACGACTGCAAACAACTGCAAACGACTGCAAACAACTACGAACGACTGCAAACGACTGCAAACAACTGCGAACAACTTGGAACTGTAAGTTAACACTGGGTCCGAATATTCAATGCAAACAAGAGTTCCTCCAGGAAAGGTGGAATGAGAAGTTCAAGGAAGTACTGTAACTTCAACTCCTCACGTCGTTCGCCAAATTAAAAAATTAAACAATTAGTAAGTTAAGAGTGATGGGAAAGGATGGATGGATGGGCGGATGAAGCAAGGGAATGGATAGAATGGATGGAGTGGGTGAATGGATGGAGTGGGTGAATGGATGGAATGGGTGAATGGATGGAATGGGTGAATGGATGGAGTGGGTGAATGGATGGAGTGGGTGAATGGATGGAATGGGTGAATGGATGGAATGGGTGAATGGATGGAGTGGGTGAATGGATGGAGTGGGTGAATGGATAGAATGGGTGAACGGATGGAGTGGGTGAATGGATGAAGTGGGTGAATGGATAGAATAGGTGAATGGATAAAATGGGTGAATGGATGGAGTGTGTGAATGGATGGAGTGTGTGAATGGATAGAATGTGTGAATGAATGGAGTGGGTGAATGGATAGAGTGGGTGAATGGATAGAATGGGTGAATGGATGGAGTGGGTGAATGGATGGAGTGGGTGAATGGATGGAGTGGGTGAATGGATAGAATGGGTGAGTGGATGGAGTGGGTGAATGGATAGAATGGGTGAATGGATGGAGTGGGTGAATGGATAGAGTGGGTGAATGGATAGAATGGGTGAACGGATGAATGTAATTCGTAGATTAATGGATGACAGCACGGATGAATAAAAGAGCGACTCAAAAGATGATCTTCTTGGACACGCAAGTGAAGTAGCAGGCGATGAGGAGTGTCTTGATGTTTTCGAAGAGGAAGAGGTGCAGGAACAGGGAGAGCAGACAGCAGCGGAGGCACATGGAGGCAGCTTCCTCGTGCAACTCCTCGTACAACATGAGGCAGTACACGAAGGTGAGGCAGCACAGCACAAAGATGATGAAGAGGAACGAGAGCACCAAAGCAGCAGGACACACCGCCTGTGGCTGCAAGTACCTCCTGCTGGCCTCCTCCTCACTCAGACCACCCTCATCGCTGCTCTTCGCCTCTGCCTCCTCCCCCTCGTCACTATCGTCCGAGTCACTGTCCACCAACCAGTTAGAAACGGAGACCTCTTGGTAAGAGGTGGAAGATCCTGGCATGGAAGGCGGGAAGAAAAAAAAGGGCTTGGAGGGGGGGTTGGAGGGTTGTTTGAAAGAACTTTTGATGGGGTATGTGGGAGTCGTAACGGGGTATGTGGGAGTTGTGATGGGGTGTTTGAGAATGGATGTGGTAGGATGTTTGAGAAGGATTGAGGTGGGGTGTTTGAGAATGGATGGGGTGGGATGTTTGAGAGGGGTTGTGGTGGGGTGTTTGAGGGGGGTTGTAGTGGGGTGTTTGAGGGGGGTTGTAGTGGGGTGTTTGAGAGGGGTTGTGGTGGGGTGTTTGAGGGGGGTTGTGGTGGGGTGTTTGAGGGGGGTTGTAGTGGGGTGTTTGAGGGGGGTTGTGGTGGGGTGTTTGAGGGGGGTTGTGGTGGGGTGTTCGAAGGGGGTTAAGATGGGGTGTTTGAGGGGGGTTGAAGTGGGGTGTTCGGAAAGATCCGTTTCGGAGTGTTTGGACGAAGTTTTGGTAGAAAAGTTGAGAGAGGCATCGCCGGGATTACCAAGAAGGGTTTTGATAGGAGACGCAGGAGCTTTAGTGGGAGACCCAAAAAAGGTTTTGCTGGGAGACTCGAAAGAACTTTTGCTGTAGGGTTCGAAGCATGTTTTATTGGAGAAATGGAGAGAGGCAGCATTGGAACGCTTGCTCTTTCCTGAAACCTCCTCACTACACGCCTTCAGTCTCTCCTTCAACGACTTACCTCCCAGCCCCTCCTTCATCACATCACCCTCCCCCCTTTCCAACTTCCCCCGTTTTAGATCTTTCATCCACTCTTCTCTCCATCCTTTCTTCCCATTCCTTTCCTCTCTCGCAGTCTCCATTATCTCCTCCACCTTCTTCTTCTTGAAACTTTTTGACTTCTCCAGGCACTCGTACAGCGAGGCAGACTGCGCCGAAGAGGGGCTGTCACTGAAGTACTTGCTCCTCAAGTAATCCTCCCTTTCGAACACGCACTTGCTGGAGCGCCACTTCTTCGGCACTGCCTGTTTGCACTTGTCCCCTCCTCCATGCCCCTCAACCTCATCTTCTGACAGCGACTGAACACAAAATGAGTTTATCTCTCTCGAACCATTCACCGAACTCCGCTCTGTGCTCCCTTCTGAACTCTCTCCTTGGCTTCCTCTCGAACCCTCTTCACTTACAAAACTCTCGGCCGTCTTCCGGGGGTGCAACAGACGTTCCTCAGTCACTCTCTTACTCCTCACTATCTCCTCCCCATCCCCTCCCTGCCACATGTTCTCTCTCTTCTTGGCCACACACACCTCCACAGCAGGCTTCGCCAACAACGCCATCCTCACGTCGTTCAGCTTCGTCGTCTTCAGACGCTTCAAGTGCTGCAACTCTCGCCTCCCTTCAACCTCCACCGCCCACTGCTCGCACAACTTTCCCCCATCATTCCTCTTCCTCTTCTTCTTCGTCCTCCTCATCTTCCTCAACTTCTCCATCACTGCAGCTTCTTCCAAGTTACCCTCCTTCCTTCTTGCCAGCTCCTGCGCTTCCATTGTCGCCTCCAACAACCTGCCCATCTCTTCTATCCTTCCTCTTCCTCCTCTCTCTCTTCTTCCTTCTCCTTCTTTCTCCCTGCCGTCTTCATCACCTGTCTGTGCAACAGTTTCAGTGGTTGTGTACGTTCTGACATCAGAATATCTATCCATGCTCCTCCCCTTTCCTTCTTCTTCGGTGCCTTCCAGCCTCCTCCTCCCACCACCACTCCTCCTCTCACTACCACTTCTCCTCTCACCACCACTCCTCCTCTCACTACCACTCCTTCTCTCACCACCACTCCTCCTCTCATCACCACTCCTCCTCTCACCACCACTCCTCCTCTCATCACCACTCCTCCTCTCACCACCACTCCTCCTCTCACCACCACTCCTTCTCTCTTTTCCAACGGACCTGAATGAAGACAAAGAAATCTCTTCTCTTTCCTTTCCAGGGGCCTTCGGCAACAACGCTAACTTAATTTTCTCCCTTCCTTCTTTTTCTCCCTCCCCTCCCTCCTTCACCAGCCCCCCAAGAAACCTCTTACACGTCAAATCCCCTCCCAAACACTCTTTGACAACCCTCCCTTCACCCCTGTCCCCAAGTCCTCTTTGTGACGTCACGTGGCGCTCGTCATCATTGGCAACAGCCATCCTCATCAGCCTCTCGTACTCCTCTTCAGCCACCAACTCCTCCACAAGCTCCTTCAGCATAAACTTCTTCTCGGTCTCATTCTTTCTTCCTTCTTCCTCCTCCTTCTCTTCCTCCTCTTTCTCCTCCTCCTCCATCTCACTCTTTCTTCCTTCTTCCTCCTCTTTTTTCTTTTCCTCCTCTTTCTCCTCCTTCTTCTCCTTTCTTTTTTTCTCTTTTTTTTCTTCCTTCCTTTCTTTTTTCTTCTTCCACTTCAAAAACAACTCTTCCTCC
The DNA here is from genome assembly GCA_947562095.1 of Branchellion lobata. Lineage (NCBI taxonomy): Eukaryota > Metazoa > Annelida > Clitellata > Hirudinida > Piscicolidae > Branchellion > Branchellion lobata. Next base: position 287,261 of record OX387247.1, on the reverse strand, counting down.
TCCTCCTCCCACGGTTCACCACACTCGTCCACAACAGCCCTTCCTTCGTGCCCTCTGCTCTCTCTCTCATTTCTTCTCTCTTTCTCATTTCTTCTCTCTTTCTCATTTCTTTTCTCTTTCTCATTTCTTCTTTCTTCGTCTCTTTTTCCTTTCTCCCCTTCCTTTTTTCCTTTATTTTCTTTTATTTTTTCTCTTTCTTTCAACTTTTCTTCACCTCTTTTCTTCTTTTCCTCATCCACACCATCCATCTTCTCTCCACTCAAAAGTACATTTCTTTCATCCCTCACTCCACTCCCCCCATCTTTCCTCCCACTCCCCCCATCCCTCACCACACTCCCTCCATCCCTCACTCCACTCCCCCCATTCCTCACTCCACTCCCCCCATTCCTCACTCCACTTCCTCCATCCCTCACCACACTTCCTCGTTGAATTTTTTGTAGCATGAAGTGCTGTGATGGTGGACTTGTTTGTCCTTTTGAGACATTTGCTGAGATCACAAATGATGGTGATGGTGGTGATGGTGGGGATGGTGGTGAGAGGAAGGCTGGTGGTGCTGGTGATGGTGGTTGGATAGTGATGGAGCGAGGTGATGGAGGTGGTTTATTCGAGATCAAATGCCTTGTTAAATGGCGTTCCTCTGAAGCAGGTTGGTTTGGTGAAGGTGTCTTGTTTGAGTGGTTCTTCAACAAAGATGGTCCTTTACTCGATGGTTGGTGCTTCCTTGAGGGCCCATTCGCAATATTTGGTGATGGTGGATTTTTGGTGGCTGGGTGCGATAGTGAGAGTCGTGGCTTTCTGGAGCGGAAACGGTTTGGTGAGGGTGGTGGTGGGTAGGGGGGATCCTTGTTGGCTTCTTGGGAGTAGAAATTGTGAATGAGAGGCGGTGGTGGTGTTGATGGAGGATGGATGGAACAATGACGATGACAACAAAAATATTATAACTTAACATGCCAACAAAACGAGCATGGAATTGCAACAGAACAATAAAAATAATATAAAAAACAATAAAAATTAAATTAAAAAGAAAATAATTAAAAAAATAAATAAATAAATGAAAAAAAAATAAAATAAATAAATAAATAAAAATAATAATAATAATAATAATAATAATGTTAAAAAAGATATTTGAATAAGATAGGCAACACAACAAAGAGAGCAGCCACGGGAAGCAACCTGGTGTCCTGTTGGTGCCGGTGGCCCCTTTGTCCATCCCCCCCTCCACCGCCCTCCTCATCATTCCCACAGCCCTTGTCTTCGTTTTGCTCTTAAGATTATCTCTTTTGTTGTCGTTTTTGTTGTTATTATTATTATTATTATTGACGTTGTTGTTGACGTTGTTGTTGATGTTGTTGTAGATGTTGTTGTTGTTGATGATGTTGTTGTTGATGTTGTTGATGATGTTGTTGTTGATGATGTTGTCGTGAGGGACAAACCTTTCCACAGACATGCACTCCTGCCTCAGCAACAACAAATCTGAATGTTCGTTATGACGTCATCATAGTTAAAAAAACATTTGACCTAGTTCCAGTTGCTAGTCTGCCTGAAAAACGAAGAATGAGGTCGGCTAAGTCAAAGGACGTTGTTCCCAACAAGCACAAGCTCAAATCATTAGGATTAAGAAGGTTCAGCGTCAGCGGACCTAAGTTGTGGAACAACCTGCCTAACAGCTTGAAATCTTTAAGTTCAACAAAATCATTTTGTTGATCTCAGAAGACTTACTTACCTGTTCAATAAATCCTGCCCTCAAACCCTTCATCCTGATAATATTCTCGTGTAGTTGTTTTTCACAAAGAATTATAATCACTTTATTCGATTTTTTGTTGTTACACTGTAGCCTCCAAACTCTACGGGGTTAATGCCACTATAATAATATTCGTGTTTGTATTGTATTTTATTTTATTATAATGTATTGTATTGTATTGTATTGTATTGTATTGTATTGTATTGTATTTTATTTTATTTTATTGTATTGCATTGTATTGTATTGCCTTGTATTGTATTGTATTGTATTGTATTGTATTGTATTTTATTTTATTTTATTGTATTGCATTGTATTGTATTGCCTTGTATTGTATTGTATTGCCTTGTATTGTATTGTATTGTATTGCATTGAAAACAAAGTCTCATTTCTCGAAGTTACGCTGGGAAGTTTTCCAAACAAGTTGCACTCAGAGAAATGATTGAAGGAGGAATGTTCAGCTGGAGAGCGATTCCCCGCAAGAAGCTGAATCCAAAAAAGGTTTAGACTGGAAGAGAAGTTCGAATCGGAGACACCGGAGTGGGAAGAGAGTCCGTGGAGCTCCACGAAGGTGCCCGTGGAATGTAGCACTGGAAGGGTTTCCTGAAGGATACCCGTCCTGGACGCAGTGGTGGTTGAGAATGCATGAGAGCAGAAGGACCAATCACCTTTCAAGCGGGTGGTGTCTGTGCGGGAAGCGCCCATCATCCTCCTCTTCTTCTTCTTCACCAT
>OX387247.1:269791-279791 GCA_947562095.1 Branchellion lobata | reverse complement strand
TTTGTTGTTTTTGTTTTTATTATTTCCATTGTTTTTATTATTGTTATATTTGTTGTTGTTGAAAGAGAATCTAGCGTTCCTGGCAAACTGTGAAGAGGTGACGAAACGAGAGTGGCTGTTGTGTGTCTTTCTGTTGCCAGACATGAGGCCACCAGTGCGGAGCTGGTGGTGGTTGGTGGCCAGATTGGGAAGGTCACTCTTGAATGGGATGATAGACGAAAAACGCAACACTGAGGGCTGCTGGCACACTTCCTCCTCCTTCTTCTTTTTCTTCCTTTCATCATCCTTCTTCTTCTCTTCCTGCTTCTCATCATTCTCCTCCTCTTTCTTCTTTTTCTCATCCTCCTTCTCTTTTTTCTTTTTTTTCTCTTTTTCCTTCTTTTCCTCTTCTTTCCTCTCATCCCCCTTCTCATTCACCTGTCTATCTTTTCCCCCTCCATCTCTCGTCTTCTCCTCACTCCTCTTCTCCCTTCCATTCCTCTCCTCCTCCTCCTCCTCCTCCTCCTCCTCATTTTTCCTTTTATTTTGTTTATTTCCTTTATTTTCCTCTTTCATCTCTTCTTCTTCCTTCTCATTCACCTGTGGCTGTTGTGGTTGTTCTCTTTGTAGATTATTTTGCTGCTGTTTTTGCTGTTGTTGTTTTTGCTGATGTTGTTGTTGTTGTTGTTGTTGTTGTTGTTGTTGTTGTTGTTGTTGTATGTGCTGCAAAATAGAAGGTAGTTGTGGTTCGAAGACAGAATGTTGTTGTTGGAAGAGGGAGGGTTGTTGGCTTTGGACTGTAGAGTAGAGTTGTTGTTGTTGTTCTTTTTTTCGTTGTCTTTGTTGTTGTTGCTGCTGCTGTTGTTGTTGATGTTGTTGCTGCTGCTGTTGTTGTTGTTGTTGTTGTTGTTGATGTTTTTGGAAGAGTGCAAGAAGCACGTTAGATTCCTGGTTGAGAACCAAGAGAGACTCAGTGGGAGAAGGTTGTTTGGTGGGAAGAGGTATTTTGGAAAGGGGAGGCCTGGAAGAAGAAGGTTTTGAGGAGGGCGAAAGGGTGGTGGGACGCTGGTGGTTACTGTATGGAATGAGAGCTCTTCTGGTGCTGTCAGACGGCCTGGAGTGCGAGGAACACTGCACAAAGGTGTTCAGACGCTCTTCATTGGTGTAGGCTTGCCTCAAACAGCTGTTGACCGCCTGCGTCCCCGTCCCGTCCCTCTGGTCTGCAGACGGGTGGTGTGGCATGGCATCTAGGTGGTGGTTGGAAGCGTGGTTGTGGCTGTGGTGGTGATTGTGGTCGTGATAGTGTTGGTCGTGAACGTCGTTGTTGTGATGGTGTTGGTCTTGGCGGTGTTTGTGGTAGTGGTAGTGGTGGTAATTGTGATCGTGGTGGTAGTCGTGGTCGTGGTGGTAGTTGTGGTCGTGGTGTTTCTTGTTCGAAACGTTCTTGTCTTTGAAGCTTCCATCCACGAAGACATCATCCGAACTCCACCCCTCCTCCAGTCCACCCCCTCCACTGGTGAGCTGGTGCATGGAATTGCTGGAAGGATGGAGTTGGAAAAAGGGAAGTGATTTTGACCCCTTTTCAATAGAGGGCAGTTGATACTTTGTGATGATCAGCACCTGTGTGGTGGTGATTAAGATCATCACCATTCTCATCATCGTCATCATCATCCTCATCATCATCATCATCATCATCATCATCATCATCATCATCATCATCATCATCATCATCATCATCATCATCATCGTCATCATCATCATCATCGTCATCATCCTCATCGTCATCATCATCGTCATCCTCATCATCATCATCATCATCATCATCATCATCATCATCATCATCCTCATCATCATCATCATCATCATCATCATCATCATCATCATCCTCATCCTCATCCTCATCCTCATCCTCATCCTCATCTTCATCCTCATCCTCATCCTCATCTTCATCCTCATCCTCATCTTCATCTTCATCTTCATCCTCATCCTCATCCTCATCCTCTTCACCGCCCCCACCCGATCGAAGTTGTTGATGTACTGGTTGTACTTGCTGCTGCAGCGACTGAGTGCCAGTTGGAAGGCGCTCAGAAGGGCCGAGGAGACCAGCAGACACCACACCGTGTCTTGCCACTGCAGGGCACAAAAGGTGCTGTCGATAAACTTTGCTTTGTAAAGCAATTCCTTCTAGATATGAATACAAGGCCTGATGCAACGAAAAGAGAGAAGGACAAAAAAAAAATACAACAACGACAAATACAACAACGACGGCGAAAACAACAACAACAACGAATACAGCAACAACAACAACAACAAATACAGCAACAACAACCACCTCAGTTGGACAGAGTTGAGACTTTCACGTGGTGTCCAACTAGATGCCGTCATACGGCGACATTCGAACCCAACCAACCCATCGACCAAGCTGCGCTGTAGAAGGCGCAAACCACCGAGCCCCTTCACTCCTACCACCTCTTTTCGCTAGCAGAAGGCGCACACCCCGCCCTGCATCTTCGATCTCCTCTTGAGGGCGGGCGACGTCGAGGTAAATCACGGGCCAGTGTGCCGGGGAGGCACTAAGACACTCACACGTGACATCACCCTCATCACATGTTTAAACTGCAGCCAGCCATACCACAAAGCTTGCTCTGGCTTTACTTGAGGCTTCATTTGCAGACCCTGCACAGGACTCGCGGCTGCACCAGCAACAACAGCACTGACTCAGGTGATGGGAGCAAACAGACGATGCTGTGCCTGCAGTACAAAAATGAGAACAACCAGCGTCGTCATCAGGTGTCATAGTTGCGGAGACATCTTCCACAGGAAATGTGCTCAAGTCTCCCGCTATGCACCACACCAAGATTGATGTCGTTACTTCTGCCACTTTAACCCCTCAACCTCCAACACCCCCCAAAAAAATATACGTCCAAAAACCTAAAGTGCCCAGCATGCCGTGGCTGGCTGATCAACTCTAGAGCCCCACTTGAGTGCTTCGAATGCAAGAGAGGATTCCACCTCAAATGTGCTCTACAAACAAGGCCTTCCTTGGAGCATCTTCGAAGCACCCACAGCTGGACCTGTCAGACCTGTCTTTCCGCCCATAACAGTGGGACAACAACGAAAACAACAATATATACAGAAACGAATACAACAACAACAACAACAACACTATGATGAACTTGTGCGCCTTCCACAACCAGCTTTAGCAATTCTGAGGACTATCCTCAGGCGCTTAAACTAAACAACAGCAACAACAACATTCAACCTCGAAAGATTCTTCCTCTTCTCCTCCTCGCTTGTCTGTCTTCAAGCTGTGGGGCTGCTGTCACTTGAACAGGCGTTCGTGTTTGCATAACAAACAATTAACGAAAATAAATAAATAAAACAACATAAAACAAACAATATACGACAATCAAAACACAAAAAACAACCAACAAAAAGACGAACAAACAGAGATAAAAATAGCAAAAAAACAAGGGGGGGGGGGAGGAGGACTAACAGGAGGATGTTGGAGAGAAGGATGGTGTTGATGATGCCGAAGCAGCAGAGCATGGAAGTGAGGGTGGTTGTGTTGAGGAGGTCTGAGAGTAGGGGTGACAACCACAGGTGGAAGTGGTGGTGAGCTCTCCAACAGTTCTTCCACCACAGACTGCGTGGTGGTGGATGAGGGATGGTTGTGGAGGTGGTGGATGAAGGATGGTTGTGGAGGAGGGATGGTTGTGGGGGTGGTGAATGACTCGAAGTATCGAGGCAGGACTTTTGATAACTGAAATTGATGAGTTGTCATGTTAACGTTGTTTAATTTCAATGGTGATGCATGATTGGTTCAAGTCTGCATGTTGCAATGAACCTCTTCACGGAGCCTCTCTCGAGCCCAATGGTGCTTCGAATGCACTGTCGTGAGAGGAGGTGGTTTGTTGCACGGCGAACAGGATTGATTGGTTTGTTGCAGGGCAAATTACTTAGTTGGTTGAATGATTGATTGGTGTAGAAGGACGGCACCTGGTCCTGAGGGAGGGAGAAGAGACGGCTGAAAACAGAAAAGGAAGTCTGGTGCGTTTGTACGTCCATCACCACTACCTCCACCACATCCCTGTGACGTGTGTGCCAACGTAGTCGGTGAACTTAGCATCACGCATACATACAAGCCTCATGTGCTCCATTTGAATGTTCATTGCAATTCAGAGCCATGTTCGCTCTTACTGCCAGAAATTTACATAATCTTTCTTGCATAGTGCTTTCTCCAACGCGCACGCTTGAGGCATTTCATTTATATAGCGGCCACTGACCATAGGTCCTTCTTCCAGAAAGACACGACCTCCAACTCCAGGCTCTCAAGCTCGCCCAGATGAACTTGAGAGAAGACGGAGGTTTGAGTGGCTTCTTTGAAATGCGATATTTCGAACAAAAAAGAAAAAAGTGAAAAAGGGAGAAGGAGTGATTAATAAAAGCGAGAGAGAATTATAAATGAAAAAAAAAATAAATGAGAGTACAATCTATTCCAATCCAATCCCATCTAATTTAATCAAGACATTTGTAACGCGCTCTTTATCCCTATGTTCAAAGGCGCTTCCACGGAAACGGTTTTACTCGCAGTGGACTCCTAGAGAGCTAGGTACTCTAGGCGATTGAAAGAGAGAATGATAAATAAGAGGGAGAATGATGATTGAGAGGGAAGGGTTGGTATAGTGGCACCGTCACTGCAGAGAAGAAAGTAGCTTTTGCGGTTTCGCTTGAAAGGCCTCTGGCTGCTCTGTGATCTGACGGCTCTGGAGTTGATGACGAATGGTCTTGAGGAACCACTTCTGCCTCTCAGCACCATCCTCACCGCCCTGTCATAGTCTGAACCTGCCAAGAAGACAAAAAGAACTCAACGCTATTGTGTGAAACATCGTTCATTTTTGGTTTAAATTTGAATGGTTCACTAGTTGGAAGGTGCCAGTGATACAAAACCTTTTGATTAATACCTTTATTTTCGTTTTTTTTACACAATGATTCAAAAGCTAGCTAGAAAATGTAGGAAAATGTTAAGTATGAAATCAAGAAAAGTTTGGGAGTGCCTGGAATCTTGCCAGTTTTGACGACGACGATGTACTTGTAGAGGTACGACTCGCTGCTGTTCGAGTACAAAGGCTTCTGGGTGTGAGTTGACAATCTACATCCTACTCAAGACATGAATTGACACTGACAATTCATATATTGCATTCGTTTCATAAGTTGCAGCACTTCTTGACAGTTCAAATCCGACCATTATGGAAATAAATGAATCTGAATTTGATTTTTAACTTTTCTCAAAAAACCTACTTTTCCATGAAAAGCTTTCAATAAAAGAACGAGGAAGCAATATAAGGTGTAAACGAAAAACAAGACTCCCAACAGAAATATGCTGTGGTCCGGCATTTAATGGACGGAGTTAAGACTGCTTTGTAATTTAAATGTATTGAACCAAAGACTCTAGTTACATAGTGTGTGACGCTGTATTCTGTAAACTCACCTAACTTAACGTTACTTCATTTACATAAAATAAAAGTGATAATTATAATAATTAAGTTTAAATAAAAGAATGAATCAAAATTATTTAGTTTAAATCAAACAATGAATAATAATAATTGAGCTTAAATGAGAAAATGGATTATAGTTGAATGGATTTCAACGATCAAGATTGAATGCAGACGAACTGGGGCAAGGAAATGTGAGGTGTTTGTATATTTATTGCCTTGAACAGGTGATGAGACCCTAATGAGGGTCGATTTACAATAAGACTGAAATCGTCATGTAATACTAGTCAATATCCAAAAACTTCGAAAATGATTCAACAGTCGAAGTGAAAAAATATTTGAAAAATAAAATGGTCGGGAGAGATGGCAGACGTATAAATAAAGGTGCACCTAGCGACTGGTCTCTCCATTCTTGAAACGAACATACACTCAGAGATGCTCGAAAAAATTTGAAAACCAAAGAAAAAAGAAGAAAATAAAGATATTGATTTATAGAAGATATGGTAGAACACTGTTGAAGAGAAGAAGAGATGAGAAGAAGTGTTGTGAAAGGAAATCAAAGCGAGAGTGCATGACTAAGGTAGGAAGGACAGCTACCGAAGACTAGGGGGAAATACTGTGACAAACCAAACAGCCACTAAGCTGTTCAGGGTTCGTCTAAACATAGCAAAAGGGTGGAAGAGTTTGGAAGACAACTGTTGACTCGAACGAGTGTGAGTGAGAATTATGAAGCGCTTGATGGAGGTGTGTTCAAAGGTCAGTGATAAATGAATTATGAGGATCAGAAGCTAAAACAATTTCGAAAAAGTGATTTTGAGATAACAGATGTATAATGGGGAGGGGGGAGGTGGTGTGGTGGGGATGAGGGAGTGGTGTGGTGGTGATGAGGTGGTGTGGTGGTGATGAGGGAGTGGTGTGGTGGTGATGAGGGAGATGGTGTGGTGGTGATGAGGGAGGTGGTGTGGTGGTGATGAGGGAGGTGGTGTGGTGGTGATGAGGGAGGTGGTGTGGTGGTGATGAGGGAGGTGGTGTGGTGGTGATGAGGGAGTGGTGTGGTGGTGATGAGGGAGTGGTGTGGTGGGGATGAGGGAGGTGGTGTGGTGGTGATGAAGGAGTGGTGTGGTGGTGATGAGGTGGTGTGGTGGTGATGAGGGAGTGGTGTGGTGGTAATGAGGGAGATGGTATGGTGGTGATGAGGGAGTGGTGTGGTGGTGATGAGGGAGGTGGTGTGGTGGTGATGAAGGAGGTGGTGTGGTGGTGATGAGGGAGGTGGTGTGGTGGTGATGAAGGAGGTGGTGTGGTGGTGATGAGGGAGGTTGTGTGGTGGTGATGAAGGAGTGGTGTGGTGGGGATGAGGGAGTGGTGTGGTGGTGATGAGGGAGTGGTGTGGTGGGGATGAGGGAGTGGTGTGGTGGTAATGAGGGAGTGGTGTGGTGGTGATGAGGGAGGTGGTGTGGTGGTGATGAGGGAGTGGTGTGGTGGGGATGAGGGAGGTGGTGTGGTGGTGATGAGGGAGTGGTGTGGTGGTGATGAGGGAGTGGTGTGGTGGGGATGAGGGAGGTGGTGTGGTGGTGATGAGGGAGTGGTGTGGTGGTGATGAGGGAGTGGTGTGGTGGGGATGAGGGAGTGGTGTGGTGGTGATGAGGGAGTGGTGTGGTGGTGATGAGGGAGTGGTGTGGTGGGGATGAGGGAGTGGTGTGGTGGGGATGAGGGAGTGGTGTGGTGGGGATGAGGGAGTGGTGTGGTGGGGATGAGGGAGTGGTGTGGTGGTGAAAGTCTTCATAGAAATACACAGGAAATGCAAGAGGTGGGAGAGTGTGGAGAACAAATTGCAACCAATGAAACACAAATGGCGAAGATGACGTCACAAATGCATGATTGACCACTTTCACATGAACTGGCAGTCGAAGTTGAAATGAATGACACATGCAACACTTGCACACATACGCACGCACACACACACACACACACACACACACACACACACACACACACACACACACACACACACACACACACACACACACACACACACACACACACACACACACACACACACACACACACACACACACACACACACACACACACACACACAGCGCTTAAGGAAGCACAAAGACTAGTGTGGCACTAACACATATTGGAATAGGGAGGACTCTCAAACAACCCATCATGAACGTCCGCACAGCAACAGTCACGACGACACGTTTTTGTCACGTGACATCTCGTGACGTCACCAGACGATTGTTGATGAGTCAGGTGATCTCACCCGACATCAACGACGTGGTGTGCACATTTGATTGGAGTGGTGTACAAGTGTACAAGTGTTGTACAAGTGTTGTACAAGTGTTGTACAAGTGGAAGCTACAGAGAGCTTAGTTGATCGAACAAGGATCTCAATGTTTGGCACAAAAATTAAAAATCAAAAATTTTTGATTGATTGTAAGCGTTGTTTTATGCTTGTAGAGCCGATATGGCAGGTAGTGGCATGTAGTGGTAGGTAGTGGCAGCTAGTGGTAAGTAGTGGCAGGTAGTGGCAGGTAGTGGTAGGTAGTGGCAGGTAGTGGCAGGTAGTGGTAGGTAGTGGCAGGTAGTGGCAGGTAGTGGCAGGTAGTGGTAGGTAGTGGCAGGTAGTGGCAGGTAGTGGCAGGTAGTGGTAGGTTGTGGTAGGTAGTGGCAGGTAGTGGCAGGTAGTGGTAGTGAGTGGCAGGTAGTGGCAGGTAGTGGTAGTGAGTGGCAGGTAGTGGCAGGTAGTGGCAGTTAGTGGCAGGTAGTGGCAGGTAGTGGTAGTGAGTGACAGGTAGTGGCAGGTTGTGGCAGATAGTGGCCGTTAGTGGCAGGTAGTGGCAGGTAGTGGCAGGTAGTGGCAGGTAGTGGCAGGTAGTGGCAGGTAGTGGCAGGTAGCGGTTACAAGAGTTGGTGACTTTTCAACCAGTCAAAAGTAAACGCTGTAACTGAAACCAGCTGAAATATTTACAATGGATACGAGACAGTGGCAAAGGTGTAAAAGTGAAAGTCAATTTTGACTCGAGAGAGGAACACTTGTTCGAAAATGAAAGATAGGAAAAGTTGAAAGAGGAATAAAGCCAATAAAATGTCGCTTGAGCCTGCATGGAGGAAGAAGGTGGGAAATGGAAAAAAAGATACAAAAAACATGCAAAATGAATACATAAATAGAATTTAAAAGTGAAAACGAACATAAAAATTATATAGCGTTTAACTTAAAAACAAGGTGCTGACGCGAACAAAGGAAAGACAGTCAGTTTGGCTTGCAAGCATGCCTGCATTTGAGGGAGGTCTGAGGAGGAGGAAGAAAAGAGCAGAGAGAAGAGGAAAAGGAAGAGGAAGAAAAAATATTTAAAAAAAAAAGGAGGGAAAGGGGAAGGGGAGGAGGAGAAGAAGGGGGGGGGGGAAGAGAGGGAGAAGAAGGGAGAGAAGAGGGGGAGAAGAGGGGAGAGAAGAGGGGGAGAAGAAGAGGGAAGAGAGGAGGGAGAAGAGGAGGGAGAAGAGGGGGAGAAAAAGGGGAGAAGAGGGAGAGGAGAGGGGGAGAAGAGGGGGAGGAGAGGGGGAGAAGAGGGGGGGAAGAGGGGGAGAAGAGGAGAGGGAAGAGGGAGAGAAGAGGGGGGGAAGAGGGGAAGAAGAGAAAAGAGAAGATAAATGCGTGTGAGAGCTTGTAACTGGAGCTTTGATTTTGTTGTTCAGAAGACCACACTCTGCCTCCACTGCCTGACGCCTGTGTGGTGTGACGAGGGGTGTGAACACTGGAATGCCCTACAATACTCTGGCACTTCAAGACTTCTTAGCACATTCTACCACACCCTACTACACCCTACCATACCCTATTACACCTTTCCACTCCCTACCACTCCCAACCACTCTCTACCACCCCCTACCATATCCTACCACTCTCTACCACATCCTACCACATCCTTCCACTCCCTACCCCTCCCTACCACTCCCTACCCCTCCCTACCACTCCCTACCACTCCCTACCACTCCCTACCCCTCCCTACCACTCCCTACCACTCCCTACCACTCCCTACCTCTCCCTACCACTCCCTACCTCTCCCTACCACTCCCTACCACTCCTTACTACTCCCTACTACTCCCTACCACTCCTTACTACTTCCTACTACTCCCTACCACTCCTTACCACTCCCTACCACTCCTCCATCATTCTTCCGCCACTCCACCACCACTCCTCCACCACTCTTCCACCACTCCACCACCACTCCTCCATCACTCCTCCGTCACTCCACCACCATTCCTCCACCACTCTTCCACCACTCCTCCACCTGATTTGGCCTTCTTGACAGCAGCAGTAGCAGCATTGGCGTTGCCCGGGTCCTTCTGCAGGCTGATGCCTGCCAGTCTAAAGATGGAATCCGCTGTAGTGGGGTGGATTGACGTGCTAGAAAAACAACCCCTCCAATACAACCCCCCCTATAGACACCAACACCACACCTCTTATACACCAGCCTGCCACACACCACGTCTGACACACACCTCACCAGCCACACACCACA
>OX387247.1:259791-262291 GCA_947562095.1 Branchellion lobata | reverse complement strand
GGTGTGGTTGATGTGGTTGGTGTGGTTGATGTGGTTGGTGTGGTGTGGTTGATGTGGTTGGTGTGGTGTGGTTGATGTGGTTGGTGTGGTTGATGTGGTTGGTGTGGTGTGGTTGATGTGGTTGGTGTGGTGTGGTTGATGTGGTTGGTGTGGTGTGGTTGATGTGGTTGGTGTGGTGTGGTTGATGTGGTTGGTGTGGTGTTGTTGATGTGGTTGATGTGGTTGATGTGGTTGGTGTGGTTGGTGTGGTTGGTGTGGTTGATATGGTTGGTGTGGTGTGGTTGATGTGGTTGGTGTGGTGTTGTTGATGTGGTTGGTGTGGTGTTGTTGATGTGGTTGGTGTGGTGTTGTTGATGTGGTTGGTGTGGTGTTGTTGATGTGGTTGGTGTGGTGTTGTTGATGTGGTTGGTGTGGTGTTGTTGATGTGGTTGGTGTGGTGTTGTTGATGTGGTTGGTGTGGTGTTGTTGATGTGGTTGGTGTGATGTTGTTGATGTGGTTGGTGTGGTGTGGTTGATGTGGTTGGTGTGGTGTTGTTGATGTGGTTGGTGTGGTGTTGTTGATGTGGTTAGTGTGGTGTTGTTGATGTGGTTGGTGTGGTGTTGTTGATGTGGTTGGTGTGGTGTTGTTGATGTGGTTGGTGTGGTGTTGTTGATGTGGTTGTTGTGGTGTTGTTGATGTGGTTGGTGTGGTGTTGTTGATATAGTTGGTGTGGTGTTGTTGATGTGGTTGGTGTGGTGTTGTTGATGTGGTTGGTGTGGTGTTGTTGATGTGGTTGGTGTGGTGTTGTTGATGTGGTTGGTGTGGTGTGGTTGATGTGGTTGGTGTGGTGTTGTTGATGTGGTTGGTGTGGTGTTGTTGATGTGGTTGGTGTGGTGTTGATGTTGTTGATGTAGTTGGTGTGGTGTTGTTGATGTGGTTGGTGTGGTGTTGTTGATGTGGTTGGTGTGGTGTTGTTGATGTGGTTGGTGTGGTGTTGTTGATGTGGTTGGTGTGGTGTTGTTGATGTGGTTGGTGTGGTGTGGTTGATGTGGTTGGTGTGGTGTGGTTGATGTGGTTGGTGTGGTTGATGAATGAATAATTCATTGGATGGTTGAATGTTGTATGAATAAATAGATAAATGAGAAGTAAATGAATGGTGGAAGATTAAGGAATGAATGGTGGAAGATTAAGGAATGAATGGTGGAAGATTAAGGGATTAATGGTGGAAGATTAAGGAATGAATGGGATAGATTGATTCGTTATAGATGGATGAATGGATAGACCAGCGAGGAATTAATGAATTATTAATGGATGGCTGGATGAGTGATGAATTCATAATGAATGGATGAGTGATGAATTCATGATGGATGGCTGGATTAGGAATTAATTCATGATGGATGGATGGATGAGGGATGAATTCATGATGGATGGATGGATGAGAGATGAATTCATGATGAATGGATGGGAGAAAGATGGAGGAAGGAACCTGTGAGATGACTTTTTCCTTTGAACACAGTGGCATAGGTTCCCTGGGTGTGTGAGATGCTACGTTGGTGGCTATTCATTGAAGATGCTTTGAGTCGGTGCTTGTGCCACATGGTGACGAACCACAGATACAAACCAAAAATACAAACCACAGATGCTAACAACAGATACAAACCACAGATGCTAACAACTGATACAAACCACAGATGCTAACAACAGATACAAACCACAAACACAAAAAACACTATACAACACCATAAAACACCGACACATATAACACTATACAACACACACACAAAAGAATACAACACAGACACACACACAAAACACCATACAACACACACACACACACACACACACAAACACACACACACACACACACACACACGCGCGCGCGCGCGCACACGCACACACACACACAAAACACCATAAAACACCATAAAACACACACACACACACACACAAATACAATAAAGAAAAATAAAACACCATACAACACCATACAACACTATACAACACTATACAACACCATACAACACTATACAACACCATACAACACTATACAACACCATACAACACTATATAACAACATACAACACCAGACAAAACTATACATACAGACACAACACAGTACAATACAATACAGTACAACATAACACAGTACAATAAAATACAGTACAACATAACACAGTACAATACAACACAGTGCAATACAACACAGTGCAATACAACACAGTGCAATACAACACAGTGCAATACAACACAGTGCAATACAACACAGTACAACGAAACCCAGTACAAAACAACTTAGTAGGATACAGCACCGTACAATGCAACACAACACAACATAACACAGTAAAATACAATTTAGTGCAATACAACACAGAGCAATACAACGAAATACAATACAACGCAGTACAATACAACACAGTGCAATACAACACATGGCAATACAAGGCAGTACAATACAACACAGTACAATACAACACATGGCGATACAACACAGTGCAATACAACACATGGCAATACAAGGCA
>OX387247.1:254791-257291 GCA_947562095.1 Branchellion lobata | reverse complement strand
AGGGTGGTGTTGGAGAAGGTTGATGGGGATGTTGTTGGATGCGAAGTTTTGTGGGTTGTTGAGGCTTTGGTTGCTAGGGTGTTTGAGGTGGTTGTAGTTGGAGTGGGGGTTGAGGTGGAGGGTAGATTTTGAATTTTTATCATTGTTATTGTTATTATGGTTGTTGTTATTGTTGTTGATGTTTTTGTTGTTTTTGTTATTGGAGACGAAGTTGAAATTGCTGGCAAGCATGGAGGAGGTCATGGAGGTGGACATGAGGAGGGGGTGGTTGTTGCTGTTGCTGTTGTTGCATCCGAGGTTGTTGCTGTTGAAGATGTTGATGTTGTTGTTGCTGTTGTTGCCGTGTAAACAACACGAACTCTTGTCGTGCAAGGACATAATGCGGTTGTAAGTCTTGGAATCTGAGGAAACATGAATGAAAGAAGGAGGAATGAATGAATGAAAGAGGAATGAATGAATGAAGGAGGAATGAATGGAAAAGGAATGAATGAATGAAGGAAAAATGAATGAATGAAAGAGGAGTGAATGAAGGAGGAATGAATGAATGAAGGAGGAATGAAAGAATGAAAGAGGAATGAATGAAGGAGGAATGAATGAAAGAAGAATGAATGAATGAAGGAAGAATGAATGGAAAAGGAATGAATGAATGAAGGAGGAATGAACTAAAGAGGAATGAAGGAATGAAGGAGGAATGAACTAAAGAGGAATGAAGGAATGAAGAGGAAACGAATGAATGAGGAAGGAATGAAGAAATGAAGGAGGAATGAAGAAATAAAAGAGGAATGAATGAATGAAGGAGTTACAAAGAAATAAAGGAGCTTTGAATACGGAGTGGTTGAACTCGACTGATGGGCGAGGAATTTAAAGTCCTGTTTGCATATGTTGCATGCATGTCGCTAAGTGCAATGAATGAGTGCGATTGGCGTGTTTGAGTGGGTGAGTGGGTGAGTGAGTGAGGGTGGGTGAATGAGGGTGAGTGGGTGAGTGGGTGTGGGTAAGTAGGTGAGTGGGTGAGTGAGGGTGAGTAGGTGTGAGTGAGTGTGAGGGTAAGTGGGTGAGTGGGTGAATGAGTTTGTGGGTGAGTGGGTGAATGATGGTGTATGAGGGTGAGTGGATGAATGAGGGTGAGTGGGTGAATGAGGGTGAGTGGGTGAGTTGGGGTGAGTGGGTGAAAAGAAGGCTGTTTGAAAAAAACCAGTACATGCAATGAATGAAGGAGGACGAAGGCAGAGAGAGTTTATGAAGGGAGTTATCACCACGGAACAATGAAAGGGATATTGAAAAAAATAAAAATACGATAGGAAATAGGAGGACATAGAAAAATACAGGAGAAGAAAAATAGAAAGACAAAGAAGAATACAAAAAGGAAGAAAGAAGAGGACAAAAAAGAAGACAGAGGAAGATGAAAAAGAAAACAAAGAAAGAACAAAAGGCATTAAAGAGGCAGATGGCATGAAAGCAATTGTCAAGGTCATTGCGTGGCAGAGGTGAAATGACGGGTAGTTTATTGAAAGCTTATGAATGCATGGAGTGAAAGAATTTATTGATACATGACTAATACTGATAATTATTAGCCTGAGGCTTCAAAATATCATCAGCATCACCATCACCATCATCATCATCATCATCATCATCATCATCATCATCATCATCATCATCATCATCATCATCATCATCATCATCATCACATTCTTCTTCTTCTTCTTCTTCTTCTTCTTCTTTTTCTTCTTCTTCTTTTTCTTCTTCTTCTTCTTCTTCTTCTTCTTCTTCTTCTTCTTCTTCTCCTTCTCCTTCTCCTTCTTCTTCTTCTTGAGATTGGTTCAAGAGAGATGGACGTGAGCACGCAGTTTGAAGAGGAAACAACTTTGAAACGTGACGCACACTCAACGGAGTTTGAAGATTATCAAAGAAAGCATCATTTCGAGAGTACCAAGTGCACGTGTTCACAAGCGCTTGTGGGTGTGTGAACGAGCAGTAGGCTTGGAAGTGCGGTTGCTTTGAAACTTTGAAAATTCAAAGTTCACACTTTCTTGCCACCTCGTCGCCTCCGAATTCCTTTTACTGCCTCCTTAATCCTTCCTTGCTTCTGCCTCCTTAATCACTCCTTGCTCCTGCCTCCTTAATCACTCCTTGCTTCTGCCTCCTTAATCACTCCTTGCTTCTGCCTCCTTAATCACTCCTTGCTTCTGCCTCCTTAATCACTCCTTGCTTCTGCCTCAATCTTTTCTTGCTTCTGCCTCCTTAATCATTCCTTGCTTCTGCCTCCTTAATCATTCCTTGCTTCTGCCTCCTTAATCCTTCCTTGCTTCTGCCTCCTTTCCTTGCTTCTGCCTCCTTAATCCTTCCTTGCTTCTGCCTCCTTAATCCTTCCTTGCTTCTGCCTCCTTAATCACTCCTTGCTCCTGCCTCCTTAATCACTCCTTGCTTCTGCCTCCTTAATCACTCCTTGCTTCTGCCTCCTTAATCACTCCTTGCTTCTGCCTCCTTAATCACTCCTTGC
>OX387247.1:237291-249791 GCA_947562095.1 Branchellion lobata | reverse complement strand
GATGAGACGAAAATCAATAACGAAAGGATTAAAAATTAGTTGATAAAATATTTTTTTGAAGCAACAAAATATTTTAAAAACTCTTGTTTTTCCCATAAATTTATTTGATTTTTTGTTAGTTTTATCGCAAAATATTATAAATTTTCAATAAGTCCACCAAAAACTTAGTAAGAAAAAAAGTTGTTGAGTAGAACTATATAGAAATTTCCAACTTTTAGTAAGAAAAAAAGTTGTTGAGTAGAACTATATAGAAATTTCCAACTTTCATTTATTTCAACTTTTACAAATTATAATGAAGCAGCTCTATGAAGCGTTATCAAACAGAATTCTATGAAAAAATTAGTCAGCTGAATTTTTTTTTTAATTTATAATTATTTTTCTATTTTTTCATATTCCTCCAAATATATAAATGAAGCTCTTTTAATTATACTGTAAAACAATATTTTCAAATTCAACAAAGACATCAAAATAACCTTTTAAACATACAAATAATTTATGAGTATTCAATAAGCTATTGTAGTATTTGTGACCTTGGCTTGAAGTTTCATAGGCGGAAAAAGAAATCAATTATAATTGTTTGAAAGACGTATGTTGCCATGGCTCTCCCGGGAATAAAAAATAAATAATCTCCCCATAGAAAGTAGGCTAGACGCAAGCTATTTTTTAATTTATCTTTAATTTAAATATGAACTTTCTTATTTAGTTTGAGTAAATAACTTTTTTTATCATAGTATTCTTTGAAAAAGCTAAGAAAATTCAAAAAATTGGGGTGAGTAGAAATACTAATAATAAATTTTACGAGGAGGATTTTGTAGATTAATAAAAATAAATTTATAAAATAATTGTGACATAAAGTTTACGTTGATACTAAAATGTTTAATTTAATTTCAAGGTGCTAGAAGGTACGGCGAGTGCTCCTCGCAAGCGAAGTGAGAGAAGAAGAGGTCTCTAATTAACGTTCAACTGATTTAGAGTGTTTTCTGGCGAAGAAAAAACGTTTTAGCTGGAAACAAAAAGAATTTTTTCATCGGAAACTATGAAAAATATCGATGCCTGGAACAAAAATGTAATATTAAGCAAGCGATGATAAGGAAGCGCAGGAATATGAGAACAAACACATTGAATTTGATTTGCATTTTATTGGTATTGTAAGCGTAGAGTTACATTTGAAGGAGGCATTGATGAGGCTCATAATGACGTTGTGCTTATGAGCTGAAGATAATGATTATTGTGAGGAATAGTCAAACTATTACTATGATTCATTCTGAAATCAAATTTTTAATAGAAAAATTTCATTAGTATTTTTATTTTCAGTTTTCAATAATGCTATGAATATGTTTCCCATTAAAATCATTTATAAATACCATTTATTGTATACATAATTGTTGTATTAGCATAATCGCTATCACTCGAATAATTCTCCATACGCATGCTGGCATGTTATTTTTTTGTTTATTGTTTCTATAAATAGAAACAATCATCTTCATTGGAACCTTCCATTGTTGTTATAAGGCCAGTTTTGCGCTATAGTGAGGCGTAAAAGTCAAAGACTTCAGCAAGATCACGTGGTCAGCTAATTAGTGCCTCTTGTATTCGTGCACCCACCCAATCTCCATGAGGCATTCAATCTCTTATGAAGCACACGCTTCCATGCACTTCCATGCACTTCCATGCACGTCCATGCACTTTCATGCACGTCCATGCACTTCCATGCACGTCCATGCACGTCCATGCACTTCCATGCACGTCCATGCACGTCCATGCACTTCCATGCACGTCCATGCACGTCCATGCACTTCCATGCACTTCCATTCACTTCCATGCACTTTCATGCACTTCCATGCACGTCCATGCACGTCCATGCACTTTCATGCACGTCCATGCACTTCCATGCACTTCCATTCACTTCCATGCACTTCCATGCACTTCCATGCACGTCCATGCACGTCCATGCACTTCCATGCACGTCCATGCACTTCCATGCACTTCCATGCACTTCCATGCACGTCCATGCACGTCCATGCACTTCCATGCACGTCCATGCACGTCCATGCACTTCCATGCACGTCCATGCACTTCCATGCACGTCCATGCACTTCCATGCACGTCCATGCACGTCCATGCACGGCCATGCACTTCCATGCACGTCCATGCACTTCCATGCACGTCCATGCACTTCCATTCACTTCCAAGCCTGCTAACAAATCACCTCCAAGTGCCTTTCCTCGAAGCAACGTGGCCTCACAACCGAAGAAGCTGTCGTCAATCTTCCAAGAACCCACCTCTCCTCACACCGCTTCTTGAAACTACAATTACTGCAACGTTAACACTGCACTCCTTGACTTCCTGATGCCTTTGAAGCACCACCACCACTGTACATACAACACTGTACCCCCTTCACAACATTTGTATCAATCATCCAACATCCACACATAACTTCCAGTCGCAACATTGCAACATCCACTCACAACATTGCAACATTCACCCACAACATTGCAACATCCACCCACAACATTGCAACATCCAACATTGCAACATCCACCCACAACATTGCAACATCCAACATTGCAACATCCACAAGAACAACATTCAAAACTAGTCCAAATATCTGCAAACTCCCCATCAATACCAACTTTGAAATCAACTTGCCATAAACACCACGCACACTTCATGCTGCCAGCAATAACAAAAACAACAACAACAACAGAAACGACAACAACAACAGCAACAACAACAACAACCTCAACGACAACAACAGCAACAACAAAAGCAACGACAACAACAGCAAAATGGAACATGTGAGCGTTACGAAAGGCTCCGAAGCTGGCTGCAGACTGTGGCGGAATGCCTGCAATCGATGGTAGGTATTTAAAGTTCTTTCTTCTTATTCCAGTGCCGTTTCATTCTTTCATTTTTTTTCATTCTTTTTCACTCTTTCTTTTCCCTTCTTTCAATCCCCTCCTCATTGCTTCTGATAGGGGTGTTCGTCTCTAGATGAGTCAGCTACTTGAGAGAATAAAAAGGCAAAGTAAACCTAACACATTCCGCCTCTATCCTCCACTCCTCCATTCTTTCACACTTCTCCTTTATTTCATCCATCTCTCTCACATTCCGCTCTCACCCCTTTCACATTCCATCCCTCCATCCCTCCAACATTCCTCTTTTATACATTCTTCCTTCCATCCATTCCGCATTCCTCTTTTTTCCAACTAATCTCAATGCATTCCAACGCCTTAATAAATAAAAGCGATAAATTTGCGATAATAATTAAAGTGAGTACACATCCAAGTGAGTGCGCCACACTCGCACCAGTGTGGATAGCTCTTGTAGGCAAGCAGGAAGCTTGGAGGAATGAGACGAAGGTCCGAATGAAGGAGCCAATGCTCAGTGGAGTAGATGCAAGGATGTGGCTTCTAGGCGCCTACCCCATGCGTCCAGGCACGAAGACAGCGATTGATGGTGTTTCCATAGAAACACTTCACTTGCACGCTACTTGAATAATCTCTAATGTACACCTTTTTCTAGCGCTGCACTTTAAACACCACTCCTCCGCCGCCAAGTGGGTGCAGTGGCTGAGACATCCATCATTCTTAACGCACAAAAGCTGCCTACACTCCGGAGGTGTTGGTTATGATAGTGATGAATGGTGGTGATGATAATGATGACGAGGTATGGAAGGCATTTGAAAACAGGTGGTGGAGTGATGCAATGTTGTTGAACAAGGCAAGCTATTTCGCTCCTCTCACACTCCGCTCGTCTCGAGACCAGCTATTATTATTATTCTTTTTTTACTTTTTTATCCTTACTATGGTATTATTAGCTTTACTATTATAAATATTATAATCTGTTCTTGATTCTTCTACTGTTAGAGTGAAGGCTCGCAAAGGTTTGCGTGGTTAGCGAACACTTATTGAGGGCCTCGTACTCCTGCCCATGCGCAACACCTTTAACAGTTGTTGGCAACTCACTACCCAAAGCTGCTTTCACCTCACAACCACTACTCCACAACCACCACTCCACAACCACCACTCCACAACCACCACCCCACAACCACCACTCCACAACCACCACCTCACATCCACCACTCCACAACCACCACCTCACATCCACCACTCCACAACCACCACCTCACAACCACCACCCACAACCACCACTCCACAACCACCACCTCACAACCACCACTCCACAGCCACCACCTCACATCCACCACTCCACAACCACCACCTCACATCCACCACTCCACAACCACCACAAGCTTCTGCAATGGATCTCAAAGGGTCCTTTGAGATTGGATAGGTAAGACTGAGATGCTTTATTGGAAGGCAACTTAGACACGTGATTGTCATGGAGTGAACGAACGAATGAGGAGAGTGAACGAGGTTCAGTGGGATTTCATGAGCGAACGACGAAGGTGGATGGCGACGAGTAGAAGGTGGATGGCGACTTGACCTTGGTGGTGGGAGAAATAATGAGGCCTCCCCGGGGCGTGCCCATGCTTTTGGGGGAAGAGCGAAAAAGGGAGGAGGTGGAGGTGGTTGATGGCGGTGGTGGTTGATGTGATAAAGAGGGGGGAAGGGAAGAGAGTGGTTGTGAGTTGGAAGAGTGCGCTGAAGAGGAGGAGGAGGAAGAGGAAGATTGGGATTCGTCTGCCTGCATCTTGAGCCACTTGTCGCCGAGGGCCTTTGCAAAGTGGTCATCAACCGAGGTGGGGATGAGGTCTTCAAGCTCAGGCGCAAACTCACTGATGTACGTCTGCAAGCGGTTCATGCTGCTGCTGTTGCTGCTGTTATTGTTGTTGTGGCTGCTGTTGTTGTTGTGGCTGCTGTTGTTGTTGCTGCTGCTGTTGTTGCTGCCGCTGTTATTGTTTTGGTTGTTGTGTTTGTTACTATTGCTAGAGTTGATTTTTTTGTTGCTGTTATTGCTTTTGCTTGTGTCGGAAGGTTGTTTGCTGTGCTGTTTGTAGTCAGGGTTGATTTGAGTGGTGGTGGCGATGGTGGCTTGTTTGTGGCTGCTCCTGGAGTTGGTGTGGCTGCCGTAGTGGGTGGCCTGTACTTGCTTCCACACATCCCCCAAGGACTTGGTGAAGTGGTCGTCAACCGAACCTGGAAAGGAGGAGGAGGAATGGTTATTGAGAAGAAGGGGAAAAACGAAAGAAGAAAAGAAGGAGGAGGAGGAGGAAAAGGATGAAAAGAAGAAAGAAGAGAGGAAGGAAGAGGAGATGGAGGAAAAGAAGAAAGAAGAGAGGAAGGAAGAGGAGATGGAGGAAAAAGTTGAAAAGGAGGACAGAAGGGTCATTGAGGAGAAAGTGCATGGAACGCATTGCCTTAAGGAAGAAAATTGATAACGAAAAGAAAATTGAATAATAAAGAGGAGGATGAAGCGCTACAGAAGGCGGTGGAGGGGTGGAAGATGGATGCTTATTTATGATTGAGGAACAAAGTCTTCAAAACAAATTACTTGAAGGTCAAGGAAAAATGAAAAGTGGATTTGAAATTTTTTTTAAAAGTGGATTTAAAGAGATTCTAAAAGTGAATTTTAAAATAATTTTTTAAAAGTTGATTTAAAAAGATATTCTAAAAGAAGACATTTAAAAAAATTGCAGTAACCTTAAAAAAAATTCAAAAATGGATGCGAAGCAAAATAGAAGGGGGGGGGGGGGGGGTGAAGGAGCAGAATGAGAAGTGGACACCACCAGCAATTCAAGGGAGGATTTGAAAGAGGGGCGTCAGAGCGACAACAACATTTACACCAGATATAATAAATGCTACAACACCATAGCAACATCAACACAACATCACAAAAACATCAACATAACATCACAAAAACATCAACACATCACCATAGATACAACAGCAAGACAACATATACATCAACACATCAACACATCACCAGATACAACAGCAGGACAACAGCTACATCAACACATCAACACAACACCACAGAAACATCAACACAACACCACAACAACATCAACACATCAACACAACACCACAGCGACACCAACACAACACCACAGCAACATTAACATCAACACAACACCACAGCAACAGCAACACAACACCATAGCAACAACAGCAACAGCAACCTGAGATTGAGGCCTGTGGTGAGGTGTTGGGAGCCTTGAAAAGGTCGGTTTTCTTGCGAACTTCTCTCTCGTAGCTCGGAGGGGGGTTCGTATGGTGGAGGAGGGTGCCTGGGCTGATGATGGGGTGAGGAGGGTTGTTGAGGGGGTGGGGGTAGGGTTGGTAGGAGTCAGGAGGGGTGTATCGTTGTCTCCTGGTGGATTTGAAGGGAGAGGGAGATGACGAGGATGGCGACTTGAAGCCATGGAAGCTACTGCTGTGGTGGAGGGAAGAATTTTTTGCCGGTTGCGGCGACAGCTGTTGGTGCATGAGGTGCTTGTGGGAGGGCGACAGCTGCTGGTGCTGCTTGGTGACGTTGTGTTTGGAGTTGTAGACTGGGGGAGGGAAGGAGTTGAAGAAGTCTGTGGTGTGGTTGTTGCCAGAACTACTGTTGTTGTTGCTGTTGATGAAAGAGTTGCTCGGGCTGAAGATGTTGTTGTTGTTGTTGTTGTTGCCGTTGTTGAAAAAGTTGTGGTTGTTGTTGAAGAGTTGAGCAGCTGCTACGACAGCATCGAGGGGGGTGGTGGCGAGGGGGGTGAGGAGGGAGAGGTTGAAGGGACTGATGAGGACTGAGGGGGAGATGTTCTGCATGCTGGGGTAGTGAGGGGGGTGCTTGGGGGTGTGGTTCTTGGGGGAGTTGTTTTCGTGGGAGTGGACAAATGAGTCAGGAGTGATTCTGGATGTTCTGGAGTTGTTACTGTTGTTGTTGTTGTTGGCGGTGGTGGTGGTGTTGTTGTTACTGTTACTGTTGTGGTTGTTGGTAGGAGGAGGCTTGAGGGGGGTGTGGTTGTTGTAGAGGCTGCCGAGAGAGCGTTTGAAGTGGTCCTCAATTATCATGCTCTCGCTCAACGACGACGTGTCTGTGCAGGCGGTTCGAGTGGTTACAAGAGGTTGCCATGGTGATATTCAAAATTAAATGACAAACTATTGATGAATCATTTGAGATAAAAAAAATTGAAAGCCAAACAATAACACTCACCCATCGCCGTGGGAGAGTCATTATCATCACCTCGATATCCATTTTTGCTACTGTTGTTGATGCTGTTGTTGTTGTTGTTGTTGTCATTGTTATTGCAAGCAGCTCCACTGCTTTGGTCCATGGGCTCAGCTCGGGTGGTGAGGTTGAGGGGCGTGTCCTGCACATCTGACGCCCGGTTGATGAAGAGTTTCTTGGGAGAAGAGTGGATGGAGGGAGTGGCGGATGAGTTGGAAGATGGCTGGCTGGATGAGTGAGAATCCGTAGAGGTAGAGTAGGAAGGGAGGAAGTGAGAGGATTGGAGACTGGAAGGTTGTGAAGAGTGGAGTGGAGGGTCTGAGATGGTGAGTTGCTTGAAGACGTGGTTGGAAGAATTGGTTGTCATGGAAACATCACTCATCTCTGCTCCCTCAACACTCCTGTGGTGGAAAAATTGAGGGTGCCATGAAACACAGTGATACAAAGCAAATTGGTACAGTATGATACAATATGATACAGTATGATACAATCTTATAAAATGATAAAATATGATACAGTATGACACAATATAATAAAATGATACAGTATGATACAATGCAATGATTTTTTTAAATTGATTTATTGTTTTCAATCAATATTTCATTGTGTTTAAAATTTCTTTAACTTTTTCTTTGGCGATTTGTTCATTTCGATTCTTATTTTCATCAAATTTTCTTTTCAAACTCCTCATATTCACATCACTACTCCTCCTTCCAAGACAAAACATTCCTTCCTCGTCTTCTCAATACTCAATAAGCTCATAATACTCATTGTTCATCGTTTTTAATTTAAACCTTTATTCTTAATATTTTTTCTTGCCGTTTGTTGTAAGTTCAATGCTGACTTTTATGACTGATAACTTCCTGTTCTCGTATATTTCAATTTTTTCTTTCTTAGTTCGATTGTTCGCCGTGTTTTTGTAACATTTCCAGCGTATGTCTGGACTTGATCTAATAAAAACTAATGAAAAAAATATAATTAAAGAGTGCACTATGGTGCAGTATGATACAATACAATATGATACAATGCAATATGATACAATGATAGTGCAATATGATACAGTAGGATACAATACAATAGGATACAGTATGATACAATACAATATGATACAGTATGATACAATGCAATATGATACAATGATAGTGCACTATGATACAGTAGGATACAATGCACTATGATACAGTAGGATACAATGCACTATGATACAGTAGGATACAATGCAATATGATACAGTATGATAAAATGCAATTTGATACAGTATGATACAAAGGAATATGATACGGTATGATACAATGCAATATAAAACAGCATGAAACGATGCAATACAAAAAAATATGATACAGTATGATACAATACAATATGATATAGTATGATACAATGTAAAATAAAACAAATGGATACAATATGATACAATACAATAGAGTGCAATATATTACGATATGACACAATGCAATACATTACAATATGATACAGTGTAATATAATACAGTATGATACAATGCAATATGATACAGTATGGTACAATATGATAGAATATGATAGAATATGATACTATATGATAGAATATGATAGAATATGATACTATATGATACAATATGATACAATATGATACAATATGATACAATATGATACAATATGATACAATATGATACAATATGATACAATATGATACAATATGATACAATATGATACAATATGATACAATGTAACATGAAAAATTATGATACAATGTTCACAAGGCAGACAACGTTCATAAGGCAGACAACGTTCATAAGGCAGACAACGTTCACAAGGCAGACAACGTTTGTGGGGCAGACAACGTTCACAAGGCAGACAACGTACACGAGGCAGACAACGTTCAAAAGGCAGACAACGTTCACAAGGCAGACAACGTTCATAAGGCAGACAACGTTCACAAGGCAGACAACGTTCACAAGGCAGACAACGTTCACAAGGCAGACAACGTTCACAAGGCAGACAACGTTCATAAGGCAGACATTAGTCCATTTTGAAGAAAACAAACATTTGAGTAATAAGTGAGAACATATAGGAAGGAGATAGTAAGAAAGAGAGGGGATGAGAAGAGAAGGAAATGCGGAGGAGAAGAAGAAGAGGAAGAGGAAGAAGAAGAAGAGGAAGAAGAAGAAGAGGAAGAGGAAGAAGAAGAAGAGGAAGAGGAAGAAGAAGAGGAAGAGGAAGAAGAAGAAGAGGATAGAAAATATGGACGTGGGGGATTTGTTTGGAAGTGTGAGAAGGAATGCAATGAATGAAAGAATAGTTATTCAATGGAGGAGGCACGAATGAAGGAAGTGAGAGGGTGAAGTTGGCGGGAGTAAGAGTTGGAGGGTTCAAAAGGATTGGTGTTTCAGAGGAAGTTGTAACAAGGTGGCGATAAAAGGAGGGGTTTTGTTTTAAAGATGGCAATGAAGAGGAGAGAGGAGGAATGCACGATCGCAATGGCATATAATTTTTAATATTCCGGAGTGCGGAGGAATGCTCGGAAGCAAACAAGAGCCTCTTTGTGGAAAGTTACACCAACACGCACACACAAACAACAACAAACAACAATAACAACAATAACAACAACAGGGGAGTCATGCAAGCAGACTCTCCTATTCGGACCTTCTCTCACTCCACTCTGAAAATCTCGCCAGCATCTCTCAAAGAAGCCACTTTAATTGGGTGCTAATTGATACGCCTAATTAATTAAACAGCAGGGCGCTCATAATAACTTCGTACCCACGTGTTCGTTCATTATGGCTTTGTTCATCGAATGGTTTGTTGTTGTTATTAATCTAATGAGTTCGAGGATGAGTTGTGCTTTTATTATAATTATTGTTGTTATTGACGATAGATGCAACAAACATCACTACTATGCAGATAGCGATGACTAATCTGTTGTTTTGATGGAGGGGAAGGAAGAGGCAGGAAAGGAAGAGATAGATGAAATCTTTAAGGTGCAGTGCGATCATTCCCTCCTGCATATAGGCAACGCTGGTAATTGAGCAATATCAACAAATCCAAAACAAATTACGAAGTATCATGGAGAACTCCTTAAATTCCGTGGAATTTTGAGAAAAAGATTAAGAAGGCAGAAGAAGAACAAATCCAAAAAGTGGAAATTATGAGTGAGTGATAACAAATTATGGAGCGTCGAAACATAATATATGTAAAAAGAAAAAGAATTGTTGAAGAGAAGCTGGGTTAGTTTGCTACAAAAAGGCAAAGAATTCGTGTGAAAAAGGTTGCTTGAGTGGCAGGACTGAGTCATCGTTTGGAAGTTCAATTCGAAGTTTGTAAAACCACTCTTGGAAGAGACATAAAAGGTTGATAAGAATTATGAGTATTGCAAAGAAAGAGAGATCGTAAATAATTACTTTGAGAATATTATACATTGTATATAATTGAGGAGTATATATTCTATGTAATTGCAATGAATCAGCGAATTCTTGCGATTCCTGCGGACCGTATATTACTCTTACATGTTCTTAACTCACCAAGCGCCTCATGCCTCTATTCACTACTGTCGCTACTCTCTCCATTCTAACATTATTATTATCACTAGTATTAACACTGCTATTGCTATTTTTGGCATCTGCGGCACTAAAATCTTATAATATTTCCCAAATTCAACCTCGAAACTCTACGGGGTTAATGCCACTATAATAATGTTCGTGTTTGTATTGTATTGTATTCAACACAAGATAATTCGATCTTTTATTTTTTATACTCAAAAAGCTACGCTTTCAGGCTAGAGTTGTTATAAACAAACGAAGAACCCTCCCCGAGAACTAGATTCATTGAGCGCCACTCCCAATATTTTGGCTATAAATTTCAATATACTTATTACTATTTTAAAATAATAATAATGATTTTTTAAATACTACTAATATTTTTCGAAATACTACTCAAATTATTTCTAATATTAATATTTTTGAATATTATTATAAATCTTTTTTTATCATCATTATCGGACTCAATTATAAAATAATAATAAAAACTCACTTTTTTTCTGATTCGGGTTTCGAATTTGCGAATTTGCTGTTGGATGAGTTATTCCTCATTTCCATAATCCGTTTGAACTTGTTGAATTTGGTCGGGTACTCATATTGAGCTTTGAGCTCCTGGTTTTGCATTCTTTTCTCTGAAAGAATTCGGATATTTTATGTTTTAATTTCAAAATGAACAAAACAACCAGCTTATGGTTCAGAAATTTTTTGGAAATAATCAAATTATTATGAAAAACTCTAAATAGTCAACTTGAAAAGAGACTTTTTATTCCAAAATCGATTGTTAGCGAAAAGTATGAGTCGAATCCCAATCAGAAAACGGCAACAAAAGACGAAAAGTAAAATGAATAATTCAAAAATTTTATACTAGGCTTTTACTAATATACTCTTCTCAACCAATCAGAGCCATGTAGGTCACAAACCAGGTCAAACAAAATGTTTCTTCGTTCTTATTGGCTAAAGTTTCTGATTGTGAAGGTTTGTGAATATGAAAATGATATTTTATAAAAATGGCAATTAGGAATGAGTGTACATTAAGGCAGATATTTAAGCTATTCGGAGCTCCTATTGTTCGCTCATGCCGGCGTGCTCTGTCTTCGTTACGAACGCGTATACTGAAATAAGAATTTATAAATGCTACCATTACATCAACCAAATATTTTACGTGGATTTGTCATCAGACTTTTATCAATTCTTCCTCTTCGTTTTCTTTCGATATTATTTTTAAAAGTAATTTCTTTGTTATTGTTTATTATTATAACTATTATTTCATTATTATTATTATTATTATTATTTTTTTTTTTATTTTTATTTTTATTTTTATTTTTATTATTATTAATAGTAGTAGTAGTAGTAGTACTACTACTAGTAGTAGTAGTAGTAGTAGTAGTAGTAGTAGTAGTAGTAGTAGTAGTAGTAGTAGTAGTAGTAGTAGTAGTAGTAGTAGTAGTAGTAGTAGTAGTAGTAGTAGTAGTAGTAGTAGTAGTAGTAGTAGTAGTAGTAGTAGTAGTAGTAGTAGTAGTAGTAGTAGTAGTAGTAGTAGTAGTAGTAGTAGTAGTAGTAGTAGTAGTAGTAGTAGTAGTAGTAGTAGTAGTAGTAGTAGTAGTAGTAGTAGTAGTAGTAGTAGTAGTAGTAGTAGTAGTAGTAGTAGTAGTAGTAGTAGTAGTAGTAGTAGTAGTAGTAGTAGTAGTAGTAGTAGTAGTAGTAGTATTAGTAGTAGTAGTAGTAGTATTTATATCAATATTATTGTTGTTGTTTATTATCATTTTTATTTTTCATTTTATTTCTCGTTATTGCTATTTCTATTGTTATTGTTATCATTATTATTGTTATTGTTGTTTTCGTTATCAGTATAAAATGATGTTGGTAGAGGTAT
>OX387247.1:232500-234591 GCA_947562095.1 Branchellion lobata | reverse complement strand
GGACAGCGAAGGGTTTGAAGGGGGGAGTGGAGGGACTGCGGAGGGGTGTGGAGTGGTCGAAAGAGGACTCGGTGAACCTCTTGAGTTCCTCCACCCCTTGGCAGCTACGCAGAAGGTTCTTCGAGGCCGTCTGATGCACGTAGGCGCCTGTTCTGAGGGGCTGGTACACCTGGAAGGCGTGTGCTGTGCTGGTCTGTACTGCTGATTGCACCTCACTGGAGGTGGGATGAGGTGGTGGTGAGAAAGGGGGTGAAGAAGAGGAGGAGGTGTTGAAAAGGAGGAGAAGGTGCTGAAGAAGAGGAGGAGGTGGTGAAGAAGAGGAGGAGGTGTGGAAGATGAGGAGGAGGTGGTGAAGATAAGAAGGAGGTGGTGAAGATGAGGAAAAGGTGGTGAAGATGAGGAGGAGGTGGTGAAAATGAGGAAGAGGTGGTGAAGCTAAAGAGGAGGTGGTGAAGATGAAGAGGAGGTGGTGAAGCTAAAAAGGAGGTGGTGAAGAAGAGGAGGAGGTGGTGAATAGGAGGAAGAAGAAATGGTAAAGATGGAAATGTGGTGAGAAGGGGGAAGTGAGAAGAATGGGTGGTGAAATGGAAGGTAGGAAACTCGGAGACCTTTGGTGGGCGGGAGGAGAGAGGTTGCCGTGTGAGCCTGCATGTCTTCGCAGTGTTGTGTTTTGTTGCTGTTGTTCTGTATCCTGTCCCTCTTCAACGTCCTCTTGTTGTAGCAGTCTTGCAACAAACAGTTGTGGCGAAAAAGAAAAGCGCTTTGACTTTTTGTGGGCAGCTTGGAAGTTGTTGTTGAGGTTTTTGTTGAGGTTGTTGTTGAGGTTGTTGTTGAGGTTGTTGTTGAGGTTGTTGTTGAGGTTGTTGTTGAGGTTGTTGTTGAGGTTGTTGTTGAGGTTGTTGTTGAGGTTGTTGTTGAGGTTGTTGTTGAGGTTGTTGTTGAGGTTGTTGTTGAGGTTGTTGTTGAGGTTGTTGAAATAGCAATGCAAACGTTGCAAAAAGTGTTTTGAGTGGCTGTTTCGAGATATTTTGTGGTTGCTGATGAGAGACTCAATACTGAAATTGAGGCAGTTTGAAGAGGGTGGTTGGTTGCAGGGTGGTTGATTGGAGAGAGCTTGATTGGAGGAAGGTTGGTTGGAGGGAGGTTGGTTGAAGGGAGGTTGGTTGGAGAGAGGTTGGTTGGAAGAAGGTTGGTTGGAGAAAGGTTGGATGGAAGATGGTTGGTTGGAAAGTGGTTGGTTGCAGAGAGGTTGATTGGAAGGAGGTTGGTTGGAAGGAGGTTGATTAGGGGGAGGTTGGTTGGAAGGTGGTTGGTTGGAGGGTGGTTGGTTGGAAGGAGGTTGGTTGGAGGGAGGTTGGTTGGAGGGAGGTTGGTTGGAGGGAGGTTGGTTGGAGGGAGGTTGGTTGGAAGGTGGTTGGTTGGAGGGTGGTTGGTTGGAGGGAGGTTGGTTGGAGGGAGGTTGGTTGGAGGGAGGTTGGTTGGAGGGAGGTTGGTTGGAGGGAGGTTGGATGGAAGGTGGTTGGTTGGAGGGAGGTTGGATGGAAGGTGGTTGGTTGGAAAGTGGTTGGTTGGAAAATGGTTGGATGGAGGGTGGTTGGTTGGAGGGAGGTTGGTTGGAAGGTGGTTGATTGGAAGGAGGTGGTTGGTTGGAGGGAGGTTGGTTGGAGGGAGGTTGGTTGGAAGGAGGTTGGATGGAGGTAGGTTGGTTGGAGGGAGGTTGGTTGGAGGGTGGTTGGTTGGAGGGTGGTTGGTTAGAGGGTGGTTGGTTGGAGGGTGGTTGGTTGGAGGGTGGTTGGTTAAAATGTGGATGGTTGGAAGGTGGTTGGTTGGAGCGTGGTTGATTGGAGGGAGGTTGGTTGGAGTGTGGATGGTTGGAGGAAGATTGGTTGGAGGGAGGATGGTTGGAGAGAGGTGGACACGAAACAAGTTGTGTACTCTTTTCGAGAGTCTTCCATGGGGCTCTGGTGTCTGTTCGTTCAGCCACTCTATCCGGAAGGGTGTCCTGCGAGACTGCAGTCTCTGCCTCTCTCTCCTCCTTCCCACCTCCCTCCCTCACACCTCCCTCTTTCACACCTCCCTTCCTCACACCTC
>OX387247.1:45000-225000 GCA_947562095.1 Branchellion lobata | reverse complement strand
TGGAGGGAAGGAAGGAGGAGTGTGGGATGGAGGGAAGGAAGGAGGAGTGTGGGATGGAGGGAAGGAAGGAGGAGGGTGGGATGGAGGGAAGGAAGGAGGAGGGTGGGATGGAGGGAAGGAAGGAGGAGGGTGGGATGGAAGGAAGGAAGGAGGAGTGTGGGATGGAGGGAAGGAAGGAGGAGTGTGGGATGGAGGGAAGAAAGGAGGAGTGTGGGATGGAAGGAAGGAAGGAGGAGTGTGGGATGGAGGGAAGGAAGGAGGAGTGTGGGATGGAGGGAAGGAAGGAGGAGTGTGGGATGGAGGGAAGGAAGGAGGAGTGTGGGATGGAGGGAAGGAAGGAGGAGGGTGGGATGGAGGGAAGGAAGGAGGAGGGTGGGATGGAAGGAAGGAAGGAGGAGTGTGGGATGGAGGGAAGGAAGGAGGAGTGTGGGATGGAGGGAAGGAAGGAGGAGTGTGGGATGGAAGGAAGGAAGGAGGAGTGTGGGATGGAAGGAAGGAAGGAGGAGTGTGGGATGGAGGGAAGGAAGGAGGAGGGTGGGATGGAGGGAAGAAAGGAGGAGTGTGGGATGGAGGGAAGGAAGGAGGAGGGTGGGATGGAGGGAAGGAAGGAGGAGGGTGGGATGGAGGGAAGGAAGGAAGAGTGTGGGATGGAGGGAAGGAAGGAGGAGTGTGGGATGGAGGGAAGGAAGGAGGAGTGTGGGATGGAGGGAAGGAAGGAGGAGGGTGGGATGGAGGGAAGGAAGGAGGAGGGTGGGATGGAGGGAAGGAAGGAGGAGTGTGGGATGGAGGGCTAGAAATAATACCAACACTTGAGATTGCAGTTCGAAGATGATGTCCTCGAACTGTTTCCTGTCTTCCACATCCCGTGACCTCCCCTTTCCCACTTCCCCCCTCAGCACACCCACCTCTCCCCTCAGAGCAAGCACTTCGCTGTCTCGCTGCCTTAGCAACTCATCAAGGTACCTCTGTGTGTGGTGCAACATTCAACAACCACCTCTGTGTGTGGTGCAACATTCAACAACCACTTCTGTGTGAGGTGCAACATTCAACAACCACCTCTGTGTCAACAAAGAACAACAACAGCCACAACAAAGAACAAAAACAGCCACAACAAAGAACAACAACAGCCACAACAAAGAACAACAACAACCACAACAAAGAACAACAACAGCCACAACAAAGAACAACAACAGCCACAACCTTCTGCTCAGTCACAACGTTGAGTTGTTGCGAGAGTTTTTTGACCATTGCATCCACAGCCACGTCATCGCCTGTGACGAGTCCTCCCTCCTGCTTCAAGAACAACGACTGATCTGAACAAAAAGGCCTGTGTGTCGACGGTGGTGATGATGGTGATACTGGTGGTTGTGGTGATGATGGTGATGTTGGTGGTGGTAGTGTTGGTGGTTGTGGTGATAATGGTGGTGATGGTAAGAAGGGGTAGAGGGAAGGAGGTGATGGTGGAATAGAAGATTGGAAGGGAGAGGAGTGTAAGAAAAGGTATAGGGTAAGGTAAAAAGGAGAAAAGGGAGTGGAGGAGAGGGAAAGGGCAGGGGGAGGGAGAAGAGAGGGGGGGGGGAGGGATGGAGTAAAAGATACTTGGTGCGGAGGTGCGTGGAAAAGTTGATGGTGAGCATCCATGGGTGGTCCAGGAAGGAGCTCTTCATGTCGAAGCTGTTCGAGAAAACAATGTTGTAATGCAATAATGTATGAGGTGTGCAATGAAGGATTGGAAGATGAAAGAGGAGAAGCATGGAGGCATGGAGGCATGGAGGGGTGGCATGGAGGCATGGAGGGGTGGAGGCATGGAGGCATGGAGGGATGGAGGCATGGAGGGGTGGCATGGAGGCATGGAGGCATGGAGGGATGGAGGCATGGAGGGGTGGCATGGAGGCATGGAGGCATGGAGGGGTGGCATGGAGGCGTGGAGAGGTGGAAGGGTGGCATGGAGGCATGGAGGCATGGAGGGGTGGCATGGAGGCATGGAGGGGTGGAGGCATAGAGGCATGGAGGGGTGGAAGCATAGAGGCATGGAGGGGTGGCATGGAGGCATGGAGGCATGGAGGCATGGAGGCATGGAGGCATGGAGGCATGGAGGGATGGCATGGAGGCATGGAGAGGTGGCATGGAGGCATGAAGGCATGGAGGGATGGAGGCATGGAGACATGGAAGGGTGGCATGGAGGCATGGAGGCATGGAGGCATGGAGGGATGGCATGGAGGCATGGAGAGGTGGCATGGAGGCATGGAGGCATGGAGGGGTGGAGGCATGGAGGCATGGAGGGGTGGCATGGAGGCATGGATGGGTAGAGGGGTGGCATGGAGGCATGGAGGGGTGGCATGGAGGCATGGATGGGTAGAGGGGTGGCATGGAGGCATGGAGGGGTGGCATGGAGGCATGGATGGGTAGAGGGGTGGCATGGAAGCATGGAGGAGTGGCCAAAGGACACCTGAAGTCGAGTGCATTGAGTGCGAGGAGAATGTCTGGCAGGATAGTCGCCTCCTCGGAACACAAGAGAGAGGACATGTCGTAGAAGTTTCTGAGGGGTGGTCATTCATGAAGTTTCTGTGAGTTTTCAGGTTTTTTTGGAATTGGGAGAAGGTTTGAATAGGATTTTTGAGAATTTTGTGTGAGAAGGTTGATGAGGTGTAAATGACCGGGGAATGTTTTGTTGTGAGCAATACAACTTTATGGTCAGAGCACATGAAGCTGAGAAATTGGAAGATGACAGTACTGGAGAAGAGGAGAACGAAGAGCTGAATCTACATAGTCCGACAACTTCTTCTCCATCAGGCTCATTCGCAGCCAAGCCCTGCCCTAGCAAAACATCAATGAGTTATGAAGTCTTAATATAATAGTGAAAAAATTGAGAATTAAAAAAAAATTGAGAAATAGTTACAATGAGTTTTATCGATTGTTTTTTTATTTTTTTTTCATTTTTCTATTTAAAATTCTTATTTGGACCTGCCCACCTTGCCAGCCGGAGTGCTTGCTGAAGCCAGCTGTTGCACAGCTTGTATGTTGTTCCGATGCACATCTTTGCAAGCAACACTCACAAAGTCCCAAAAAAAACGAGCCTCTTCATTGCCATACCAATTGAAAATTGCTGAAAAATTATATTGTGAGAAAAAATATTAATTAAACTTCACACTCAAGATGGTGATAAATCAAAGGTCTAACACTTGAGGCGGTGTTGCAAGATGTGTTCGAGGATGGTGAGCAGGTCTCTGAGGTCGCTTGAATCCTCGTCCACTGGAAGCAGCACATATTGGTCTGTGAGGTTCTTGACTGATAATCTGAAATCGCATTTCAAGTTCTGCCTAATCATAAAAAAATGTCACCTTTATAATTTGTGAGAACGATTCATAATTTTTTTGGCTGCTTTGATATTTACTAGCTTCAAAATGTATTTAAAGTTTTAAAAGTAAATTTTAGTAACAAATTAAGGTTGAAAGCATATTTAACCTGCAAACGTTAATAAGGTTTTGCCGTTGTATTTTTATTTGGTTAGGAATGCATATATGATCTGGGTAGAATGATTTTTTCATGATTGAAGCTTATTTAAAAGCCCTTAAGAACCTTTCTATCATATCAACACGAACGCCCTAACACTAAAAGCAATGCTTTTTGACGAGCGTTACTCTAGCCACACTATAAAAAAATTGATACTTTCAAAATTATTAAAACGCTAGTTTTGCCGATCTAATTTACGCAAAATGATTAATCTAAAACCGATATTTTTTTTCAAATTGTGAGTTATTTCTTTTAATAGACTTTATTGAAAAATATCAAAATGAATGCTTAAAATGTTCCAGTGTGAACAACATGAGTATATAATGAAAAAACAAATGAACTTAAAAGTTAACATTAAAAACTATCTAAAATAAAAGTTGGAACAAAATTGACTATTGAATCAAATCAACGAACTTTAAAAAGTTAAAATTGAATCATAGTAAAAGAACATAAAAATCAGTGGAATATTCTAAATTTTCTCGTTTGAAATGAAGAAAATGCAGTTAAATCGTTAACCAACGCCTAAATAAATACTGTTTTCCAAATTACTCAACAAGAAAGTAAACAAGTGTTGAAAGAAATTGCTAAAAAGTGTGGTATCTTGACGGACTTGTGAATTTGAGAAATGGCTGAAAAAAAAAATTGGTGTAAAAGCGTAAACCAATTGGCTACAAGAATACCGTTTGCCAACTTAAAAAACGAGAAAGTGAGCGATTGCTGAAAGCATTGCAAGGAATTGTGGTATCTAGACAGACTTTTTTGTGAATATGAGAAATGGCTGAAAATGAAAATGAAGGAAAAGAAGAAATAACTTGAAATAACTCTCCAGTAGTTATGTTATGAAGTTTTAAGGTATGATTCAATTTTAAAATTTTATGACTAATTAAAAATTTTTTAATTAAAAATTAAAAAATAATAAAAAATAATAAGAATTAAAAAATAAATAAAATATAAGGAAACCATAAAGCTGGGAATGATTTTCTTCTTAATTTCCATCTTAGATTCTTTCTACCATTTCTCAGTTTATAAATTTGCGTGTATAGTCTTAGATTTCTTGTAACATTTCAGTTTGTGTTAACCTCACAGTTTTCGCTTGGTTCGATTATTCGCCATGTTTTGTACCATCTTCAACGTCTGTCTGATGTTGATTGAATAATGTCTATGATAATTAATTTGGCTTAATAGACAATTTTGTTCTTGAATTTCTTAGAACCTTTTAACATTCCAGTTTGATTAATTTGATAAAACATTCTTCAATAGTCATTCAATATAAACTATGACTCAATCCCGAACTTTTGAAATTCTTAAATTTGATTTTATAGTCAGTTTTTTATTTCTTGCAACAGACACTTGGCAATTTATATGAAATTCAGTTATTTTATATTTCAATTTTTTCTCTTCCATTTTGATTTTTCACTCTGCCATTTCCAGCGTTTGTTTGTGTTTGCTTCAATAAATACTGTAAAAAAAGACTTCCCTGTAAATATGAGAAATAGCTGAGAAGGAAAATAGAAAAAAACGGAAAAATAACTTGAAATAACTCATCAATGGTTATTTTATTTGGTTTTAAGATATGATTCAATTCTCAAATTTTAAGACTCACTAATTTGATTCAATTAAATGTTCCTCAAACAGTTCGTAGCAGTGCTCTCTTGAACAGTGTTCATCAGCGCTACATAAACGATTAGATTAGATTAGACTATAAAAGATACTTTTGCTTTCAAATTTAATTTTTTTTAACCTTTCAATTTTGGTTAATTTGATAAAACATTCTCTATTAGTCATTCAATATAAACTATGATTCAAGTCTAAATTTTTAAGATTTATAAATTTGATTCTATATTCAATTTTTGAGTTTTTGCAACAGACACTTAGCAGTTTTTATGACATTCAGTTATTGTTGATTTTAATTTTTTTCTTCCATTTTGATTGTTCACCATGTGTCATTTTCAGCGTTTGTCTGTATTTGCTTCAATAAAAACTAAAAAAAAAGTTATTAATTAATTTTTTATGATAAATAACTTTATTTATTTTTTTATTTATTTTTGTCAAACCAACTTATACTGTGAAACGTTTTTAAGAACTTAATTTAAATTATTAAAATAAAAAAAATATAATGAACTTCATTTATAGACTTTATACTCATGTTTTTTGGTTCCGACAAGTAAGCAGGCGGATAAGTTTGGGCAAGAAAGGCTGGTCGACATTTTATTTTCATTTAACGTGTGGAGAATTGGTTACCGAAGTTTTGTAACCAACAGTAAAATTTAAGTGAAAAATTTGAAAATTTTGTATAAATATTGCAGATGCAAAAATAAATACGTTTTTTGGGATAAATTTTCCATTCGTTGAAACACGCCAAAAAAAAAATACGTGGGTTAAATCTATGCTTTATTAATATGATTGTATTTAATTTCTCTTTTTTGCTTAAGTCAGTTATGTTCCAGAATTCATCCTGTCCCATAAGTATTATAATCTAATCCAATTTAATCAAAAAAATTTTATAGCGCTGTTTACACGCTGTTCAAGAGCCTTTTGCCACGAAGTGTTTAAACAACAAAGTTTAGAAGTTTCACGAAAACAAAATAGAGCAGTAACTGAGGTAGGATTTGGAGGAAGAGAGTTCCATGAAAGGGGGTACAGTGAGAGAGTGAAGATTAGCATGAGTGTAGTTGGATGGTATCCTAGGAAAAGAGAATAAATAAAAGATCTCAGTTCCTTATCAGAAGGCAACTTTAAAAGGTCACCCAAGTAGTTAGGTGAGTGATTATTTTATTTTTAAAATGATTGCAGATTTTGAAAATTGATCTTTTTTTAAGAAGCAACCCGTGTATAGAGAAGAGTAGGAGTTATAGACGAAAATTTGTGAGTGCCAGAAACCAAGCGGGCAGCGCTATTGAAAGCTTTGGTGAGAAGGTGTAGCGTGGTTTCTGGGAGTCCATAAAATAAAGAGTTACAATAATAAAAACGGGGTGAAATAAGCGAAAAAACTAATAGTTTGAGGGTTGGGTTGTTGAGGAAAAGTGTCATTGGCTTGATACGGCGAAGATGTAAAAAAATGATTTAGCTACAGATTTTATTTGTAGTATGAGAGAAAATGAAAATGCAAAAGAGAAGCTTGAATTATGGATGGTGGAAGAAGGGGCAAGTGAGAGGTTTGATGAAATAGCAATTGAGGAAGGAGAGACAAGGAGTCCAGAAGTATACAAGTGTATAAATATTTTGGTGTATTAGTATACAAGTATACAAGTATTTAAGATATATGAGTATATAAGTATAATAGTATATGAGTATATATATGAGATCAAATAATCAATAAGTGTATGAGGATGCTTAGAAGACCAGCAAAGTACCATCCCTCATGCAAGAACACCAAATAAAAGTCGATTCATGCATAGAATTGTAATCTTGTTTTCTACTCAACATTCTTCTTATTATTTGTGTTTTCAAATTCATATTGATTTTCAAATGATTGAACAAACTTTCAAATTTTTGTGTTTTTACTTTGACTGAAACTATTTTAAATAAAGCTTCTAAACTCTGTAATCTGAAAAATATTCATACTCAAAATAGGAAGAGATTCCAGAACGGGCTAGGAAAACAGATCAATTCATCAGCTGGTCAGTTAACTGTTCCCAATGAAATATCTCATACAATCATCGAAACCTCCAGATATCATCCTCCATACCACTGTGTAATAGTACTCAATAAACGACCACAGTGGTGCAGTGAAGGATGAAGGCAGGCGGGGTGTGGTCAGAACAATTGCACACACACAACTCCATCTTGTTCCAGAAAGTGCGTGTCACCTTGAAGATAATATTTTAAAGTCGCCGTTTGATCCTTTCACAATCCTCTATCTTAACGTTAATTTCTTCAATGATTTTGTATCGGGAGTCAAGTTAATCGTACACTAATTACCACCATACAGGAGTTACAGCCTTACTTCCCACACAGGCCTGTGTTAGCCACAGAAGTCCGAAGAAAGAAGATTAGGTGTATGTATGCTTGTGTACGCCTTCTCAGAGAGTACATGAGGGCTGGAGTGTGCCAAGTGAGTGAAGACTGGAAGAAAACAAAGGAGAAAGGCAAGAAGTCAAGGTTGGTCACATTTTATTTGTCACAAACTGCGTTATTGAGTTGCATGCGACACCACGTGGAGTGAGTGGCTCATCGGTTGGAGTTTAAAACGCCATAGAGACGCTTTAAATGCAATGAAAGGGTCTGAAGCACCTGAATCACATGCGTGAAGTTACGAAAGGTGTCTGAAAAGGATGACATGTGCAAAAGGTACGCGAAACAGCTGAGTGCCTGAAGCATTCTTCATACATACAAAAGACTGTTTGAAGCATTCTTCTTACATACAAAAGGCTGGAGCAGTTTTCATACATACAAAAAGTTTAACTACCTTCCCTCTAACTTTCCTAATAAAAGTAACATTTGCATCTTTTGATCAACGCTTGTTCTCAAGAGTTACCAATAACTCACACCATGTACTCCATCAGATCCTCCCACCTGTCAAGTCTACATCCCGTGATATGCGGAGACGAACGCACAATTACACCAAAACAATTTACTCCTCCTACCAAGACAAAACATTCCTTCCTCGTCTTCTCAATACTCAATAAGCTCATAATACTCATTGTTCATCGTTTTTAATTTAAACCTTTATTCTTAATATTTTTTCTTGCCGTTTGTTGTAAGTTCAATGCTGACTTTTATGACTGATAACTTCCTGTTCTCGTATATTTCAATTTTTTCTTTCTTAGTTCGATTGTTCGCCGTGTTTTTGTAACATTTCCAGCGTATGTCTGGACTTAATCTGATAAAGACTATAAAAAAAGAAAAGAATAAAAAACTTGAAATAACTTTTCAATAGTTGTGTTATGTGATTTTAAGATATGATTCAATTTTCAACCTTTAAGACTCATTAATTTGATTCAATAGACAATTCTGCTTTTGAATTTCTTAGAACCTTTTGACATTCCAGTTTTGGTAAATTCGATGAAACATTCTTCAATAGTCACTCAATATAAACTATGGCTCAATTCTAACTTTTTGAGATTTATAAATTTGATTCTGTTGTCAGTTTTTGATTTCTTGCAACAGACACTTGACAGTTCTTATGACATTCACTTATTGTTGATTTTATTATTCTTTCTTTCATTTTGATTGTCCACAATGTTTTGTGCCATAGAAACATCTCAATTGCAACAAAGGTGTCTGAAGCACCTTTCGCACGTGCGTGAAGCTACATGGAACACTCACATACACAAAAAATACCTGCAAAAAACACGTGCAAATGTACGCGAAACACTTGATGCAAACACTAAGTCGCCTCAAACATTTCATGCATAAACAAAACTGATGCATTCTTCATACATACAAAAGGGTGCCTGATGCATTCTTCATACATACAAAAGGGTGTCTGATGCATTCTTCATACATACAAAAGAGTGCTTCTAACCCACGATGCATACAAACGGGTAAGTGGAAGGTCAAT
This sequence comes from Branchellion lobata, assembly GCA_947562095.1. Classification (NCBI taxonomy): domain Eukaryota; kingdom Metazoa; phylum Annelida; class Clitellata; order Hirudinida; family Piscicolidae; genus Branchellion; species Branchellion lobata. The sequence goes on along the minus strand of OX387247.1, from coordinate 215,984 downwards.
AATACATACGAAAAGTTGTTTAAACAAAACATCCTCAATACGTACGTTAGGTTACATCAAAAACTTGAAAGGTACAAGAGTACGTCAATCTTTGTACATACAAGAAGGTACGTGAAACATTAATTATACATGAGAAAATGTATATGAGACTCTCAATGCATACAAAAAGATCCTACAACCACTTGATACAAACCAAATGCCCCTACTGCGTAATAGAAATCAAACACTCTAATACATAAAAAATTGTCTAAAACACCATTAATATATGAAAGGTTGCACGAATGACTCTTCATGAATACAGAAATGTGCCTCAACACTTGATGGCCACGAAAGGATGCGTAATGCCTGGAACGTTCAATCCATTTGGAAGGGAGTCTGAAGCACCTTAAACACACATCAAAGGGTGTCTGAAGCACCTTGAACACACATCGAAGGGTGCTTGAAGCATTTTTAAGACATACAAAATTGAGCTTTAAACACTCCATGAAGGAAAATAAGGCCTAAAACAATGCAAATGAAATGGTGTCTGAATCACTCTTAATAATCACAAAAACATGATACGTGCCAAAAGATGCTTGAAGTACTGGTGAAACAAAAGAGCGCCTGAAGAACCTTTGAGACATGCAAAAAATTACCTGAAGCACCTTTAATGCGGACAAAAGGTTGAATGAGTAAGATGAATATTCAAGCGTCTCTGGGGCAACCTGGCTTGCAAACTATGTGCTATAACAAATTTTACATTCACATCAATAAGAAAATGAACAACACTGAAAAAAGAATATAATAATAATAATAATAATAATAATAATAATAATAATAATAATAATAATAATAATAATAATAATAATAATAATAATAATAATAATAATAATAATAAAATAATAATAATAATAATGATAATAATAAAAATAGAAATAATAATAATAATAATAATAATAATAATAATAATAAAAATAATATTGATAATAATAATAATAATAATAAAAATAATAATAATAATAATAATAATAATAATAATAATAATAATAATAATAATAATAATAATAATAATAATACTAATAATAATATAAATAATAATAATAATAATAATAATAATAATAATAATAATAATTTATATTATTATTATTAACATTAATTTCCTCACTACTTTTTGTTACGGGAGTTCACATACGTTAATCGTACACTAATTACCACCATACAGGCGTGACAGCCTAACTTTCCACGCAGGCCTGTGTTAGCCACAGAAGTCGGAACGAAGAAGCTTAGGTGTATGCATGCTTGTGTACGCCTTCTCAGAGAGCATATAACGGCTGGAGTGTGCGCTGAAGTTCATTAGCTTGAGGAGGTGCAGAGTTGAAATGTAGTTGAGGTCGTAACACGTTTAACTGAAAGAAAGTTCTTGTTGGTGTTGCTTTTTAAAGCCGAAAAGTCGACAGGTTCGTCACAGTGAGGAGTGAAGACTGAAGGAAGAGGAGAAGAAAGCAGAAATTGAGGTTGGTCACATTTTTGTTTTCCACTGCGTAGTTGAGTTGCATGCGACACCACGCGGAGTGAGTGCTTCGTCGGTTTGAAAACAAAAACGCCATAAAAACCTTTCAATTGCAGTGAAGGTTTTTGAAGCACCTTTCACACATGCGTAAAGTCACGTGGAACTCAAGTACACACGAGAACACCTGATACGAGCAGAAGGTGTGTGAAATTTACATGTTTCTATTCTTTTGAGGTGTTGTTGAGGTGTTGTTGAGGTGTTGTTGAGGTGTTGTTGAGGTGTTGTTGAGGTGTTGTTGAGGTGTTGTTGAGGTGTTGTTGAGGTGTTGTTGAGGTGTTGTTGAGGTGTTGTTAAGGTGTTGGTGAGGTGTTGTTGAGGTGTTGTTGAGGTGTTGTTAAGGTAATGTTGAGGTGTTGTTGAGGTGTTGTTAAGGTGTTGTTGAGGTGTTGTTGTGGTGTTGTTAAGGTGTTGTTGAGGTGTTGTTGAGATGTTGTTGAAGTGTTGTTGAGGTGTTGCTGAGGTGTTGCTGAGGTGTTGTTGAGATGTTGTTGAAGTGTTGTTGAGGTGTTGCTGAGGTGTTGCTGAGGTGTTGCTGAGGTGTTGTTGAGGTGTTGTTGAGGAGTTGTTGAGGTGTTGTTGAAGTGTTGAGGTGTTGTCGAGGTTTTGAAGTGTTTAGGTGTCGATATGTTGTTGAGGTGTTGAGATGTTGAGGTGTAGTTGAGGTTATAAGAAGTTTGACTGAAATAAAGTTCTTGTTGTTATGAAAATTCGACAGGTTCGTGGCAGGGATGAGTGAAGACTGGAGGAGGACAGAAGAGAAGAGCAGGAAGGTTGGTCACTACATTTTGTCACTAAAACCGTTATTAAGTTGCATGCGACACCACGTAGTGTATTTGGTGTGTATCGAGTGTTTCTAGGATCCTTTTGTATGCATTGAGAGTCTCATGCACGCTTCATTGAGTATTAATTTCCTTACACTGAAACGTTTCTTGTTTGAATTAAAAGTCACCAACTTTTATGTTTCAAGTTTTTGATGCAACCTCATGTATGTATTAAGGGTGTTTTGTCCATCAAGTGATTCAGACACTTGTAAGTTTCCCTTCAAACACTTTTTGTGCTTGTTTCACGTTATTTGGTGAGTATTTGAAGCTCATTTCTCACAGCTTCGCGTATCTTTCGCATGTGTCAGGCACTCCTTTTGGAAATTTCTGGCTAACGCAGGCTTGCGCGAGAAGTTGGCCTGTCACTCCTGTATGGTGGTGATAAATGTACGAAGAAGGCATGAACTTTCGAAAAGCAATCGAAAAAACGAATGTTGAAGAAATGGAATGGAAAGCATTGAATGACAAGGCGATTTTAAAATAAATAATCTTAAAATCACACACACACTTGAAGGTTGATGCTGTTCCGTATGTTTTGTGAACCATGCCTCTTCTGAAAATGCTCCTTCGCTGCACCCCTTTTTTATTATTTGAATATAATAATGCAGTAGTAAGAAGACGGGAGAGGCTTGTATGGAAGTGTCAGCCGTTATATCATAATTAACTAACCAGTCTATTGGTTATGTTGTTCTTCCCTGCTTTAGAAATCAAATCTTTTTTTACAGTAATTAGTTATATTAGCAAATATTTTGCTGAATTTAGATTGAATTTATAAATTTTACACATATTCAGTTGAAATTAAAACAACTAAAATATTTCACTGTCTTTATAATTTGATACAATTTCAATTTAATACCATATTATCATTGTTATAATCTGGTGAATCAAGAATACTTTGAATATCTACTCAACTTATTTCAAACGCTAGGTGGCAGGCTAATTACTCGTTTGCAATGAATTTGCGTCTTCAGAGAACAAAATATATGGATAGAAAAAAACTTTTAATGAAATAAAAAGGGCTAACAGCTATATTGAAACAATTTAAAATATTTTATTATAATTTAATTCTAATGAACCATTCATTTTTATTTTTCATGCTACCACACATAAAATCGCTAACAAAGTCCATTTTTCCATCACCGTTAGTTTTTCATAGTCGTAATTTTATCTGATTAAATTTCTTTGAATGCAGTCAGCCACTGAAATGCTGCAGAACATGGCGAAAATTCAGTTATTTGATGTTTGTATTAACGATTCGATAATAAATTTGTAAGGCTTCATGATCTGCATCTACATTGCACTTCTAATGCATCTACAATGCATTTCTAATGCATTTCTAATGCATCTACAATGCATCCACAATGCATATCTAATGCATCTCCTATGCATCTCTAATGCATCTCTAATGCATCTCTAATGCATCTAAAATGCATCTCTAATGCATTTCTAATGCATCTCTAATGCATCTCTAATGCATCTCTAATGCATCTCTAATGCATCTCTAATGCATCTCTAATGCATCTCTAATTCATCTCTAATGCATCTACAATGCATCTACAATGCATCTTTAATGCATCTCTAATGCATTTCTAATGCATCTCTAATGCACCTCTAATGCATCTACAATGCATCTCTAATGGATGTCACCTTAAGTCCTTCATCTTTGCTTGCTTTCAATACAACAGTTTTTGTTAGTTTGGCTGTTATCAAATTTTGATTATTTCGTAGTTTCTGTAACATTTCCTTCAACATGGACTTTTTTTATAGTCTTTATTGAATCAAAACCAGACAAACGCTGGAAAAGGCACAGAACATGGTGAACAATCAAAATGAAATAAAAAACTAAATCGACAATGACTGAATGTCATAAAAACTGTCAAGTGTCTGTTGCAAAAGATCAAAAACTGATTATAGAATCAAAGTTATGAGTCTCAAGAATTTAGAAGGGATTCATAGTTTATATGGAATGACTATTGAAGAATGTTTCATCAAATTAAACAAAACTGGGATGTTGAAAGATTCTAAGAAATTCAAAAGCAGAATTGACTATTAAATTAAATTAATGAGTCTCAAAAGTTCAGAAGTGAATCATATTTTGAAACCACATAATATAACTATTGGAAAGTTATTGCAAGTTATTTCTTCTCTTCTTCTATTTTCCTCTTCAGTCATTTCTCATATTCACAAAAAAGTCTGTCTGGATACCTCAATTTCTTGCAATGGTTTCAACATCCGCTCACTTTCTTGTTTTTTAAGTTGGCAAACGGTATTCTTGTAGCCGATTGGTTGACGAAGTTACAGCAATGTCTTTTTCTTCTTCAGCCATTTCTCAAATGTACAGGCAAGTCCGTCTAAACAACAACTTTTTTTTCAACACTTGTTCATTTTCTTGTTGAGTAATTTGGCAAACAGTATTTATGTAGGTGTTGGTTGACGATTTCACTGCAATGTCTGTATTTCAAACGAGACAGATTTGGCAGATTTTTAAAAATCTTTTCAAAATCTTCGCAATCAGCAAACACTATAAATCTTAGATAAATTAACTTATTTATAACTAAAATTTTAAACTTTGAATTTCAAATAGATAATAAAAATATTTGGAAACAAAAAATGAAATAGATTAAAATAACGCCATACACGCTTTCGCAAAACCTGAAACTACATATTTTCAATAAAAGTTGTCTAGAAATTTTAATTAACTTCAATATAATTTGATTGAAAATTTTAAAAATTTCAAATATAGTTTTGTAAAAATCTTAATTATTTTCAATATAATTTAATAAAAAATTTTAATATTTCAAATAAAATTTTGTGAAATTTTTATTATTTTCAATATAATTTTGTGAAATTTTAAATTTTTTAAATAAAATTTAATAAAAATATTATTTATTTTCAATATAATTTTGTCTCAAATATTAATTATTTTCATTATAATTTTGTGAACTTTTGAATATTTTTAATATTATTTCGTCTCAAAAATTTTTTAAATATACTTTTCAAACTATTCAAATGTGGTTGTTATTTTATTTTATTTTTATATAATTAATACTCATGACCAAATATTAATGTTTTTCGGTTTCGACAAGCAGACGTTCATTTTTGGCGAAGTTTTTCAAGTGCTTCTTTCGTTTCGTTCGACGTTAAGTAAATTGATTATTTGATTATTAAATCCAGCGATTTTTTTTGAAAAGTCAAAATTAAAAATTCGAACAATATTTCAGATGCAAAATCAATGAGTATTTTGGAAGGACTACTCAATTCGTCAAAGTGCACCAAGAATCATCACAGATACGTTGATTTGATGCTTTTCAAAATTTTAAAAATATTATTTTATCTTTTTCCTAAAGTCAGCGATGTCTATTTACTTTCATAACTTTTTACTACCCTTAATTAAGTTGCATGCGACACCCCATGTGTGAGCGGTTCGTCGGTTCGAGTTCAAAAATGCCATGGAAACCTCTCAATTGCAACAAAGGTGTCTGAAGAACTTTTCACACGTGCGTGATGTTACATGAAACACTCAAACATACAAAAAAAATACCTGCAAAAACACGTGCAAATGTACGCGAAACACTTGACGCAAACATAAAGTCGCCTCAAACACTTCATGCATAAAACAAAACTGAAGCATTCTTCATACATACGAAAAAGTGTCTGAAGCATTTTACGTACGTTAGGTTGCATCAAAAACTTGAAAGGTACAAGAGTACGTCAATCTTTGTACATACAAGAAGGTACGTGAAACATTAATTATACATGAGAAAATGTATATGAGACTCTCAATGCATACAAAAAGATCCTACAACCACTTGATACAAACCAAATGCCCCTACTGCGTAATAGAAATCAAACACTCTAATACATACAAAAAATTGCCTAAAACACCATTAATATATGAAAGGTTGCACGAATGACTCTTCATGAATACAGAAATGTGCCTCAACACTTGATGGCCACGAAAGGATGCCTAACCAGAAAAAACCGGATAAAACCGGATAAAACCGGAAAAAACCAGAAAAAACCGGAAAAACCAGAAAACCCTAACCCTAACCCTAACCCTAACCAGAAAAACCAGAAAAACCAGAAAAACAAGAACCAGAAAAAACCGGAAAAAACCGGATAAAACCGGAAAAAACCAGAAAAAACCGGAAAAACCAGAAAACCCTAACCCTAACCCTAACCCTAACCAGAAAAACCAGAAAAACCAGAAAAACAAGAACCAGAAAAAACCGGAAAAAACCGGATAAAACCGGATAAAACCGGAAAAAACCAGAAAAAACCGGAAAAACCAGAAAACCCTAACCCTAACCCTAACCCTAACCAGAAAAACCAGAAAAACCAGAAAAACAAGAATTAGAAAAAACCGGAAAAAACCGGATAAAACCGGAAAAAACCAGAAAAAACCGGAAAAACCAGAAAACCCTAACCCTAACCCTAACCCTAACCAGAAAAACCAGAAAAACCAGAAAAACAAGAACCAGAAAAAACCGGAAAAAACCGGATAAAACCGGATAAAACCGGAAAAAACCAGAAAAAACCGGAAAAATTAGAAAACCCTAACCCTAACCCTAACCCTAACCAGAAAAACCAGAAAAACCAGAAAAACAAGAACCAGAAAAAACCGGAAAAAACCGGATAAAACCGGATAAAACCGGAAAAAACCAGAAAAAACCGGAAAAACCAGAAAACCCTAACCCTAACCCTAACCCTAACCAGAAAAACCAGAAAAACCAGAAAAACAAGAACCAGAAAAAACCGGAAAAAACCGGATAAAACCGGAAAAAACCAGAAAAAAACCGGAAAAACCAGAAAACCCTAACCCTAACCCTAACCCTAACCAGAAAAACCAGAAAAACCAGAAAAACAAGAACCAGAAAAAACCGGAAAAAACCGGATAAAACCGGATAAAACCGGAAAAAACCAGAAAAAACCGGAAAAATTAGAAAACCCTAACCCTAACCCTAACCCTAACCAGAAAAACCAGAAAAACCAGAAAAACAAGAACCAGAAAAAACCGGAAAAAACCGGATAAAACCGGATAAAACCGGAAAAAACCAGAAAAAACCGGAAAAACCAGAAAACCCTAACCCTAACCCTAACCCTAACCAGAAAAACCAGAAAAACCAGAAAAACAAGAACCAGAAAAAACCGGAAAAAACCGGATAAAACCGGAAAAAACCAGAAAAAACCGGAAAAACCAGAAAACCCTAACCCTAACCCTAACCCTAACCAGAAAAACCAGAAAAACCAGAAAAACAAGAACCAGAAAAAACCGGAAAAAACCGGATAAAACCGGATAAAACCGGAAAAAACCAGAAAAAACCGGAAAAATTAGAAAACCCTAACCCTAACCCTAACCCTAACCAGAAAAACCAGAAAAACCAGAAAAACAAGAACCAGAAAAAACCGGAAAAAACCGGATAAAACCGGATAAAACCGGAAAAAACCAGAAAAAACCGGAAAAACCAGAAAACCCTAACCCTAACCCTAACCCTAACCAGAAAAACCAGAAAAACCAGAAAAACAAGAATTAGAAAAAACCGGAAAAAACCGGATAAAACCGGAAAAAACCAGAAAAAACCGGAAAAACCAGAAAACCCTAACCCTAACCCTAACCCTAACCAGAAAAACCAGAAAAACCAGAAAAACAAGAACCAGAAAAAACCGGAAAAAACCGGATAAAACCGGATAAAACCGGAAAAAACCAGAAAAAACCGGAAAAATTAGAAAACCCTAACCCTAACCCTAACCCTAACCAGAAAAACCAGAAAAACCAGAAAAACAAGAACCAGAAAAAACCGGAAAAAACCGGATAAAACCGGATAAAACCGGAAAAAACCAGAAAAAACCGGAAAAACCAGAAAACCCTAACCCTAACCCTAACCCTAACCAGAAAAACCAGAAAAACCAGAAAAACAAGAACCAGAAAAAACCGGAAAAAACCGGATAAAACCGGATAAAACCGGAAAAAACCAGAAAAAACCGGAAAAATTAGAAAACCCTAACCCTAACCCTAACCCTAACCAGAAAAACCAGAAAAACCAGAAAAACAAGAATTAGAAAAAACCGGAAAAAACCGGAAAAAACCGGATAAAACCGGAAAAAACCAGAAAAAACCGGAAAAATTAGAAAACCCTAACCCTAACCCTAACCCTAACCAGAAAAACCAGAAAAACCAGAAAAACAAGAACCAGAAAAAACCGGAAAAAACCGGATAAAACCGGATAAAACCGGAAAAAACCAGAAAAAACCGGAAAAACCAGAAAACCCTAACCCTAACCCTAACCCTAACCAGAAAAACCAGAAAAACCAGAAAAACAAGAACCAGAAAAAACCGGAAAAAACCGGATAAAACCGGAAAAAACAAGAAAAAACCGGAAAAACCAGAAAACCCTAACCCTAACCCTAACCCTAACCAGAAAAACCAGAAAAACCAGAAAAACAAGAACCAGAAAAAACCGGAAAAAACCGGATAAAACCGGAAAAAACCAGAAAAAACCGGAAAAACCAGAAAACCCTAACCCTAACCCTAACCCTAACCAGAAAAACCAGAAAAACCAGAAAAACAAGAACCAGAAAAAACCGGAAAAAACCGGATAAAACCGGAAAAAACAAGAAAAAACCGGAAAAACCAGAAAACCCTAACCCTAACCCTAACCCTAACCAGAAAAACCAGAAAAACCAGAAAAACAAGAACCAGAAAAAACCGGAAAAAACCGGATAAAAGCGGATAAAACCGGAAAAAACCAGAAAAAACCGGAAAAACCAGAAAACCCTAACCCTAACCCTAACCCTAACCAGAAAAACCAGAAAAACCAGAAAAACAAGAACCAGAAAAAACCGGAAAAAACCGGATAAAACCGGATAAAACCGGAAAATAACAGAAAAAACCGGAAAAACCAGAAAACCCTAACCCTAACCCTAACCCTAACCAGAAAAACCAGAAAAACCAGAAAAACAAGAACCAGAAAAAACCGGAAAAAACCGGATAAAACCGGAAAAAACCAGAAAAAAACCGGAAAAACCAGAAAACCCTAACCCTAACCCTAACCCTAACCAGAAAAACCAGAAAAACCAGAAAAACAAGAACCAGAAAAAACCGGAAAAAACCGGATAAAACCGGATAAAACCGGAAAAAACCAGAAAAAACCGGAAAAATTAGAAAACCCTAACCCTAACCCTAACCCTAACCAGAAAAACCAGAAAAACCAGAAAAACAAGAACCAGAAAAAACCGGAAAAAACCGGATAAAAGCGGATAAAACCGGAAAAAACCAGAAAAAACCGGAAAAACCAGAAAACCCTAACCCTAACCCTAACCAGAAAAACCAGAAAAACCAGAAAAACAAGAATTAGAAAAAACCGGAAAAAACCGGAAAAAACCGGATAAAACCGGAAAAAACCAGAAAAAACCGGAAAAACCAGAAAACCCTAACCCTAACCCTAACCCTAACCAGAAAAACCAGAAAAACCAGAAAAACAAGAACCAGAAAAAACCGGAAAAAACCGGATAAAACCGGATAAAACCTGAAAAAACCAGAAAAAACCGGAAAAATTAGAAAACCCTAACCCTAACCCTAACCCTAACCAGAAAAACCAGAAAAACCAGAAAAACAAGAACCAGAAAAAACCGGAAAAAACCGGATAAAACCGGATAAAACCGGAAAAAACCAGAAAAAACCGGAAAAACCAGAAAACCCTAACCCTAACCCTAACCCTAACCAGAAAAACCAGAAAAACCAGAAAAACAAGAACCAGAAAAAACCGGAAAAAACCGGATAAAACCGGATAAAACCGGAAAAAACCAGAAAAAACCGGAAAAACCAGAAAACCCTAACCCTAACCCTAACCCTAACCAGAAAAACCAGAAAAACCAGAAAAACAAGAATTAGAAAAAACCGGAAAAAACCGGATAAAACCGGAAAAAACCAGAAAAAACCGGAAAAACCAGAAAACCCTAACCCTAACCCTAACCCTAACCAGAAAAACCAGAAAAACCAGAAAAACAAGAACCAGAAAAAACCGGAAAAAACCGGATAAAACCGGATAAAACCGGAAAAAACCAGAAAAAACCGGAAAAATTAGAAAACCCTAACCCTAACCCTAACCCTAACCAGAAAAACCAGAAAAACCAGAAAAACAAGAACCAGAAAAAACCGGAAAAAACCGGATAAAACCGGATAAAACCGGAAAAAACCAGAAAAAACCGGAAAAACCAGAAAACCCTAACCCTAACCCTAACCCTAACCAGAAAAACCAGAAAAACCAGAAAAACAAGAATTAGAAAAAACCGGAAAAAACCGGATAAAACCGGAAAAAACCAGAAAAAACCGGAAAAACCAGAAAACCCTAACCCTAACCCTAACCCTAACCAGAAAAACCAGAAAAACCAGAAAAACAAGAACCAGAAAAAACCGGAAAAAACCGGATAAAACCGGATAAAACCGGAAAAAACCAGAAAAAACCGGAAAAATTAGAAAACCCTAACCCTAACCCTAACCCTAACCAGAAAAACCAGAAAAACCAGAAAAACAAGAACCAGAAAAAACCGGAAAAAACCGGATAAAAGCGGATAAAACCGGAAAAAACCAGAAAAAACCGGAAAAACCAGAAAACCCTAACCCTAACCCTAACCAGAAAAACCAGAAAAACCAGAAAAACAAGAACCAGAAAAAACCGGAAAAAACCGGATAAAACCGGATAAAACCGGAAAAAACCAGAAAAAACCGGAAAAACCAGAAAACCCTAACCCTAACCCTAACCCTAACCAGAAAAACCAGAAAAACCAGAAAAACAAGAACCAGAAAAAACCGGAAAAAACCGGATAAAAGCGGATAAAACCGGAAAAAACCAGAAAAAACCGGAAAAACCAGAAAACCCTAACCCTAACCCTAACCCTAACCAGAAAAACCAGAAAAACCAGAAAAACAAGAACCAGAAAAAACCGGAAAAAACCGGATAAAACCGGATAAAACCGGAAAATAACAGAAAAAACCGGAAAAACCAGAAAACCCTAACCCTAACCCTAACCCTAACCAGAAAAACCAGAAAAACCAGAAAAACAAGAACCAGAAAAAACCGGAAAAAACCGGATAAAACCGGAAAAAACCAGAAAAAAACCGGAAAAACCAGAAAACCCTAACCCTAACCCTAACCCTAACCAGAAAAACCAGAAAAACCAGAAAAACAAGAACCAGAAAAAACCGGAAAAAACCGGATAAAACCGGATAAAACCGGAAAAAACCAGAAAAAACCGGAAAAATTAGAAAACCCTAACCCTAACCCTAACCCTAACCAGAAAAACCAGAAAAACCAGAAAAACAAGAACCAGAAAAAACCGGAAAAAACCGGATAAAACCGGATAAAACCGGAAAAAACCAGAAAAAACCGGAAAAACCAGAAAACCCTAACCCTAACCCTAACCCTAACCAGAAAAACCAGAAAAACCAGAAAAACAAGAACCAGAAAAAACCGGAAAAAACCGGATAAAACCGGAAAAAACCAGAAAAAACCGGAAAAACCAGAAAACCCTAACCCTAACCCTAACCCTAACCAGAAAAACCAGAAAAACCAGAAAAACAAGAACCAGAAAAAACCGGAAAAAACCGGATAAAACCGGATAAAACCGGAAAAAACCAGAAAAAACCGGAAAAATTAGAAAACCCTAACCCTAACCCTAACCCTAACCAGAAAAACCAGAAAAACCAAAAAAACAAGAACCAGAAAAAACCGGAAAAAACCGGATAAAACCGGATAAAACCGGAAAAAACCAGAAAAAACCGGAAAAACCAGAAAACCCTAACCCTAACCCTAACCCTAACCAGAAAAACCAGAAAAACCAGAAAAACAAGAACCAGAAAAAACCGGAAAAAACCGGATAAAACCGGATAAAACCGGAAAAAACCAGAAAAAACCGGAAAAACCAGAAAACCCTAACCCTAACCCTAACCCTAACCAGAAAAACCAGAAAAACCAGAAAAACAAGAACCAGAAAAAACCGGAAAAAACCGGATAAAAGCGGATAAAACCGGAAAAAACCAGAAAAAACCGGAAAAACCAGAAAACCCTAACCCTAACCCTAACCCTAACCAGAAAAACCAGAAAAACCAGAAAAACAAGAACCAGAAAAAACCGGAAAAAACCGGATAAAACCGGATAAAACCGGAAAATACCAGAAAAAACCGGAAAAACCAGAAAACCCTAACCCTAACCCTAACCCTAACCAGAAAAACCAGAAAAACCAGAAAAACAAGAACAAGAAAAAACCGGAAAAAACCGGATAAAACCGGAAAAAACCAGAAAAAAACCGGAAAAACCAGAAAACCCTAACCCTAACCCTAACCCTAACCAGAAAAACCAGAAAAACCAGAAAAACAAGAACCAGAAAAAACCGGAAAAAACCGGATAAAACCGGATAAAACCGGAAAAAACCAGAAAAAACCGGAAAAATTAGAAAACCCTAACCCTAACCCTAACCCTAACCAGAAAAACCAGAAAAACCAGAAAAACAAGAACCAGAAAAAACCGGAAAAAACCGGATAAAACCGGATAAAACCGGAAAAAACCAGAAAAAACCGGAAAAACCAGAAAACCCTAACCCTAACCCTAACCCTAACCAGAAAAACCAGAAAAACCAGAAAAACAAGAACCAGAAAAAACCGGAAAAAACCGGATAAAACCGGAAAAAACCAGAAAAAACCGGAAAAACCAGAAAACCCTAACCCTAACCCTAACCCTAACCAGAAAAACCAGAAAAACCAGAAAAACAAGAACCAGAAAAAACCGGAAAAAACCGGATAAAACCGGATAAAACCGGAAAAAACCAGAAAAAACCGGAAAAATTAGAAAACCCTAACCCTAACCCTAACCCTAACCAGAAAAACCAGAAAAACCAGAAAAACAAGAACCAGAAAAAACCGGAAAAAACCGGATAAAACCGGATAAAACCGGAAAAAACCAGAAAAAACCGGAAAAACCAGAAAACCCTAACCCTAACCCTAACCCTAACCAGAAAAACCAGAAAAACCAGAAAAACAAGAATTAGAAAAAACCGGAAAAAACCGGATAAAACCGGAAAAAACCAGAAAAAACCGGAAAAACCAGAAAACCCTAACCCTAACCCTAACCCTAACCAGAAAAACCAGAAAAACCAGAAAAACAAGAACCAGAAAAAACCGGAAAAAACCGGATAAAACCGGATAAAACCGGAAAAAACCAGAAAAAACCGGAAAAATTAGAAAACCCTAACCCTAACCCTAACCCTAACCAGAAAAACCAGAAAAACCAGAAAAACAAGAACCAGAAAAAACCGGAAAAAACCGGATAAAACCGGAAAAAACCAGAAAAAACCGGAAAAACCAGAAAACCCTAACCCTAACCCTAACCCTAACCAGAAAAACCAGAAAAACCAGAAAAACAAGAACCAGAAAAAACCGGAAAAAACCGGATAAAACCGGATAAAACCGGAAAAAACCAGAAAAAACCGGAAAAATTAGAAAACCCTAACCCTAACCCTAACCCTAACCAGAAAAACCAGAAAAACCAGAAAAACAAGAACCAGAAAAAACCGGAAAAAACCGGATAAAACCGGATAAAACCGGAAAAAACCAGAAAAAACCGGAAAAACCAGAAAACCCTAACCCTAACCCTAACCCTAACCAGAAAAACCAGAAAAACCAGAAAAACAAGAATTAGAAAAAACCGGATAAAACCGGATAAAACCGGAAAAAACCAGAAAAAACCGGAAAAATTAGAAAACCCTAACCCTAACCCTAACCCTAACCAGAAAAACCAGAAAAACCAGAAAAACAAGAACCAGAAAAAACCGGAAAAAACCGGATAAAACCGGAAAAAACCAGAAAAAAACCGGAAAAACCAGAAAACCCTAACCCTAACCCTAACCCTAACCAGAAAAACCAGAAAAACCAGAAAAACAAGAACCAGAAAAAACCGGAAAAAACCGGATAAAACCGGAAAAAACCAGAAAAAACCGGAAAAATTAGAAAACCCTAACCCTAACCCTAACCCTAACCAGAAAAACCAGAAAAACCAGAAAAACAAGAACCAGAAAAAACCGGAAAAAACCGGATAAAACCGGATAAAACCGGAAAAAACCAGAAAAAACCGGAAAAACCAGAAAACCCTAACCCTAACCCTAACCCTAACCAGAAAAACCAGAAAAACCAGAAAAACAAGAACCAGAAAAAACCGGAAAAAACCGGATAAAAGCGGATAAAACCGGAAAAAACCAGAAAAAACCGGAAAAACCACAAAACCCTAACCCTAACCCTAACCCTAACCAGAAAAACCAGAAAAACCAGAAAAACAAGAACCAGAAAAAACCGGAAAAAACCGGATAAAACCGGATAAAACCGGAAAAAACCAGAAAAAACCGGAAAAATTAGAAAACCCTAACCCTAACCCTAACCCTAACCAGAAAAACCAGAAAAACCAGAAAAACAAGAACCAGAAAAAACCGGAAAAAACCGGATAAAACCGGATAAAACCGGATAAAACCGGAAAAAACCAGAAAAAACCGGAAAAACCAGAAAACCCTAACCCTAACCCTAACCCTAACCAGAAAAACCAGAAAAACCAGAAAAACAAGAACCAGAAAAAACCGGAAAAAACCGGATAAAACCGGATAAAACCGGATAAAACCGGAAAAAACCAGAAAAAACCGGAAAAACCAGAAAACCCTAACCCCAACCCTAACCCTAACCAGAAAAACCAGAAAAACCAGAAAAACAAGAACCAGAAAAAACCGGAAAAAACCGGATAAAACCGGATAAAACCGGAAAAAACCAGAAAAAACCGGAAAAATTAGAAAACCCTAACCCTAACCCTAACCCTAACCAGAAAAACCAGAAAAACCAGAAAAACAAGAACCAAAAAAAACCGGAAAAAACCGGATAAAACCGGATAAAACCGGAAAAAACAAGAAAAAACCGGAAAAACCAGAAAACCCTAACCCTAACCCTAACCCTAACCAGAAAAACCAGAAAAACCAGAAAAACAAGAACCAGAAAAAACCGGAAAAAACCGGATAAAACCGGATAAAACCGGAAAAAACCAGAAAAAACCGGAAAAACCAGAAAACCCTAACCCTAACCCTAACCCTAACCAGAAAAACCAGAAAAACCAGAAAAACAAGAACCAGAAAAAACCGGAAAAAACCGGATAAAACCGGAAAAAACCGGAAAAAACCAGAAAAAACCGGAAAAACCAGAAAACCCTAACCCTAACCCTAACCCTAACCAGAAAAACCAGAAAAACCAGAAAAACAAGAACCAGAAAAAACCGGAAAAAACCGGATAAAACCGGATAAAACCGGAAAAAACCAGAAAAAACCGGAAAAACCAGAAAACCCTAACCCTAACCCTAACCCTAACCAGAAAAACCAGAAAAACCAGAAAAACAAGAACCAGAAAAAACCGGAAAAAACCGGATAAAACCGGAAAAAACCAGAAAAAACCGGAAAAACCAGAAAACCCTAACCCTAACCCTAACCCTAACCAGAAAAACCAGAAAAACCAGAAAAACAAAAACCAAAAAAAACCGGAAAAAACCGGATAAAACCGGATAAAACCGGAAAAAACCAGAAAAAACCGGAAAAACCAGAAAACCCTAACCCTAACCCTAACCCTAACCAGAAAAACCAGAAAAACCAGAAAAACAAGAACCAGAAAAAACCGGAAAAAACCGGATAAAACCGGAAAAAACCAGAAAAAACCGGGAAAACCAGAAAACCCTAACCCTAACCCTAACCCTAACCAGAAAAACCAGAAAAACCAGAAAAACAAGAACCAGAAAAAACCGGAAAAAACCGGATAAAACCGGAAAAAACCAGAAAAAACCGGAAAATCCAGAAAACCCTAACCCTAACCCTAACCCTAACCAGAAAAACCAGAAAAACCAGAAAAACAAAAACCAAAAAAAACCGGAAAAAACCGGATAAAACCGGATAAAACCGGAAAAAACCAGAAAAAACCGGAAAAACCAGAAAACCCTAACCCTAACCCTAACCCTAACCAGAAAAACCAGGAAAACCAGAAAAACCAGAAAAACAAGAACCAGAAAAAACCGGAAAAAACCGGATAAAACCGGATAAAACCGGAAAAAACCAGAAAAAACCGGAAAAACCAGAAAACCCTAACCCTAACCCTAACCCTAACCAGAAAAACCAGAAAAACCAGAAAAACAAGAACCAGAAAAAACCGGAAAAAACCGGATAAAACCGGAAAAAACCAGAAAAAACCGGAAAAACCAGAAAACCCTAACCCTAACCCTAACCCTAACCAGAAAAACCAGAAAAACCAGAAAAACAAGAACCAGAAAAAACCGGAAAAAACCGGATAAAACCGGATAAAACCGGAAAAAAGCAGAAAAAACCGGAAAAATTAGAAAACCCTAACCCTAACCCTAACCCTAACCAGAAAAACCAGAAAAACCAGAAAAACAAGAACCAGAAAAAACCGGAAAAAACCGGATAAAACCGGATAAAACCGGAAAAAACCAGAAAAAACCGGAAAAACCAGAAAACCCTAACCCTAACCCTAACCCTAACCAGAAAAACCAGAAAAACCAGAAAAACAAAAACCAGAAAAAACCGGAAAAAACCGGATAAAACCGGATAAAACCGGAAAAAACCAGAAAAAACCGGAAAAGCCAGAAAACCCTAACCCTAACCCTAACCCTAACCAGAAAAACCAGAAAAACCAGAAAAACAAGAACCAGAAAAAACCGGAAAAAACCGGATAAAACCGGATAAAACCGGAAAAAACCAGAAAAAACCGGAAAAACCAGAAAACCCTAACCCTAACCCTAACCCTAACCAGAAAAACCAGAAAAACCAGAAAAACAAGAACCAGAAAAAACCGGAAAAAACCGGATAAAACCGGATAAAACCGGAAAAAAACAGAAAAAACCGGAAAAACCAGAAAACCCTAACCCTAACCCTAACCCTAACCAGAAAAACCAGAAAAACCAGAAAAACAAGAACCAGAAAAAACCGGAAAAAACCGGATAAAACCGGAAAAAACCAGAAAAAACCGGAAAAAACCAGAAAACCCTAACCCTAGCCCTAACCCTAACCAGAAAAACCAGAAAAACCAGAAAAACAAGAACCAGAAAAAACCGGAAAAAACCGGATAAAACCGGATAAAACCGGAAAAAACCAGAAAAAACCGGAAAAACCAGAAAACCCTAACCCTAACCCTAACCCTAACCAGAAAAACCAGAAAAACCAGAAAAACAAGAACCAGAAAAAACCGGAAAAAACCGGATAAAACCGGAAAAACCAGAAAAAACCGGAAAAACCAGAAAACCCTAACCCTAACCCTAACCCTAACCAGAAAAACCAGAAAAACCAGAAAAACAAGAACCAGAAAAAACCGGAAAAAACCGGATAAAACCGGATAAAACCGGAAAAAAGCAGAAAAAACCGGAAAAATTAGAAAACCCTAACCCTAACCCTAACCCTAACCAGAAAAACCAGAAAAACCAGAAAAACAAGAACCAGAAAAAACCGGAAAAAACCGGATAAAACCGGATAAAACCGGAAAAAACCAGAAAAAACCGGAAAAACCAGAAAACCCTAACCCTAACCCTAACCCTAACCAGAAAAACCAGAAAAACCAGAAAAACAAGAACCAGAAAAAACCGGAAAAAACCGGATAAAACCGGATAAAACCGGAAAAAACCAGAAAAAACCGGAAAAACCAGAAAACCCTAACCCTAACCCTAACCCTAACCAGAAAAACCAGAAAAACCAGAAAAACAAGAACCAGAAAAAACCGGAAAAAACCGGATAAAACCGGATAAAACCGGAAAAAACCAGAAAAAACCGGAAAAACCAGAAAACCCTAACCCTAACCCTAACCCTAACCAGAAAAACCAGAAAAACCAGAAAAACAAGAACCAGAAAAAACCGGAAAAAACCGGATAAAACCGGATAAAACCGGAAAAAACCAGAAAAAACCGGAAAAACCAGAAAACCCTAACCCTAACCCTAACCCTAACCAGAAAAACCAGAAAAACCAGAAAAACAAGAACCAGAAAAAACCGGAAAAAACCGGATAAAACCGGATAAAACCGGATAAAACCGGAAAAAACCAGAAAAAACCGGAAAAACCAGAAAACCCTAACCCCAACCCTAACCCTAACCAGAAAAACCAGAAAAACCAGAAAAACAAGAACCAGAAAAAACCGGAAAAAACCGGATAAAACCGGATAAAACCGGAAAAAACCAGAAAAAACCGGAAAAATTAGAAAACCCTAACCCTAACCCTAACCCTAACCAGAAAAACCAGAAAAACCAGAAAAACAAGAACCAGAAAAAACCGGAAAAAACCGGATAAAACCGGATAAAACCGGAAAAAACAAGAAAAAACCGGAAAAACCAGAAAACCCTAACCCTAACCCTAACCCTAACCAGAAAAACCAGAAAAACCAGAAAAACAAGAACCAGAAAAAACCGGAAAAAACCGGATAAAACCGGATAAAACCGGAAAAAACCAGAAAAAACCGGAAAAACCAGAAAACCCTAACCCTAACCCTAACCCTAACCAGAAAAACCAGAAAAACCAGAAAAACAAGAACCAGAAAAAACCGGAAAAAACCGGATAAAACCGGAAAAAACCGGAAAAAACCAGAAAAAACCGGAAAAACCAGAAAACCCTAACCCTAACCCTAACCCTAACCAGAAAAACCAGAAAAACCAGAAAAACAAGAACCAGAAAAAACCGGAAAAAACCGGATAAAACCGGATAAAACCGGAAAAAACCAGAAAAAACCGGAAAAACCAGAAAACCCTAACCCTAACCCTAACCCTAACCAGAAAAACCAGAAAAACCAGAAAAACAAGAACCAGAAAAAACCGGAAAAAACCGGATAAAACCGGAAAAAACCAGAAAAAACCGGAAAAACCAGAAAACCCTAACCCTAACCCTAACCCTAACCAGAAAAACCAGAAAAACCAGAAAAACAAAAACCAAAAAAAACCGGAAAAAACCGGATAAAACCGGATAAAACCGGAAAAAACCAGAAAAAACCGGAAAAACCAGAAAACCCTAACCCTAACCCTAACCCTAACCAGAAAAACCAGAAAAACCAGAAAAACAAGAACCAGAAAAAACCGGAAAAAACCGGATAAAACCGGAAAAAACCAGAAAAAACCGGGAAAACCAGAAAACCCTAACCCTAACCCTAACCCTAACCAGAAAAACCAGAAAAACCAGAAAAACAAGAACCAGAAAAAACCGGAAAAAACCGGATAAAACCGGAAAAAACCAGAAAAAACCGGAAAATCCAGAAAACCCTAACCCTAACCCTAACCCTAACCAGAAAAACCAGAAAAACCAGAAAAACAAAAACCAAAAAAAACCGGAAAAAACCGGATAAAACCGGATAAAACCGGAAAAAACCAGAAAAAACCGGAAAAACCAGAAAACCCTAACCCTAACCCTAACCCTAACCAGAAAAACCAGGAAAACCAGAAAAACCAGAAAAACAAGAACCAGAAAAAACCGGAAAAAACCGGATAAAACCGGATAAAACCGGAAAAAACCAGAAAAAACCGGAAAAACCAGAAAACCCTAACCCTAACCCTAACCCTAACCAGAAAAACCAGAAAAACCAGAAAAACAAGAACCAGAAAAAACCGGAAAAAACCGGATAAAACCGGAAAAAACCAGAAAAAACCGGAAAAACCAGAAAACCCTAACCCTAACCCTAACCCTAACCAGAAAAACCAGAAAAACCAGAAAAACAAGAACCAGAAAAAACCGGAAAAAACCGGATAAAACCGGATAAAACCGGAAAAAAGCAGAAAAAACCGGAAAAATTAGAAAACCCTAACCCTAACCCTAACCCTAACCAGAAAAACCAGAAAAACCAGAAAAACAAGAACCAGAAAAAACCGGAAAAAACCGGATAAAACCGGATAAAACCGGAAAAAACCAGAAAAAACCGGAAAAACCAGAAAACCCTAACCCTAACCCTAACCCTAACCAGAAAAACCAGAAAAACCAGAAAAACAAAAACCAGAAAAAACCGGAAAAAACCGGATAAAACCGGATAAAACCGGAAAAAACCAGAAAAAACCGGAAAAGCCAGAAAACCCTAACCCTAACCCTAACCCTAACCAGAAAAACCAGAAAAACCAGAAAAACAAGAACCAGAAAAAACCGGAAAAAACCGGATAAAACCGGATAAAACCGGAAAAAACCAGAAAAAACCGGAAAAACCAGAAAACCCTAACCCTAACCCTAACCCTAACCAGAAAAACCAGAAAAACCAGAAAAACAAGAACCAGAAAAAACCGGAAAAAACCGGATAAAACCGGATAAAACCGGAAAAAAACAGAAAAAACCGGAAAAACCAGAAAACCCTAACCCTAACCCTAACCCTAACCAGAAAAACCAGAAAAACCAGAAAAACAAGAACCAGAAAAAACCGGAAAAAACCGGATAAAACCGGAAAAAACCAGAAAAAACCGGAAAAAACCAGAAAACCCTAACCCTAGCCCTAACCCTAACCAGAAAAACCAGAAAAACCAGAAAAACAAGAACCAGAAAAAACCGGAAAAAACCGGATAAAACCGGATAAAACCGGAAAAAACCAGAAAAAACCGGAAAAACCAGAAAACCCTAACCCTAACCCTAACCCTAACCAGAAAAACCAGAAAAACCAGAAAAACAAGAACCAGAAAAAACCGGAAAAAACCGGATAAAACCGGAAAAAACCAGAAAAAACCGGAAAAACCAGAAAACCCTAACCCTAACCCTAACCCTAACCAGAAAAACCAGAAAAACCAGAAAAACAAGAACCAGAAAAAACCGGAAAAAACCGGATAAAACCGGATAAAACCGGAAAAAAGCAGAAAAAACCGGAAAAATTAGAAAACCCTAACCCTAACCCTAACCCTAACCAGAAAAACCAGAAAAACCAGAAAAACAAGAACCAGAAAAAACCGGAAAAAACCGGATAAAACCGGATAAAACCGGAAAAAACCAGAAAAAACCGGAAAAACCAGAAAACCCTAACCCTAACCCTAACCCTAACCAGAAAAACCAGAAAAACCAGAAAAACAAGAACCAGAAAAAACCGGAAAAAACCGGATAAAACCGGATAAAACCGGAAAAAACCAGAAAAAACCGGAAAAACCAGAAAACCCTAACCCTAACCCTAACCCTAACCAGAAAAACCAGAAAAACCAGAAAAACAAGAACCAGAAAAAACCGGAAAAAACCGGATAAAACCGGATAAAACCGGAAAAAACCAGAAAAAACCGGAAAAACCAGAAAACCCTAACCCTAACCCTAACCCTAACCAGAAAAACCAGAAAAACCAGAAAAACAAGAACCAGAAAAAACCGGAAAAAACCGGATAAAACCGGATAAAACCGGAAAAAAACAGAAAAAACCGGAAAAACCAGAAAACCCTAACCCTAACCCTAACCCTAACCAGAAAAACCAGAAAAACCAGAAAAACAAGAACCAGAAAAAACCGGAAAAAACCGGATAAAACCGGAAAAAACCAGAAAAAACCGGAAAAAACCAGAAAACCCTAACCCTAGCCCTAACCCTAACCAGAAAAACCAGAAAAACCAGAAAAACAAGAACCAGAAAAAACCGGAAAAAACCGGATAAAACCGGAAAAAACCAGAAAAAACCGGAAAAACCAGAAAACCCTAACCCTAACCCTAACCCTAACCAGAAAAACCAGAAAAACCAGAAAAACAAGAACCAGAAAAAACCGGAAAAAACCGGATAAAACCGGATAAAACCGGAAAAAACCAGTAAAAACCGGACAAACCAGAAAACCCTAACCCTAACCCTAACCCTAACCAGAAAAACCAGAAAAACCAGAAAAACAAAAACCAGAAAAAACCGGAAAAAACCGGATAAAACCGGAAAAAACCAGAAAAAACCGGAAAAACCAGAAAACCCTAACCCTAACCCTAACCCTAACCAGAAAAACCAGAAAAACCAGAAAAACAAGAACCAGAAAAAACCGGAAAAAACCGGATAAAACCGGATAAAACCGGAAAAAACCAGAAAAAACCGGAAAAACCAGAAATTCCTAACCCTAACCCTAACCCTAACCAGAAAAACCAGAAAAACCAGAAAAACAAGAACCAGAAAAAACCGGAAAAAACCGGATAAAACCGGAAAAAACCAGAAAAAACCGGAAAAAACCAGAAAACCCTAACCCTAACCCTAACCCTAACCAGAAAAACCAGAAAAACCAGAAAAAACCAGAAAAACAAGAACCAGAAAAAACCGGAAAAAACCGGATAAAACCGGAAAAAACCAGAAAAAACCGGAAAAACCAGAAAACCCTAACCCTAACCCTAACCCTAACCAGAAAAACCAGAAAAACCAGAAAAACAAGAACCAGAAAAAACCGGAAAAAACCGGATAAAACCGGAAAAAACCAGAAAAAACCGGAAAAACCAGAAAACCCTAACCCTAACCCTAACCCTAACCAGAAAAACCAGAAAAACCAGAAAAACAAGAACCAGAAAAAACCGGAAAAAACCGGATAAAACCGGATAAAACCGGAAAAAACCAGTAAAAACCGGACAAACCAGAAAACCCTAACCCTAACCCTAACCCTAACCAGAAAAACCAGAAAAACCAGAAAAACAAAAACCAGAAAAAACCGGAAAAAACCGGATAAAACCGGAAAAAACCAGAAAAAACCGGAAAAACCAGAAAACCCTAACCCTAACCCTAACCCTAACCAGAAAAACCAGAAAAACCAGAAAAACAAGAACCAGAAAAAACCGGAAAAAACCGGATAAAACCGGATAAAACCGGAAAAAACCAGAAAAAACCGGAAAAACCAGAAATTCCTAACCCTAACCCTAACCCTAACCAGAAAAACCAGAAAAACCAGAAAAACAAGAACCAGAAAAAACCGGAAAAAACCGGATAAAACCGGAAAAAACCAGAAAAAACCGGAAAAAACCAGAAAACCCTAACCCTAACCCTAACCCTAACCAGAAAAACCAGAAAAACCAGAAAAAACCAGAAAAACAAGAACCAGAAAAAACCGGAAAAAACCGGATAAAACCGGAAAAAACCAGAAAAAACCGGAAAAACCAGAAAACCCTAACCCTAACCCTAACCCTAACCAGAAAAACCAGAAAAACCAGAAAAACAAGAACCAGAAAAAACCGGAAAAAACCGGATAAAACCGGAAAAAACCAGAAAAAACCGGAAAAACCAGAAAACCCTAACCCTAACCCTAACCCTAACCAGAAAAACCAGAAAAACCAGAAAAACAAGAACCAGAAAAAACCGGAAAAAACCGGATAAAACCGGATAAAACCGGAAAAAACCAGAAAAAACCGGAAAAACCAGAAAACCCTAACCCTAACCCTAACCCTAACCAGAAAAACCAGAAAAACCAGAAAAACAAGAACCAGAAAAAACCGGAAAAAACCGGATAAAACCGGAAAAAACCAGAAAAAACAGGAAAAACCAGAAAACACTAACCCTAACCCTAACCCTAACCAGAAAAACCAGAAAAAACCGGAAAAACCAGAAAAACAAGAACCAGAAAAACCCGGAAAAAACCGGATAAAACCGGAAAAAACCAGAAAAAACCGGAAAAACCAGAAAACCCTAACCCTAACCCTAACCCTAACCAGAAAAACCAGAAAAACCAGAAAAAACCAGAAAATCAAGAACCAGAAAAAACCGGAAAAAACCGGATAAAACCGGATAAAACCAGAAAAAACCGGAAAAACCAGAAAACAATAACCCTAACCCTAACCCTAACCAGAAAAACCAGAAAAACCAGAAAAACAAGAACCCGAAAAAACCGGAAAAAACCGGATAAAACCGGAAAAAACCAGAAAAAACCGGAAAAACCAGAAAACCCTAACCCTAACCCTAACCAGAAAAACCAGAAAAACCAGAAAAACAAGAACCAGAAAAAACCGGAAAAAACCGGGTAAACCGGAAAAAACCAGAAAAAACCGGAAAAACCAGAAAACCCTAACCCTAACCCTAACCCTAACCAGAAAAACCAGAAAAAACCGGAAAAACCAGAAAATCAAGAACCAGAAAAAACCGGAAAAAACCGGATAAAACCGGAAAAAACCAGAAAAAACCGGAAAAACCAGAAAACCCTAACTCTAACCCTAACCCTAACCAGAAAAACCAGAAAAACCAGAAAAAACCAGAAAAACAAATATAAAAATATTACCCCATAAAATTTCCACTCTAACCCCATATTCCAATCTTTGAGGTCAAAGTACATTGGAAACCTAAAGTCCTATTAAAGGTATGAAAAAAAATGGAAAAATGGAAATTGGAAAAATCACTTATGTTTCTTATTTAAAAATGAATATTACCCCAAAAAATTTCCACTCTAACCCCATATTCCAAGATTTGAGGTCAAAGTACAGTGGAAACCTAAAGTCCTATTAAAGGTATGAAAAAAAATGGAAAAATGGAAATTGGAAAAATCACTTATGTTTCTTATTTAAAAAAGAATTTTACCCCGAAATATTTCCACTCTAACCCCATATTCCAAGCTTTGAGGTCAAAGTACAGTGGAAACCTAAAGTCCTATTAAAGGTATGAAAAAAAATGGAAAAATGGAAATTGGAAAAATCACTTATGTTTCTAATTTAAACATGAATATTACCCCAAAATATGTCCACTTTAACCCCATATTCCAAGCTTTGAGGTCAAAGTACAGTGGAAACCTAAAGTCCTATTAAAGGTATGAAAAAAAATGGAAAAATAGAAATTGAAAAAATCATTTATGTTTGTAATTTAAAAATGAATATTACCCCAAAAAATTCCACTCTAACCCCATATTCCAAGCTTTGAGGTCAAAGTACAGTGGAAACCTAAAGTCCTATTGAAGGTATGAAAAAAAATGGAAAAATGGAAATTGGAAAAATCACTTATGTTTCTTCTTTAAAAATGAATATTACCCCAAAAAATTTCCACTCTAACCCCATATTCCAAGCTTTGAGGTCAAAGTACAGTGGAAACCTAAAGTCCTATTAAAGGTATGAAAAAAAAAGGAAAAATTGAAATTGAAAAATTCATTTATGTTTGTAATTTAAAAATGAATATTACCCCAAAAAATTTCCACTCTAACCCCATATTCCAAGCTTTGAGGTCAAAGTACAGTGGAAACCTAAAGTCGTATTAAAGGTATGAAAAAAAATGGAAAAGTGGAAATTAGAAAAATCATTTATGTTTCTAATTCAAAAATGAATATTACCCCAAAAAATTTCCACTCTAACCCCATATTCCAAGCTTTGTGGTCAAAGTACAGTGGAAACCTAAAGTCCTATTAAAGGTATGAAAAAAAATGGAAAAATGGAAATTAGAAAAATCATTTATGTTTCTAATTCAAAAATGAATATTACCCCAAAAAATTTCCACTCTAACCCCATATTCCAAGCATTGAGGTCATAGTACAGTGGAAACCTAAAGTCCTATTAAAGGTATGAAAAAAAATGGAAAAATTGAACTTGAAAAAATCATTTATGTTTGTAATTTAAAAATGAATATTACCCCAAAAAATTTCCACTCTAACCCCATATTCCAAGCTTTGAGGTCAAAGTACAGTGGAAACCTAAAGTCCTATTAAAGGTATGCAAAAAAATGGAAAAATGGAAATTGAAAAAATAATTTATGTTTGTAGTTTAAAAATGAATATTACCCCAAAATATTTCCACTCTAACCTCATATTCCAAGCTTTGAGGTCAAAGTACAGTGGAAACTTAAAGTCCTATTAAAGGTATGAAAAAAAATGGAAAAATGGAAATTGGAAAAATCATTTATGTTTCTAATTTAAAAATGAATATTACCCCAAAAAATTTCCACTCTAACCCCATATTCCAAGCTTTGAGGTCAAAGTACAGTGGAAACCTAAAGTCCTATTAAAGGTATGCAAAAAAATGGAAAAATGGAAATTGAAAAAATCATTTATGTTTGTAATTTAAAAATGAATATTACCCCAAAATATTTCCACTCTAACCCCATATTCCAAGCTTTGAGGTCAAAGTACAGTGGAAACTTAAAGTCCTATTAAAGGTATGAAAAAAAATGGAAAAATGGAAATTGGAAAAATCACTTATGTTTCTTATTTAAAAATGAATATTACCCCAAAAAATTTCCACTCTAACCCAATATTCCAAGCTTTGAGGTCAAAGTACAGTGGAAACTTAAAGTCCTATTAAAGGTATGAAAAAAAATGGAAAAATGGAAATTGGAAAAATCACTTATGTTTGTAATTTAAAAATGAATATTACCCCAAAATATTTCCACTTTAACCCCATATTCCAAGCTTTGAGGTCAAAGTACAGTGGAAACCTAAAGTCCTATTAAAGGTATGAAAAAAAAATGGAAAAATGGAAATTGGAAAAATCATTTATGTTTGTAATTTAAAAATGAATATTACCCCAAAAAATTTCCACTCTAACCCCATATTCCAAGCTTTGAGGTCAAAGTACAGTGGAAACCTAAAGTCCTATTAAAGGTATGCAAAAAAATGGAAAAATGGAAATTGAAAAAATAATTTATGTTTGTAGTTTAAAAATGAATATTACCCCAAAATATTTCCACTCTAACCTCATATTCCAAGCTTTGAGGTCAAAGTACAGTGGAAACTTAAAGTCCTATTAAAGGTATGAAAAAAAATGGAAAAATGGAAATTGGAAAAATCATTTATGTTTCTAATTTAAAAATGAATATTACCCCAAAAAATTTCCACTCTAACCCCATATTCCAAGCTTTGAGGTCAAAGTACAGTGGAAACCTAAAGTCCTATTAAAGGTATGCAAAAAAATGGAAAAATGGAAATTGAAAAAATCATTTATGTTTGTAATTTAAAAATGAATATTACCCCAAAATATTTCCACTCTAACCCCATATTCCAAGCTTTGAGGTCAAAGTACAGTGGAAACTTAAAGTCCTATTAAAGGTATGAAAAAAAATGGAAAAATGGAAATTGGAAAAATCACTTATGTTTCTTATTTAAAAATGAATATTACCCCAAAAAATTTCCACTCTAACCCAATATTCCAAGCTTTGAGGTCAAAGTACAGTGGAAACTTAAAGTCCTATTAAAGGTATGAAAAAAAATGGAAAAATGGAAATTGGAAAAATCACTTATGTTTGTAATTTAAAAATGAATATTACCCCAAAATATTTCCACTTTAACCCCATATTCCAAGCTTTGAGGTCAAAGTACAGTGGAAACCTAAAGTCCTATTAAAGGTATGAAAAAAAATGGAAAAATAAAAATTGAAAAAATCATTTATGTTTGTAATTTAAAAATGAATATTACCCCAAAAAATTTCCACTCTAACCCCATATCCCAAGCTTTGAGGTCAAAGTACAGTGGAAACCTAAAGTCCTATTGAAGGTATGAAAAAAAATGGAAAAATGGAAATTGGAAAAATCACTTATGTTTCTTCTTTAAAAATGAATATTACCCCAAAAAGTTTCCACTCTAACCCCATATTCCAAGCTTTGAGGTCAAAGTACAGTGGAAACCTAAAGTCCTATTAAAGGTATGAAAAAAAATGGAAAAATTGAAATTGAAAAAATCATTTATGTTTGTAATTTAAAAATGAATATTACCCCAAAAAATTTCACTCTAACCCCATATTCCAAGCTTTGAGGTCAAAGTACAGTGGAAACCTAAAGTCCTATTGAAGGTATGAAAAAAAATGGAAAAATGGAAATTGAAAAAATCATTTATGTTTGTAATTTAAAAATGAATATTACCCCAAAATATTTCCACTCTAACCCCATATTCCAAGCTTTGAGGTCAAAGTAGAGTGGAAACTTAAAGTCCTATTAAAGGTATGAAAAAAAATGGAAAAATGGAAATAAGAAAAATCATTTATGTTTCTAATTCAAAAATGAATATTACCCCAAAAAATTTCCACTCTAACCCCATATTCCAAGCATTGAGGTTAAAGTACAGTGGAAACCTAAAGTCCTATTAAAGGTATGAAAAAAAATGGAAAAATGGAAATTGGAAAAATCATTTATGTTTCTAATTTAAAAATGAATATTACCCCAAAAAATTTCCACTCTAACCCCATATTCCAAGCATTGAGGTTAAAGTACAGTGGAAACCTAAAGTCCTATTAAAGGTATGAAAAAAAATGGAAAAATGGAAATTGGAAAAATCATTTATGTTTCTAATTTAAAAATGAATATTATCCCAAAAAATTTCCACTCTAACCCCATATTCCAAGCTTTGAGGTCAAAGTAGAGTGGAAACTTAAAGTCCTATTAAAGGTATGAAAAAAAATGGAAAAATGGAAATAAGAAAAATCATTTATGTTTCTAATTCAAAAATGAATATTACCCCAAAAAATTTCCACTCTAACCCCATATTCCAAGCTTTGAGGTCAAAGTACAGTAGAAACCTAAAGTCCTATTAAAGGTATGAAAAAAAATGGAAAAATGGAAATTGAAAAAAATATTTATGTTTGTAATTTAAAAATGAATATTTACCCAAAAAATTTCCACTCTAACCCCATATTCAAAGCTTTGAGGTCAAAGTACAGTGAAAACCTAAAGTCCTATTAAAGGTATGAAAAAAAATGGAAAAATGGAAATTGAAAGAATCATTTATGTTTCTAATTTAAAAATGAATATTACCCCAAAGAATTTCCACTCTAACCCCATATTCCAAGCTTTGAGGTCAAAGTACAGTGGAAACTTAAAGTCCTATTAAAGGTATGAAAAAAAATGGAAAAATGGAAATTGAAAAAATCATTTATGTTTGTAATTTAAAAATGAATATTATCCCAAAAAATTTCCACTCTAACCCCATATTCCAAGCTTTGAGGTCAAAGTACAGTGGAAACCTAAAGTCCTATTAAAGGTATAAAAAAAAATGGAAAAATGGAAATTGAAAAAATCATTTATGTTTGTAATTTAAAAATGAATATTACCCCAAAAAATTTCCTCTCTAACCCCATATTCCAAGCTTTGAGGTCAAAGTACAGTGGAAACTTAAAGTCCTATTAAAGGTATGAAAAAAAATGGAAAAATGGAAATTAAAAAAAAATCATTTATGTTTCTAATTTAAAAATGAATATTACCCCAAAAAATTTCCACTCTAACCCCATATTCCAAGCTTTGAGGTCAAAGTACAGTAGAAACATAAAGTCCTATTAAAGGTATGAAAAAAAATGGAAAAATGGAATATGAAAAAAACATTTATGTTTGTAATTTAAAAATGAATATTTTCCCAAAAAATTTCCACTCTAACCCCATATTCAAAGCTTTGAGGTCAAAGTACAATGGAAACCTAAAGTCCTATTAAAGGTATGAAAAAAATGGGAAAATGGAAATTGAAAAAATCATTTATGTTTCTAATTTAAAAATGAATATTACCCCGAAAAATTTCCACTCTAACCCCATATTCCAAGCTTTGAGGTCAAAGTACAGTGGAAACCTAAAGTCCTATTAAAGGTATGAAAAAAAAAGGAAAAATGGAAATTGAAAAAATCATTTATGTTTGTAATTTAAAAATGAATATTTACCTAAAAAATTTCCACTCTAACCCCATATTCAAAGCTTTGAGGTCAAAGTACAGTGGAAACCTGAAGTCCTATTAAAGGTATGAAAAAAAATGGAAAAATGGAAATTGAAAAAAACATTTATGTTTGTTATTTAAAAATGAATATTTTCCCAAAAAATTTCCACTCTAACCCCATATTCAAAGCTTTGAGGTCAAAGTACAGTGGAAACCTAAAGTCCTATTAAAGGTATGAAAAAAAATGGAATAATGGAAATTGAAAAAATCATTTATGTTTCTAATTTGAAAATGAATATTACCCCAAAAAATTTCCACTCTAACCCCATATTCCAAGCTTTGAGGTCAAAGTACAGTGGAAACTTAAAGTCCTATTAAAGGTATGAAAAAAAAAGGAGAAATGGAAATTGAAAAAATCATTTATGTTTGTAATTTAAAAATGAATATTTACCTAAAAAATTTCCACTCTAACCCCATATTCAAAGCTTTGAGGTCAAAGTACAGTGGAAACCTGAAGTCCTATTAAAGGTATGAAAAAAAATGGAAAAATGGAAATTGAAAAAAACATTTATGTTTGTTATTTAAAAATGAATATTTACCCAAAAAATTTCCACTCTAACCCCATATTCAAAGCTTTGAGGTCAAAGTACAGTGGAAACCTAAAGTCCTATTAAAGGTATGAAAAAAAATGGAATAATGGAAATTGAAAAAATCATTTATGTTTCTAATTTAAAAATGAATATTACCCCAAAAAATTTCCACTCTAACCCCATATTCCAAGCTTTGAGGTCAAAGTACAGTGGAAACTTAAAGTCCTATTAAAGGTATGAAAAAAAATGGAAAAATGGAAATTAGAAAAATCATTTATGTTTCTAATTCAAAAATGAATATTACCCCAAAAAATTCCCACTCTAACCCCATATTCCAAGCATTGAGGTCAAAGTACAGTGGAAACCTAAAGTCCTATTAAAGGTATGAAAAAAAATGGAAAAATGGAAATTGAAAAAATCATTTATGTTTCTAATTTAAAAATGAATATTACCCCAAAAAATTTCCACTCTAACTCCATATTCCAAGCTTTGAGGTCAAAGTACAGTGGAAACCTAAAGTCCTATTAAAGGTATGAAAAAAAATGGAAAAATGGAAATTAGAAAAATTATTTATGTTTCTAATTCAAAAATGAATATTACCCCAAAAAATTTCCACTCTAACCCCATATTCCAAGCATTGAGGTCAAAGTACTGTGGAAACCTAAAGTCCTATTAAACGTATGAAAAAAAATGGAAAAATGGAAATTGAAAAAATCATTTATGTTTCTAATTTAAAAATGAATATTACCCCAAAAAATTTCCTCTCTAACCCCATATTCCAAGCTTTGAGGTCAAAGTACAGTGGAAACTTAAAGTCCTATTAAAGGTATGAAAAAAAATGGAAAAATGGAAATTGAAAAAATCATTTATGTTTGTAATTTAAAAATGAATATTACCCCAAAAAATTTCCACTCTAACCCCATATTCCAAGCTTTGAGGTCAAAGTACAGTAGAAACATAAAGTCCTATTAAAGGTATGAAAAAAAATGGAAAAATGGAATATGAAAAAAACATTTATGTTTGTAATTTAAAAATGAATATTTTCCCAAAAAATTTCCACTCTAACCCCATATTCAAAGCTTTGAGGTCAAAGTACAGTGGAAACCTAAAGTCCTATTAAAGGTATGAAAAAAATGGGAAAATGGAAATTGAAAAAATCATTTATGTTTCTAATTTAAAAATGAATAATACCCCGAAAAATTTCCACTCTAACCCCATATTCCAAGCTTTGAGGTCAAAGTACATTGGAAACCTAAAGTCCTATTAAAGGTATGAAAAAAAAAGGAAAAATGGAAATTGAAAAAATCATTTATGTTTGTAATTTAAAAATGAATATTTACCTAAAAAATTTCCACTCTAACCCCATATTCAAAGCTTTGAGGTCAAAGTACAGTGGAAACCTGAAGTCCTATTAAAGGTATGAAAAAAAATGGAAAAATGGAAATTGAAAAAATCATTTATGTTTCTAATTTAAAAATGAATATTACCCCAAAAAATTTCCACTCTAACCCCATATTCCAAGCTTTGAGGTCAAAGTACAGTGGAAACTTAAAGTCCTATTAAAGGTATGAAAAAAAATGGAAAAATGGAAATTAGAAAAATCATTTATGTTTCTAATTCAAAAATGAATATTACCCCAAAAAATTCCCACTCTAACCCCATATTCCAAGCATTGAGGTCAAAGTACAGTGAAAACCTAAAGTCCTATTAAAGGTATGAAAAAAAATGGAAAAATGGAAATTGAAAAAATCATTTATGTTTCTAATTTAAAAATGAATATTACCCCAAAAAATTTCCACTCTAACTCCATATTCCAAGCTTTGAGGTCAAAGTACAGTGGAAACCTAAAGTCCTATTAAAGGTATGAAAAAAAATGGAAAAATGGAAATTAGAAAAATTATTTATGTTTCTAATTCAAAAATGAATATTACCCCAAAAAATTTCCACTCTAACCCCATATTCCAAGCATTGAGGTCAAAGTACAGTGGAAACCTAAAGTCCTATTAAAGGTATGAAAAAAAATGGAAAAATGGAAATTGGAAAAATCATTTATGTTTCTAATTTAAAAATGAATATTACCCCAAAAAATTTCCTCTCTATCCCCATATTCCAAGCTTTGAGGTCAAAGTACAGTAGAAACATAAAGTCCTATTAAAGGTATGAAAAAAAATTGGAAAAATGGAATATGAAAAAAACATTTATGTTTGTAATTTAAAAATGAATATTTTCCCAAAAAATTTCCACTCTAACCCCATATTCAAAGCTTTGAGGTCAAAGTACAGTGGAAACCTAAAGTCCTATTAAAGGTATGAAAAAAATGGGAAAATGAAAATTGAAAAAATCATTTATGTTTCTAATTTAAAAATGAATATTACCCCGAAAAATTTCCACTCTAACCCCATATTCCAAGCTTTGAGGTCAAAGTACATTGGAAACCTAAAGTCCTATTAAAGGTATGAAAAAAAAAGGAAAAATGGAAATTGAAAAAATCATTTATGTTTGTAATTTGAAAATGAATATTTACCTAAAAAATTTCCACTCTAACCCCATATTCAAAGCTTTGAGGTCAAAGTACAGTGGAAACCTGAAGTCCTATTAAAGGTATGAAAAAAAATGGAAAAATGGAAATTGAAAAAAACATTTATGTTTGTAATTTAAAAATGAATATTTACCCAAAAAATTTCCACTCTAACCCCATATTCAAAGCTTTGAGGTCAAAGTACAGTGGAAACCTAAAGTCCTATTAAAGGTATGAAAAAAAATGGAATAATGGAAATTGAAAAAATCATTTATGTTTCTAATTTAAAAATGAATATTACCCCAAAAAATTTCCACTCTAACCCCATATTCCAAGCTTTGAGGTCAAAGTACAGTGGAAACTTAAAGTCCTATTAAAGGTATGAAAAAAAATGGAAAAATGGAAATTAAAAAAATCATTTATGTTTCTAATTCAAAAATGAATATTACCCCAAAAAATTCCCACTCTAACCCCATATTCCAAGCATTGAAGTCAAAGTACAGTGGAAACCTAAAGTCCTATTAAAGGTATGAAAAAAAATGGAAAAATGGAAATTGAAAAAATCATTTATGTTTCTAATTTAAAAATGAATATTACCCCAAAAAATTTCCACTCTAACTCCATATTCCAAGCTTTGAGGTCAAAGTACAGTGGAAACCTAAAGTCCTATTAAAGGTATGAAAAAAAATGGAAAAATGGAAATTAGAAAAATTATTTATGTTTCTAATTCAAAAATGAATATTACCCCAAAAAATTTCCACTCTAACCCCATATTCCAAGCATTGAGGTCAAAGTACAGTGGAAACTTAAAGTCCTATTAAAGGTATGAAAAAAAATGGAAAAATGGAAATTGGAAAAATCATTTATGTTTCTAATTTAAAAATGAATATTACCCCAAAAAATTTCCACTCTAACCCCATATTCCAAGCTTTGAGGTCAAAGTACAGTGGAAACCTAAATTCCTATTAAAGGTATGCAAAAAAATCGAAAAATGGAAATTGAAAAAATCATTTATGTTTGTAATTTAAAAATGAATATTACCCCAAAATATTTCCACTCTAACCCCATATTCCAAGCTTTGAGGTCAAAGTACAGTGGAAACTTAAAGTCCTATTAAAGGTATGAAAAAAAATGGGAAAATGGAAATTGGAAAAATCACTTATGTTTCTTATTTAAAAATGAATATCACCCCAAAAAATTTCCACTCTAACCCCATATTCCAAGCTTTGAGGTCAAAGTACAGTGGAAACTTAAAGTCCTATTAAAGGTATGAAAAAAAATGGGAAAATGGAAATTGGAAAAATCACTTATGTTTCTTCTTTAAAAATGAATATTACCCCAAAAAGTTTCCACTCTAACCCCATATTCCAAGCTTTGAGGTCAAAGTACAGTGGAAACCTAAAGTCCTATTAAAGGTATGAAAAAAAATGGAAAAAGTGAAATTGAAAAAATCATTTATGTTTGTAATTTAAAAATGAATATTACCCCAAAAGATTTCACTCTAACCCCATATTCCAAGCTTTGAGGTCAAAGTACAGTGGAAACCTAAAGTCCTATTAAAGGTATGAAAAAAAATGGAAAAATGGAAATTGGAAAAATCATTTATGTTTGTAATTTAAAAATGAATATTACCCCAAAAAACTTCCACTTTAACCCCATATTCCAAGCTTTGAGGTCAAAGTACAGTGGAAACCTAAAGTCCTATTAAAGGTATGAAAAAAAATGGAAAAATGGAAATTGAAAAAATCATTTATGTTTCTAATTTAAAAATAAATATTACCTCAGAAAATTTCCACTCTAACCCCATAATCCAAGCTTTGAGGTCAAAGTACAGTGGAAACTTAAAGTCCTATTAAAGGTATGAAAAAAAATGGAAAAATGGAAATTGAAAAAATCATTTATGTTTGTAATTTAAAAATGAATATTATCCCAAAAAATTTCCACTCTAACCCTATATTCCAAGCTTTGAGGTCAAAGTACAGTGGAAACCTAAAGTCCTATTAAAGGTATGAAAAAAAATGGAAAAATGGAAATTGAAAAAATCATTTATGTTTCTAATTTAAAAATGAATATTACCCCAAAAAATGTCCACTCTAACCCCATATTCCAAGCTTTGAGGTCAAAGTACAGTGGAAACCTAAAGTCCTATTAAAGGTATGAAAAAAAATGGAAAAATGGAAATTGAAAAAATCATTTATGTTTGTAATTTAAAAATGAATATTTACCCAAAAAATTTCCATTCTAACCCCATATTCAAAGCTTTGAGGTCAAAGTACAGTGGAAACCTAAAGTCCTATTGAAGGTATGAAAAAAAATGGAAAAATGGAAATTGAAAAAATCATTTTTGTTTCTATTTAAAAATGAATATTACCCTAAAAAATTTCCACTCTAACCCCATATTCCAAGCTTTGAGGTCAAAGTACAGTGGAAACCTAATGTCCTATTAAAGCTATGAAAGAAAATGGAAAAATGGAAATTGAAAAAATCATTTATGTTTGTAATTTAAAAATGAATATTATCCCGAAAAATTTCCACTCTAACCCCATATTCCAAGCTTTGAGGTCAAAGTACAGTGGAAACCTAAAGTCCTATTAAAGGTATGAAAAAAAATGGAAAAATGGAAATTGAAAAAATCATTTATGTTTCTAATTCAAAAATGAATATTACCCCAAAAAATTTCCACTCTAACCCCATATTCCAAGCTTTGAGGTCAAAGTACAGTGGAAACCTAAAGTCCTATTAAAGGTATGAAAAAAAATGGAATAATGGAAATTGAAAAAATCATTTATGTTTCTAATTTAAAAATGAATATTACCCCAAAAAATTTCCACTCTAACCCCATATTCCAAGCTTTGAGGTCAAAGTACAGTGGAAACTTAAAGTCCTATTAAAGGTATGAAAAAAAATGGAAAAATGGAAATTGGAAAAATCACTTATGTTTCTTATTTAAAAATGAATATCACCCCAAAAAATTTCCACTCTAACCCCATATTCCAAGCTTTGAGGTCAAAGTACAGTGGAAACTTAAAGTCCTATTAAAGGTATGAAAAAAAATGGAAAAATGGAAATTGGAAAAATCACTCATGTTTCTAATTTAAAAATGAATATTACCCCAAAATATTTCCACTTTAACCCCATATTCCAAGCTTTGAGGTCAAAGTACAGTGGAAACCTAAAGTCCTATTAAAGGTATGAAAAAAAATGGAAAAATAGAAATTGAAAAAATCATTTATGTTTGTAATTTAAAAATGAATATTACCCCAAAAAATTTCCACTCTAACCCCATATTCCAAGCTTTGAGGTCAAAGTACAGTGGAAACTTAAAGTCCTATTAAAGGTATGAAAAAAAATGGGAAAATGGAAATTGGAAAAATCACTTATGTTTCTTATTTAAAAATGAATATCACCCCAAAAAATTTCCACTCTAACCCCATATTCCAAGCTTTGAGGTCAAAGTACAGTGGAAACTTAAAGTCCTATTAAAGGTATGAAAAAAAATGGGAAAATGGAAATTGGAAAAATCACTTATGTTTCTTCTTTAAAAATGAATATTACCCCAAAAAGTTTCCACTCTAACCCCATATTCCAAGCTTTGAGGTCAAAGTACAGTGGAAACCTAAAGTCCTATTAAAGGTATGAAAAAAAATGGAAAAAGTGAAATTGAAAAAATCATTTATGTTTGTAATTTAAAAATGGATATTACCCCAAAAGATTTCACTCTAACCCCATATTCCAAGCTTTGAGGTCAAAGTACAGTGGAAACCTAAAGTCCTATTAAAGGTATGAAAAAAAATGGAAAAATGGAAATTGGAAAAATCATTTATGTTTGTAATTTAAAAATGAATATTACCCCAAAAAACTTCCACTTTAACCCCATATTCCAAGCTTTGAGGTCAAAGTACAGTGGAAACCTAAAGTCCTATTAAAGGTATGAAAAAAAATGGAAAAATGGAAATTGAAAAAATCATTTATGTTTCTAATTTAAAAATAAATATTACCTCAGAAAATTTCCACTCTAACCCCATAATCCAAGCTTTGAGGTCAAAGTACAGTGGAAACTTAAAGTCCTATTAAAGGTATGAAAAAAAATGGAAAAATGGAAATTAGAAAAATCATTTATGTTTCTAATTCAAAAATGAATATTACCCCAAAAAATTCCCACTCTAACCCCATATTCCAAGCATTGAGGTCAAAGTACAGTGGAAACCTAAAGTCCTATTAAAGGTATGAAAAAAAATGGAAAAATGGAAATTGAAAAAATCATTTATGTTTCTAATTTAAAAATGAATATTACCCCAAAAAATGTCCACTCTAACCCCATATTCCAAGCTTTGAGGTCAAAGTACAGTGGAAACCTAAAGTCCTATTAAAGGTATGAAAAAAAATGGAAAAATGGAAATTGAAAAAATCATTTATGTTTGTAATTTAAAAATGAATATTTACCCAAAAAATTTCCATTCTAACCCCATATTCAAAGCTTTGAGATCAAAGTACAGTGGAAACCTAAAGTCCTATTGAAGGTATGAAAAAAAATGGAAAAATGGAAATTGAAAAAATCATTTTTGTTTCTATTTAAAAATGAATATTACCCTAAAAAATTTCCACTCTAACCCCATATTCCAAGCTTTGAGGTCAAAGTACAGTGGAAACCTAATGTCCTATTAAAGCTATGAAAGAAAATGGAAAAATGGAAATTGAAAAAATCATTTATGTTTGTAATTTAAAAATGAATATTATCCCGAAAAATTTCCACTCTAACCCCATATTCCAAGCTTTGAGGTCAAAGTACAGTGGAAACCTAAAGTCCTATTAAAGGTATGAAAAAAAATGGAAAAATGGAAATTGAAAAAATCATTTATGTTTCTAATTCAAAAATGAATATTACCCCAACAAATTTCCACTCTAACCCCATATTCCAAGCTTTGAGGTCAAAGTACAGTGGAAACCTAAAGTCCTATTAAAGGTATGAAAAAAAATGGAATAATGGAAATTGAAAAAATCATTTATGTTTCTAATTTAAAAATGAATATTACCCCGAAAAATTTCCACTCTAACCCCATATTCCAAGCTTTGAGGTCAAAGTACAGTGGAAACTTAAAGTCCTATTAAAGGTATGAAAAAAAATGGAAAAATGGAAATTGGAAAAATTACTTATGTTTCTTATTTAAAAATGAATATCACCCCAAAAAATTTCCACTCTAACCCCATATTCCAAGCTTTGAGGTCAAAGTACAGTGGAAACTTAAAGTCCTATTAAAGGTATGAAAAAAAATGGAAAAATGGAAATTGGAAAAATCACTCATGTTTCTAATTTAAAAATGAATATTACCCCAAAATATTTCCACTTTAACCCCATATTCCAAGCTTTGAGGTCAAAGTACAGTGGAAACCTAAAGTCCTATTAAAGGTATGAAAAAAAATGGAAAAATAGAAATTGAAAAAATCATTTATGTTTGTAATTTAAAAATGAATATTACCCCAAAAAATTTCCACTCTAACCCCATATTCCAAGCTTTGAGGTCAAAGTACAGTGGAAACCTAAAGTCCTATTAAAGGTATGAAAAAAAATGGAAAAATGGAAATTGAAAAAATCATTTATGTTTGTAATTTAAAAATGAATATTATCCCAAAAAATTTCCACTCTAACCCCATATTCCAAGCTTTGAGGTCAAAGTACAGTGGAAACCTAAAGTCCTATTAAAGGTATAAAAAAAAATGGAAAAATGGAAATTGAAAAAATCATTTATGTTTCTAATTTAAAAATGAATATTACCCCAAAAAATTTCCTCTCTAACCCCATATTCCAAGCTTTGAGGTCAAAGTACAGTGGAAACTTAAAGTCCTATTAAAGGTATGAAAAAAAATGGAAAAATGGAAATTGGAAAAATCATTTATGTTTGTAATTTAAAAATGAATATTACCCCAAAAAATTTCCACTCTAACCCCATATTCCAAGCTTTGAGGTCAAAGTACAGTGGAAACCTAAAGTCCTATTAAAGGTATGAAAAAAAATGGAAAAATGGAAATTGAAAAAGTCATTTATGTTTCTAATTTAAAAATGAATATTACCCCAAAAAACTTCCACTTTAACCCCATATTCCAAGCTTTGAGGTCAAAGTACAGTGGAAACCTAAAGTCCTATTAAAGGTATGAAAAAAAATGGAAAAATGGAAATTGAAAAAATCATTTATGTTTCTAATTTAAAAATAAATATTACCTCAGAAAATTTCCACTCTAACCCCATAATCCAAGCTTTGAGGTCAAAGTACAGTGGAAACTTAAAGTCCTATTAAAGGTATGAAAAAAAATGGAAAAATGGAAATTGAAAAAATCATTTATGTTTGTAATTTAAAAATGAATATTATCCCAAAAAATTTCCACTCTAACCCCATATTCCAAGCTTTGAGGTCAAAGTACAGTGGAAACCTAAAGTCCTATTAAAGGTATGAAAAAAAATGGAAAAATGGAAATTGAAAAAATCATTTATGTTTCTAATTTATAAATGAATATTACCCCAAAAAATGTCCACTCTAACCCCATATTCCAAGCTTTGAGGTCAAAGTACAGTGGAAACCTAAAGTCCTATTAAAGGTATGAAAAAAAATGGAAAAATGGAAATTGAAAAAATCATTTATGTTTGTAATTTAAAAATGAATATTTACCCAAAAAATTTCCATTCTAACCCCATATTCAAAGCTTTGAGGTCAAAGTACAATGGAAACCTAAAGTCCTATTAAAGGTATGAAAAAAAATGGAAAAATGGAAATTGAAAAAATCATTTTTGTTTCTATTTAAAAATGAATATTACCCTAAAAAATTTCCACTCTAACCCCATATTCCAAGCTTTGAGGTCAAAGTACAGTGGAAACCTAATGTCCTATTAAAGCTATGAAAAAAAATGGAAAAATGGAAATTGAAAAAATCATTTATGTTTGTAATTTAAAAATGAATATTATCCCGAAAAATTTCCACTCTACTCCCATATTCCAAGCTTTGAGGTCAAAGTACAGTGGAAACCTAAAGTCCTATTGAAGGTATGAAAAAAAATGGAAAAATGGAAATTGAAAAAATCATTTATGTTTCTAATTTAAAAATGAATATTACCCCAAAAAATGTCCACTCTAACCCCATATTCCAAGCTTTGAGGTCAAAGTACAGTGGAAACCTAAAGTCCTATTAAAGGTATGAAAAAAAATGGAATAATGGAAATTGAAAAAATCATTTATGTTTCTGATTTAAAAATGAATATTACCCCAAAATATTTCCACTCTAACCCCATATTCCAAGCTTTGAGGTCAAAGTACAGTGGAAACTTAAAGTCCTATTAAAGGTATGAAAAAAAATGGAAAAATGGAAATTGGAAAAATCACTTATGTTTCTTATTTAAAAATGAATATCACCCCAAAAAATTTCCACTCTAACCCCATATTCCAAGCTTTGAGGTCAAAGTACAGTGGAAACTTAAAGTCCTATTAAAGGTATGAAAAAAAATGGAAAAATGGAAATTGGAAAAATCATTCATGTTTCTAATTTAAAAATGAATATTACCCCAAAATATTTCCACTTTAACCCCATATTCCAAGCTTTGAGGTCAAAGTACAGTGGAAACCTAAAGTCCTATTAAAGGTATGAAAAAAAATGGAAAAATAGAAATTGAAAAAATCATTTATGTTTGTAATTTAAAAATGAATATTACCCCAAAAAATTTCCACTCTAACCCCATATTCCAAGCTTTGAGGTCAAAGTACAGTGGAAACATAAAGTCCTATTAAAGGTATGAAAAAAAATGGAAAAATGGAAATTGAAAAAATCATTTATGTTTGTAATTTAAAAATGAATATTATCCCAAAAAATTTCCACTCTAACCCCATATTCCAAGCTTTGAGGTCAAAGTACAGTGGAAACCTAAAGTCCTATTAAAGGTATAAAAAAAAATGGAAAAATGGAAATTGAAAAAATCATTTATGTTTCTAATTTAAAAATGAATATTACCCCAAAAAATTTCCACTCTAACCCCATATTCCAAGCTTTGAGGTCAAAGTACAGTAGAAACATAAAGTCCTATTAAAGGTATGAAAAAAAATGGAAAAATGGAAATTGAAAAAAACATTTATGTTTGTAATTTAAAAATGAATATTTTCCCAAAAAATTTCCACTCTAACCCCATATTCAAAGCTTTGAGGTCAAAGTACAGTGGAAACCTAAAGTCCTATTAAAGGTATGAAAAAAATGGGAAAATGGAAATTGAAAAAATCATTTATGTTTCTAATTTAAAAATGAATATTACCCCGAAAAATTTCCACTCTAACCCCATATT
This sequence comes from Branchellion lobata, assembly GCA_947562095.1. Taxonomy (NCBI): domain Eukaryota; kingdom Metazoa; phylum Annelida; class Clitellata; order Hirudinida; family Piscicolidae; genus Branchellion; species Branchellion lobata. The sequence goes on along the minus strand of OX387247.1, from coordinate 174,650 downwards.
CCAAGCTTTGAGGTCAAAGTACATTGGAAACCTAAAGTCCTATTAAAGGTATGAAAAAAAAAGGAAAAATGGAAATTGAAAAAATCATTTATGTTTGTAATTTAAAAATGAATATTTACCTAAAAAATTTCCACTCTAACCCCATATTCAAAGCTTTGAGGTCAAAGTACAGTGGAAACCTGAAGTCCTATTAAAGGTATGAAAAAAAATGGAAAAATGGAAATTGAAAAAAACATTTATGTTTGTAATTTAAAAATGAATATTTACCCAAAAAATTTCCACTCTAACCCCATATTCAAAGCTTTGAGGTCAAAGTACAGTGGAAACCTAAAGTCCTATTAAAGGTATGAAAAAAAATGGAATAATGGAAATTGAAAAAATCATTTATGTTTCTAATTTAAAAATGAATATTACCCCAAAAAATTTCCACTCTAACCCCATATTCCAAGCTTTGAGGTCAAAGTACAGTGGAAACATAAAGTCCTACTAAAGGTATGAAAAAAAATGGAAAAATGGAAATTAGAAAAATCATTTATGTTTCTAATTCAAAAATGAATATTACCCCAAAAAATTCCCACTCTAACCCCATATTCCAAGCATTGAGGTCAAAGTACAGTGGAAACCTAAAGTCCTATTAAAGGTATGAAAAAAAAAGGAAAAATGGAAATTAGAAAAATCATTTATGTATCTAATTCAAAAATGAATATTACCCCAAAAAATTTCCACTCTAACCCCATATTCCAAGCATTGAGGTCAAAGTACAGTGGAAACCTAAAGTCCTATTAAAGGTATGAAAAAAAATGGAAAAATGGAAATTGGAAAAATCATTTATGTTTCTTATTTAAAAATGAATATTACCCCAAAAAATTTCCACTCTAACCCCATATTCCAAGCTTTGAAATCAAAGTACAGTGGAAACCTAAAGTCCTATTAAAGGTATGCAAAAAATGGAAAAATGGAAATTGAAAAAATCATTTATGTTTGTAATTTAAAAATGAATATTACCCCAAAATATTTCCACTCTAACCCCATATTCCAAGCTTTGAGGTCAAAGTACAGTGGAAACTTAAAGTCCTATTAAAGGTATGAAAAAAAATGGAAAAATGGAAATTGGAAAAATCACTTATGTTTCTTATTTAAAAATGAATATCACCCCAAAAAATTTCCACTCTAACCCCATATTCCAAGCTTTGAGGTCAAAGTACAGTGGAAACTTAAAGTCCTATTAAAGGTATGAAAAAAAATGGAAAAATGGAAATTGAAAAAATCACTCATGTTTCTAATTTAAAAATGAATATTACCCCAAAATATTTCCACTTTAACCCCATATTCCAAGCTTTGAGGTCAAAGTACAGTGGAAACCTAAAGTCCTATTAAAGGTATGAAAAAAAATGGAAAAATAGAAATTGAAAAAATCATTTATGTTTGTAATTTAAAAATGAATATTACCCCAAAAAATTTCCACTCTAACCCCATATTCCAAGCTTTGAGGTCAAAGTACAGTGGAAACCTAAAGTCCTATTAAAGGTATGAAAAAAAATGGAAAAATGGAAATTGAAAAAATCATTTATGTTTGTAATTTAAAAATAAATATTATCCCAAAAAATTTCCACTCTAACCCCATATTCCAAGCTTTGAGGTCAAAGTACAGTGGAAACCTAAAGTCCTATTAAAGGTATAAAAAAAAATGGAAAAATGGAAATTGAAAAAATCATTTATGTTTCTAATTTAAAAATGAATATTACCCCAAAAAATTTCCTCTCTCACCCCATATTCCAAGCTTTGAGGTCAAAGTACAGTGGAAACTTAAAGTCCTATTAAAGGTATGAAAAAAAATGAAAAAATGGAAATTGAAAAAATCATTTATGTTTGTAATTTAAAAATGAATATTACCCCAAAAAATTTCCACTCTAACCCCATATTCCAAGCTTTGAGGTCAAAGTACAGTAGACACATAAAGTCCTATTAAAGGTATGAAAAAAAATGGAAAAATGGAAATTGAAAAAAACATTTATGTTTGTAATTTAAAAATGAATATTTTCCCAAAAAATTTCCACTCTAACCCCATATTCAAAGCTTTGAGGTCAAAGTACAGTGGAAACCTAAAGTCCTATTAAAGGTATGAAAAAAATGGGAAAATGGAAATTGAAAAAATCATTTATGTTTCTAATTTACAAATGAGTATTACCCCGAAAAATTTCCACTCTAACCCCATATTCCAAGCTTTGAGGTCAAAGTACATTGGAAACCTAAAGTCCTATTAAAGGTATGAAAAAAAAAGGAAAAATGGAAATTGAAAAAATCATTTATGTTTGTAATTTAAAAATGAATATTTACCTAAAAAATTTCCACTCTAACCCCATATTCAAAGCTTTGAGGTCAAAGTACAGTGGAAACCTGAAGTCCTATTAAAGGTATGAAAAAAAATGGAAAAATGGAAATTGAAAAAATCATTTATGTTTGTAATTTAAAAATGAATATTTACCCAAAAAATTTCCACTCTAACCCCATATTCAAAGCTTTGAGGTCAAAGTACAGTGGAAACCTAAAGTCCTATTAAAGGTATGAAAAAAAATGGAATAATGGAAATTGAAAAAATCATTTATGTTTGTAATTTAAAAATGAATATTACCCCAAAAAATGTCCACTCTAACCCCATATTCCAAGCTTTGAGGTCAAAGTACAGTGGAAACTTAAATTCCTATTAAAGGTATGAAAAAAAATGGAAAAATGGAAATTAGAAAAATCATTTATGTTTCTAATTCAAAAATGAATATTACCCCAAAAAATTCCCACTCTAACCCCATATTCCAAGCATTGAGGTCAAAGTACAGTGGAAACCTAAAGTCCTATTAAAGGTATGAAAAAAAATGGAAAAATGGAAATTGAAAAAATCATTTATGTTTCTAATTTAAAAATGAATATTACCCCAAAAAATTTCCACTCTAACTCCATATTCCAAGCTTTGAGGTCAAAGTACAGTGGAAACCTAAAGTCCTATTAAAGGTATGAAAAAAAATGGAAAAATGGAAATTAGAAAAATTATTTATGTTTCTAATTCAAAAATGAATATTACCCCAAAAAATTTCCACTCTAACCCCATATTCCAAGCATTGAGGTCAAAGTACAGTGGAAACCTAAAGTCCTATTAAAGGTATGAAAAAAAATGGAAAAATGGAAATTGGAAAAATCATTTATGTTTCTAATTTAAAAATGAATTTTACCCCAAAAAATTTCCACTCTAACCCCATATTCCAAGCTTTGAGGTCAAAGTACAGTGGAAACCTAAAGTCCTATTAAAGGTATGCAAAAAAATCGAAAAATGGAAATTGAAAAAATCATTTATGTTTGTAATTTAAAAATGAATATTACCCCAAAAAATTTCCACTCTAACCCCATATTCCAAGCTTTGAGGTCAAAGTACAGTGGAAATTTAAAGTCCTATTAAAGGTATGAAAAAAAATGGGAAAATGGAAATTGGAAAAATCACTTATGTTTCTTATTTAAAAATGAATATCACCCCAAAAAATTTCCACTCTAACCCCATATTCCAAGCTTTGAGGTCAAAGTACAGTGGAAACCTAAAGTCCTATTAAAGGTATGAAAAAAAATGGAAAAATGGAAATTGAAAAAATCATTTATGTTTCTAATTTAAAAATAAATATTACCTCAGAAAATTTCCACTCTAACCCCATAATCCAAGCTTTGAGGTCAAAGTACAGTGGAAACTTAAAGTCCTATTAAAGGTATGAAAAAAAATGGAAAAATGGAAATTGAAAAAATAATTTATGTTTGTAATTTAAAAATGAATATTATCCCAAAAAATTTCCACTCTAACCCCATATTCCAAGCTTTGAGGTCAAAGTACAGTGGAAACCTAAAGTCCTATTAAAGGTATGAAAAAAAATGGAAAAATGGAAATTGAAAAAATCATTTATGTTTCTAATTTAAAAATGAATATTACCCCAAAAAATGTCCACTTTAACCCCATATTCCAAGCTTTGAGGTCAAAGTACAGTAGAAACCTAAAGTCCTATTAAAGGTATGAAAAAAAATGGAAAAATGGAAATTGAAAAAATCATTTATGTTTCTAATTTAAAAATGAATATTACCCCAAAAAATTTCCACTCTAACCCCATATTCCAAGCTTTGAGGTCAAAGTACAGTGGAAACCTAAAGTCCTATTAAAGGTATAAAAAAAAATGGAAAAATGGAAATTGAAAAAATCATTTATGTTTGTAATTTAAAAATGAATATTACCCCAAAAAATTTCCACTCTAACCCCATATTCAAAGCTTTGAGGTCAAAGTACAGTGGAAACCTAAAGTCCTATTAAAGGTATGAAAAAAATGGGAAAATGGAAATTGAAAAAATCATTTATGTTTCTAATTTAAAAATGAATATTACCCCGAAAAATTTCCACTCTAACCCCATATTCCAAGCTTTGAGGTCAAAGTACATTGGAAACCTAAAGTCCTATTAAAGGTATGAAAAAAAAAGGAAAAATGGAAATTGAAAAAATCATTTATGTTTGTAATTTAAAAATGAATATTTACCTAAAATATTTCCACTCTAACCCCATATTCAAAGCTTTGAGGTCAAAGTACAGTGGAAACCTGAAGTCCTATTAAAGGTATGAAAAAAAATGGAAAAATGGAAATTGAAAAAATCATTTATGTTTCTAATTTAAAAATGAATATTACTCCAAAAAATTTCCTCTCTAACCCCATATTCCAAGCTTTGAGGTCAAAGTACAGTGGAAACTTAAAGTCCTATTAAAGGTATGAAAAAAAATGGAAAAATGGAAATTGAAAAAATCATTTATGTTTGTAATTTAAAAATGAATATTACCCCAAAAAATTTCCACTCTAACCCCATATTCAAAGCTTTGAGGTCAAAGTACAGTGGAAACCTAAAGTCCTATTAAAGGTATGAAAAAAATGGGAAAATGGAAATTGAAAAAATCATTTATGTTTCTAATTTAAAAATGAATATTACCCCGAAAAATTTCCACTCTAACCCCATATTCCAAGCTTTGAGGTCAAAGTACATTGGAAACCTAAAGTCCTATTAAAGGTATGAAAAAAAAAGGAAAAATGGAAATTGAAAAAATCATTTATGTTTGTAATTTAAAAATGAATATTTACCTAAAAAATTTCCACTCTAACCCCATATTCAAAGCTTTGAGGTCAAAGTACAGTGGAAACCTGAAGTCCTATTAAAGGTATGAAAAAAAATGGAAAAATGGAAATTGAAAAAAACATTTATGTTTGTAATTTAAAAATGAATATTTACCCAAAATATTTCCACTCTAACCCCATATTCCAAGCTTTGAGGTCAAAGTACAGTGGAAACCTAAAGTCCTATTAAAGGTATGCAAAAAAATCGAAAAATGGAAATTGAAAAAATCATTTATGTTTGTAATTTAAAAATGAATATTACCCCAAAATATTTCCACTCTAACCCCATATTCCAAGCTTTGAGGTCAAAGTACAGTGGAAACTTAAAGTCCTATTAAAGGTATGAAAAAAAAAGGGAAAATGGAAATTGGAAAAATCACTTATGTTTCTTATTTAAAAATGAATATCACCCCAAAAAATTTCCACTCTAACCCCATATTCCAAGCTTTGAGGTCAAAGTACAGTGGAAACTTAAAGTCCTATTAAAGGTATGAGAAAAATGGAAAAATGGAAATTGGAAAAATCACTCATGTTTCTAATTTAAAAATGAATATTACCCCAAAATATTTCCACTTTAACCCCATATTCCAAGCTTTGAGGTCAAAGTACAGTGGAAACCTAAAGTCCTATTAAAGGTATGAAAAAAAATGGAAAAATAGAAATTGAAAAAATCATTTATGTTTGTAATTTAAAAATGAATATTACCCCAAAAAATTTCCACTCTAACCCCATGTTCCAAGCTTTTGGTCAAAGTACAGTGGAAACCTAAAGTCCTATTGAAGGTATGAAAAAAAATGGAAAAATGGAAATTGGAAAAATCACTAATGTTTCTTCTTTAAAAATAAATATTACCCCAAAAAGTTTCCACTCTAACCCCATATTCCAAGCTTTGAGGTCAAAGTACAGTGGAAACCTAAAGTCCTATTAAAGGTATGAAAAAAAATGGAAAAAGTGAAATTGAAAAAATCATTTATGTTTGTAATTTAAAAATGAATATTACCCCAAAAAATTTCACTCTAACCCCATATTCCAAGCTTTGAGGTCAAAGTACAGTGGAAACCTAAAGTCCTATTAAAGGTATGAAAAAAAATGGAAAAATGGAAATTGGAAAAATCATTTATGTTTGTAATTTAAAAATGAATATTACCCCAAAAAATTTCCACTCTAACCCCATATTCCAAGCTTTGAGGTCAAAGTACAGTGGAAACCTAAAGTCCTATTAAAGGTATGAAAAAAAATGGAAAAATGGAAATTGAAAAAATCATTTATGTTTCTAATTTAAAAATGAATATTACCCCAAAAAATTTCCACTTTAACCCCATATTCCAAGCTTTGAGGTCAAAGTACAGTGGAAACCTAAAGTCCTATTAAAGGTATGAAAAAAAATGGAAAAATGGAAATTGAAAAAATCATTTATGTTTCTAATTTAAAAATAAATATTACCTCAGAAAATTTCCACTCTAACCCCATAATCCAAGCTTTGAGGTCAAAGTACAGTGGAAACTTAAAGTCCTATTAAAGGTATGAAAAAAAATGGAAAAATGCTATTGAAAAAATCATTTATGTTTGTAATTTAAAAATGAATATTATCCCAAAAAATTTCCACTCTAACCCCATATTCCAAGCTTTGAGGTCAAAGTACAGTGGAAACCTAAAGTCCTATTAAAGGTATGAAAAAAAATGGAAAAATGGAAATTGAAAAAATCATTTATGTTTCTAATTTAAAAATGAATATTACCCCAAAAAATGTCCACTCTAACCCCATATTCCAAGCTTTGAGGTCAAAGTACAGTGGAAACCTAAAGTCCTATTAAAGGTATGAAAAAAAATGGAAAAATGGAAATTGAAAAAATCATTTATGTTTGTAATTTAAAAATGAATATTTACCCAAAAAATTTCCATTCTAACCCCATATTCAAAGCTTTGAGGTCAAAGTACAGTGGAAACCTAAAGTCCTATTAAAGGTATGAAAAAAAATGGAAAAATGGAAATTGAAAAAATCATTTTTGTTTCTATTTAAAAATGAATATTACCCTAAAAACTTTCCACTCTAACCCCATATTCCAAGCTTTGAGGTCAAAGTACAGTGGAAACCTAATGTCCTATTAAAGCTATGAAAAAAAATGGAAAAATGGAAATTGAAAAAATCATTTATGTTTGTAATTTAAAAATGAATATTTACCCAAAAAATTTCCACTCTAACCCCATATTCAAAGCTTTGAGGTCAAAGTACAGTGGAAACCTAAAGTCCTATTAAAGGTATGCAAAAAAATCGAAAAATGGAAATTGAAAAAATCATTTATGTTTGTAATTTAAAAATGAATATTACCCCAAAATATTTCCACTCTAACCCCATATTCCAAGCTTTGAGGTCAAAGTACAGTGGAAACTTAAAGTCCTATTAAAGGTATGACAAAAAAAGGGAAAATGGAAATTGGAAAAATCACTTATGTTTCTTATTTAAAAATGAATATCACCCCAAAAAATTTCCACTCTAACCCCATATTCCAAGCTTTGAGGTCAAAGTACAGTGGAAACTTAAAGTCCTATTAAAGGTATGAAAAAAAATGGAAAAATGGAAATTGGAAAAATCACTCATGTTTCTAATTTAAAAATGAATATTACCCCAAAATATTTCCACTTTAACCCCATATTCCAAGCTTTGAGGTCAAAGTACAGTGGAAACCTAAAGTCCTATTAAAGGTATGAAAAAAAATGGAAAAATAGAAATTGAAAAAATCATTTATGTTTGTAATTTAAAAATGAATATTACCCCAAAAAATTTCCACTCTAACCCCATGTTCCAAGCTTTTGGTCAAAGTACAGTGGAAACCTAAAGTCCTATTGAAGGTATGAAAAAAAATGGAAAAATGGAAATTGGAAAAATCACTAATGTTTCTTCTTTAAAAATGAATATTACCCCAAAAAGTTTCCACTCTAACCCCATATTCCAAGCTTTGAGGTCAAAGTACAGTGGAAACCTAAAGTCCTATTAAAGGTATGAAAAAAAATGGAAAAAGTGAAATTGAAAAAATCATTTATGTTTGTAATTTAAAAATGAATATTACCCCAAAAAATTTCACTTTAACCCCATATTCCAAGCTTTGAGGTCAAAGTACAGTGGAAACCTAAAGTCCTATTAAAGGTATGAAAAAAAATGGAAAAATGGAAATTGGAAAAATCATTTATGTTTGTAATTTAAAAATGAATATTACCCCAAAAAATTTCCACTCTAACCCCATATTCCAAGCTTTGAGGTCAAAGTACAGTGGAAACCTAAAGTCCTATTAAAGGTATGAAAAAAAATGGAAAAATGGAAATTGAAAAAATCATTTATGTTTCTAATTTAAAAATGAATATTACCCCAAAAAATTTCCACTTTAACCCCATATTCCAAGCTTTGAGGTCAAAGTACAGTGGAAACCTAAAGTCCTATTAAAGGTATGAAAAAAAATGGAAAAATGGAAATTGAAAAAATCATTTATGTTTCTAATTTAAAAATAAATATTACCTCAGAAAATTTCCACTCTAACCCCATAATCCAAGCTTTGAGGTCAAAGTACAGTGGAAACTTAAAGTCCTATTAAAGGTATGAAAAAAAATGGAAAAATGCTATTGAAAAAATCATTTATGTTTGTAATTTAAAAATGAATATTATCCCAAAAAATTTCCACTCTAACCCCATATTCCAAGCTTTGAGGTCAAAGTACAGTGGAAACCTAAAGTCCTATTAAAGGTATGAAAAAAAATGGAAAAATGGAAATTGAAAAAATCATTTATGTTTGTAATTTAAAAATGAATATTTACCCAAAAAATTTCCATTCTAACCCCATATTCAAAGCTTTGAGGTCAAAGTACAGTGGAAACCTAAAGTCCTATTAAAGGTATGAAAAAAAATGGAAAAATGGAAATTGAAAAAATCATTTTTGTTTCTATTTAAAAATGAATATTACCCTAAAAACTTTCCACTCTAACCCCATATTCCAAGCTTTGAGGTCAAAGTACAGTGGAAACCTAATGTCCTATTAAAGCTATGAAAAAAAATGGAAAAATGGAAATTGAAAAAATCATTTATGTTTGTAATTTAAAAATGAATATTATCCCGAAAAATTTCCACTCTAACCCCATATTCCAAGCTTTGAGGTCAAAGTACAGTGGAAACATAAAGTCCTATTAAAGGTATGAAAAAAAATGGAAAAATGGAAATTGAAAAAATCATTTATGTTTCTAATTTAAAAATGAATATTACCCCAAAAAATTTCCACTCTAACCCCATATTCCAAGCTTTGAGGTCAAAGTACAGTGGAAACCTAAAGTCCTATAAAAGGTATGAAAAAAAATGGAAAAATGGAAATTGAAAAAAGCATTTATGTTTGTTATTTAAAAATGAATATTATCCCAAAAAATTTCGACTTTAACCCCATATTCCAAGCTTTGAGGTCAAAGTACAGTGGAAACCTAAAGTCCTATTAAAGGTATGAAAAAAAATGGAAAAATGGAAATTGAAAAAAACATTTATGTTTGTAATTTAAAAATGAATATTTACCCAAAAAATTTCCACTCTAACCCCATTTTCAAAGCTTTGAGGTCAAAGTACAGTGGAAACCTAAAGTCCTATTAAAGGTATGAAAAAAAATGGAAAAATGGAAATTGAAAAAATCATTTATGTTTCTAATTTAAAAATGAATATTACCCCAAAAAATTTCCACTCTAACCCCATATTCCAAGCTTTGAGGTCAAAGTACAGTGGAAACCTAAAGTCCTATTAAAGGTATGAAAAAAAATGGAAAAATGGAAATTGAAAAAATCATTTATGTTTGTAATTTAAAAATGAATATTATCCCAAAAAATTTCGACTCTAACCCCATATTCCAAGCTTTGAGGTCAAAGTACAGTGGAAACCTAAAGTCCTATTAAAGGTATGAAAAAAAATGGAAAAATGGAAATTGAAAAAAACATTTATGTTTGTAATTTAAAAATGAATATTATCCCAAAAAATTTCCACTCTAACCCCATTTTCAAAGCTTTGAGGTCAAAGTACAGTGGAAACCTAAAGTCCTATTAAAGGTATGAAAAAAAATGGAAAAATGGAAATTGAAAAAATCATTTATGTTTCTAATTTAAAAATGAATATTACCCCAAAAAATTTCCACTCTAACCCCATATTCCAAGCTTTGAGGTCAAAGTACAGTGGAAACCTAAAGTCCTATTAAAGGTATGAAAAAAAATGGAAAAATGGAATTTGAAAAAATCATTTATGTTTGTAATTTAAAATTGAATATTTACCCAAAAGATTTCTACTCTAACCCCATATTCAAAGCTTTGAGGTCAAAGTACAGTGGAAACCTAAAGTCCTATTAAAGGTATGAAAAAAAATGGAAAAATGGAAATTGAAAAAATCATTTATGTTTCTAATTTAAAAATGAATATTACCCCAAAAAATTTTCACTCTAACCCCATATTCCAAGCTTTGAGGTCAAAGTACAGTGGAAACATAAAGTCCTATTAAATGTATGAAAAAAAATGGAAAAATGGAAATTGAAAAAAACATTTATGTTTCTAATTTAAAAATGAATATTTACCCAAAAAATATCCACTCTAACCCCATATTCAAAGCTTTGAGGTCAAAGTACAGTGGAAACCTAAAGTCCTATTAAAGGTATGAAAAAAAATGGAAAAATGGAAATTGAAAAAATCATTTATGTTTCTAATTTAAAAATGAATATTATTCCAAAAAATTTCCACTCTAACCCCATATTCCAAGCTTTGAGGTCAAAGTACAGTGGAAACCTAAAGTCCTATTAAAGGTATGAAAAAAAATGGAAAAATGGAAATTGAAAAAATCATTTATGTTTCTAATTTAAAAATGAATATTATCCCAAAAAATTTCCACTCTAACCCCGTATTCAAAGCTTTGAGGTCAAAGTACAGTGGAAACCTAAAGTCCTATTAAAGGTATGAAAAAAAATGGAAAAATTGAAATTGAAAAAATCATTTATGTTTCTAATTTAAAAATGAATATTACCCCAATAATTTTCCACTCTAACCCCATATTCCAAGCTTTGAGGTCAAAGTACAGTGGAAACCTAAAGTCCTATTAAAGGTATGAAAAAAAATGGAAAAATGGAAATTGAAAAAATCATTTATGTTTGTAATTTAAAATTGAATATTTACCCAAAAAATTTCCACTCTAACCCCATATTCAAAGCTTTGAGGTCAAAGTACAGTGGAAACCTAAAGTCCTATTAAAGGTATGAAAAAAAATGGAAAAATGGAAATTGAAAAAATCATTTTTGTTTCTAATTTAAAAATGAATATTACCCCAAAAAATTTCCACTCTAACCCCATATTCCAAGCTTTGAGGTCAAAGTACAGTGGAAACCTAAAGTCCTATTAAAGGTATGAAAAAAAATGGAAAAATGGAAATTGAAAAAATCATTTATGTTTCTAATTTAAAAATGAATATTACCCCAAAAAATTTCCACTTTAACCCCATATTCCAAGCTTTGAGGTCAAAGTACAGTGGAAACCTAAAGTCCTATTAAAGGTATGAAAAAAAATGGAAAAATGGAAATTGAAAAAAGCATTTATGTTTGTTATTTAAAAATGAATATTATCCCAAAAAATTTCGACTTTAACCCCATATTCCAAGCTTTGAGGTCAAAGTACAGTGGAAACCTAAAGTCCTATTAAAGGTATGAAAAAAAATGGAAAAATGGAAATTGAAAAAAACATTTATGTTTGTAATTTAAAAATGAATATTTACCTAAAAAATTTCCACTCTAACCCCATATTCAAAGCTTTGAGGTCAAAGTACAGTGGAAACCTGAAGTCCTATTAAAGGTATGAAAAAAAATGGAAAAATGGAAATTGAAAAAAACATTTATGTTTGTAATTTAAAAATGAATATTTACCCAAAAAATTTCCACTCTAACCCCATATTCCAAGCTTTGAGGTCAAAGTACAGTGGAAACCTAAAGTCCTATTAAAGGTATGCAAAAAAATCGAAAAATGGAAATTGAAAAAATCATTTATGTTTGTAATTTAAAAATGAATATTACCCCAAAATATTTCCACTCTAACCCCATATTCCAAGCTTTGAGGTCAAAGTACAGTGGAAACTTAAAGTCCTATTAAAGGTATGAAAAAAAAAGGGAAAATGGAAATTGGAAAAATCATTTATGTTTCTAATTTAAAAATGAATTTTACCCCAAAAAATTTCCACTCTAACCCCATATTCCAAGCTTTGAGGTCAAAGTACAGTGGAAACCTAAAGTCCTATTAAAGGTATGCAAAAAAATCGAAAAATGGAAATTGAAAAAATCATTTATGTTTGTAATTTAAAAATGAATATTACCCCAAAATATTTCCACTCTAACCCCATATTCCAAGCTTTGAGGTCAAAGTACAGTGGAAACTTAAAGTCCTATTAAAGGTATGAAAAAAAATGGGAAAATGGAAATTGGAAAAATCACTTATGTTTCTTATTTAAAAATGAATATCACCCCAAAAAATTTCCACTCTAACCCCATATTCCAAGCTTTGAGGTCAAAGTACAGTGGAAACCTAAAGTCCTATTAAAGGTATGAAAAAAAATGGAAAAATGGAAATTGAAAAAATCATTTATGTTTCTAATTTAAAAATAAATATTACCTCAGAAAATTTCCACTCTAACCCCATAATCCAAGCTTTGAGGTCAAAGTACAGTGGAAACTTAAAGTCCTATTAAAGGTATGAAAAAAAATGGAAAAATGGAAATTGAAAAAATCATTTATGTTTGTAATTTAAAAATGAATATTATCCCAAAAAATTTCCACTCTAACCCCATATTCCAAGCTTTGAGGTCAAAGTACAGTGGAAACCTAAAGTCCTATTAAAGGTATGAAAAAAAATGGAAAAATGGAAATTGAAAAAATCATTTATGTTTCTAATTTAAAAATGAATATTACCCCAAAAAATGTCCACTTTAACCCCATATTCCAAGCTTTGAGGTCAAAGTACAGTAGAAACCTAAAGTCCTATTAAAGGTATGAAAAAAAATGGAAAAATGAAAATTGAAAAAATCATTTATGTTTCTAATTTAAAAATGAATATTACCCCAAAAAACTTCCACTCTAACCCCATATTCCAAGCTTTGAGGTCAAAGTACAGTGGAAACCTAAAGTCCTATTAAAGGTATAAAAAAAAATGGAAAAATGGAAATTGAAAAAATCATTTATGTTTCTAATTTAAAAATGAATATTACCCCAAAAAATTTCCTCTCTAACCCCATATTCCAAGCTTTGAGGTCAAAGTACAGTGGAAACTTAAAGTCCTATTAAAGGTATGAAAAAAAATGGAAAAATGGAAATTGAAAAAATCATTTATGTTTGTAATTTAAAAATGAATATTACCCCAAAAAATTTCCACTCTAACCCCATATTCAAAGCTTTGAGGTCAAAGTACAGTGGAAACCTAAAGTCCTATTAAAGGTATGAAAAAAATGGGAAAATGGAAATTGAAAAAATCATTTATGTTTCTAATTTAAAAATGAATATTACCCCGAAAAATTTCCACTCTAACCCCATATTCCAAGCTTTGAGGTCAAAGTACATTGGAAACCTAAAGTCCTATTAAAGGTATGAAAAAAAAAGGAAAAATGGAAATTGAAAAAATCATTTATGTTTGTAATTTAAAAATGAATATTTACCTAAAAAATTTCCACTCTAACCCCATATTCAAAGCTTTGAGGTCAAAGTACAGTGGAAACCTGAAGTCCTATTAAAGGTATGAAAAAAAATGGAAAAATGGAAATTGAAAAAATCATTTATGTTTCTAATTTAAAAATGAATATTACTCCAAAAAATTTCCTCTCTAACCCCATATTCCAAGCTTTGAGGTCAAAGTACAGTGGAAACTTAAAGTCCTATTAAAGGTATGAAAAAAAATGGAAAAATGGAAATTGAAAAAATCATTTATGTTTGTAATTTAAAAATGAATATTACCCCAAAAAATTTCCACTCTAACCCCATATTCAAAGCTTTGAGGTCAAAGTACAGTGGAAACCTAAAGTCCTATTAAAGGTATGAAAAAAATGGGAAAATGGAAATTGAAAAAATCATTTATGTTTCTAATTTAAAAATGAATATTACCCCGAAAAATTTCCACTCTAACCCCATATTCCAAGCTTTGAGGTCAAAGTACATTGGAAACCTAAAGTCCTATTAAAGGTATGAAAAAAAAAGGAAAAATGGAAATTGAAAAAATCATTTATGTTTGTAATTTAAAAATGAATATTTACCTAAAAAATTTCCACTCTAACCCCATATTCAAAGCTTTGAGGTCAAAGTACAGTGGAAACCTGAAGTCCTATTAAAGGTATGAAAAAAAATGGAAAAATGGAAATTGAAAAAAACATTTATGTTTGTAATTTAAAAATGAATATTTACCCAAAAAATTTCCACTCTAACCCCATATTCCAAGCTTTGAGGTCAAAGTACAGTGGAAACCTAAAGTCCTATTAAAGGTATGCAAAAAAATCGAAAAATGGAAATTGAAAAAATCATTTATGTTTGTAATTTAAAAATGAATATTACCCCAAAATATTTCCACTCTAACCCCATATTCCAAGCTTTGAGGTCAAAGTACAGTGGAAACTTAAAGTCCTATTAAAGGTATGAAAAAAAAAGGGAAAATGGAAATTGGAAAAATCACTTATGTTTCTTATTTAAAAATGAATATCACCCCAAAAAATTTCCACTCTAACCCCATATTCCAAGCTTTGAGGTCAAAGTACAGTGGAAACTTAAAGTCCTATTAAAGGTATGAAAAAAAATGGAAAAATGGAAATTGGAAAAATCACTCATGTTTCTAATTTAAAAATGAATATTACCCCAAAATATTTCCACTTTAACCCCATGTTCCAAGCTTTGAGGTCAAAGTACAGTGGAAACCTAAAGTCCTATTAAAGGTATGAAAAAAAATGGAAAAATAGAAATTGAAAAAATCATTTATGTTTGTAATTTAAAAATGAATATTACCCCAAAAAATTTCCACTCTAACCCCATGTTCCAAGCTTTTGGTCAAAGTACAGTGGAAACCTAAAGTCCTATTGAAGGTATGAAAAAAAATGGAAAAATGGAAATTGGAAAAATCACTAATGTTTCTTCTTTAAAAATGAATATTACCCCAAAAAGTTTCCACTCTAACCCCATATTCCAAGCTTTGAGGTCAAAGTACAGTGGAAACCTAAAGTCCTATTAAAGGTATGAAAAAAAATGGAAAAAGTGAAATTGAAAAAATCATTTATGTTTGTAATTTAAAAATGAATATTACCCCAAAAAATTTCACTCTAACCCCATATTCCAAGCTTTGAGGTCAAAGTACAGTGGAAACCTAAAGTCCTATTAAAGGTATGAAAAAAAATGGAAAAATGGAAATTGGAAAAATCATTTATGTTTGTAATTTAAAAATGAATATTACCCCAAAAAATTTCCACTCTAACCCCATATTCCAAGCTTTGAGGTCAAAGTACAGTGGAAACCTAAAGTCCTATTAAAGGTATGAAAAAAAATGGAAAAATGGAAATTGAAAAAATCATTTATGTTTCTAATTTAAAAATGAATATTACCCCAAAAAATTTCCACTTTAACCCCATATTCCAAGCTTTGAGGTCAAAGTACAGTGGAAACCTAAAGTCCTATTAAAGGTATGAAAAAAAATGGAAAAATGGAAATTGAAAAAATCATTTATGTTTCTAATTTAAAAATAAATATTACCTCAGAAAATTTCCACTCTAACCCCATAATCCAAGCTTTGAGGTCAAAGTACAGTGGAAACTTAAAGTCCTATTAAAGGTATGAAAAAAAATGGAAAAATGCTATTGAAAAAATCATTTATGTTTGTAATTTAAAAATGAATATTATCCCAAAAAATTTCCACTCTAACCCCATATTCCAAGCTTTGAGGTCAAAGTACAGTGGAAACCTAAAGTCCTATTAAAGGTATGAAAAAAAATGGAAAAATGGAAATTGAAAAAATCATTTATGTTTCTAATTTAAAAATGAATATTACCCCAAAAAATGTCCACTCTAACCCCATATTCCAAGCTTTGAGGTCAAAGTACAGTGGAAACCTAAAGTCCTATTAAAGGTATGAAAAAAAATGGAAAAATGGAAATTGAAAAAATCATTTATGTTTGTAATTTAAAAATGAATATTTACCCAAAAAATTTCCATTCTAACCCCATATTCAAAGCTTTGAGGTCAAAGTACAGTGGAAACCTAAAGTCCTATTAAAGGTATGAAAAAAAATGGAAAAATGGAAATTGAAAAAATCATTTTTGTTTCTATTTAAAAATGAATATTACCCTAAAAACTTTCCACTCTAACCCCATATTCCAAGCTTTGAGGTCAAAGTACAGTGGAAACCTAATGTCCTATTAAAGCTATGAAAAAAAATGGAAAAATGGAAATTGAAAAAATCATTTATGTTTGTAATTTAAAAATGAATATTTACCCAAAAAATTTCCACTCTAACCCCATATTCAAAGCTTTGAGGTCAAAGTACAGTGGAAACCTAAAGTCCTATTAAAGGTATGCAAAAAAATCGAAAAATGGAAATTGAAAAAATCATTTATGTTTGTAATTTAAAAATGAATATTACCCCAAAATATTTCCACTCTAACCCCATATTCCAAGCTTTGAGGTCAAAGTACAGTGGAAACTTAAAGTCCTATTAAAGGTATGACAAAAAAAGGGAAAATGGAAATTGGAAAAATCACTTATGTTTCTTATTTAAAAATGAATATCACCCCAAAAAATTTCCACTCTAACCCCATATTCCAAGCTTTGAGGTCAAAGTACAGTGGAAACTTAAAGTCCTATTAAAGGTATGAAAAAAAATGGAAAAATGGAAATTGGAAAAATCACTCATGTTTCTAATTTAAAAATGAATATTACCCCAAAATATTTCCACTTTAACCCCATATTCCAAGCTTTGAGGTCAAAGTACAGTGGAAACCTAAAGTCCTATTAAAGGTATGAAAAAAAATGGAAAAATAGAAATTGAAAAAATCATTTATGTTTGTAATTTAAAAATGAATATTACCCCAAAAAATTTCCACTCTAACCCCATGTTCCAAGCTTTTGGTCAAAGTACAGTGGAAACCTAAAGTCCTATTGAAGGTATGAAAAAAAATGGAAAAATGGAAATTGGAAAAATCACTAATGTTTCTTCTTTAAAAATGAATATTACCCCAAAAAGTTTCCACTCTAACCCCATATTCCAAGCTTTGAGGTCAAAGTACAGTGGAAACCTAAAGTCCTATTAAAGGTATGAAAAAAAATGGAAAAAGTGAAATTGAAAAAATCATTTATGTTTGTAATTTAAAAATGAATATTACCCCAAAAAATTTCACTTTAACCCCATATTCCAAGCTTTGAGGTCAAAGTACAGTGGAAACCTAAAGTCCTATTAAAGGTATGAAAAAAAATGGAAAAATGGAAATTGGAAAAATCATTTATGTTTGTAATTTAAAAATGAATATTACCCCAAAAAATTTCCACTCTAACCCCATATTCCAAGCTTTGAGGTCAAAGTACAGTGGAAACCTAAAGTCCTATTAAAGGTATGAAAAAAAATGGAAAAATGGAAATTGAAAAAATCATTTATGTTTCTAATTTAAAAATGAATATTACCCCAAAAAATTTCCACTTTAACCCCATATTCCAAGCTTTGAGGTCAAAGTACAGTGGAAACCTAAAGTCCTATTAAAGGTATGAAAAAAAATGGAAAAATGGAAATTGAAAAAATCATTTATGTTTCTAATTTAAAAATAAATATTACCTCAGAAAATTTCCACTCTAACCCCATAATCCAAGCTTTGAGGTCAAAGTACAGTGGAAACTTAAAGTCCTATTAAAGGTATGAAAAAAAATGGAAAAATGCTATTGAAAAAATCATTTATGTTTGTAATTTAAAAATGAATATTATCCCAAAAAATTTCCACTCTAACCCCATATTCCAAGCTTTGAGGTCAAAGTACAGTGGAAACCTAAAGTCCTATTAAAGGTATGAAAAAAAATGGAAAAATGGAAATTGAAAAAATCATTTATGTTTGTAATTTAAAAATGAATATTTACCCAAAAAATTTCCATTCTAACCCCATATTCAAAGCTTTGAGGTCAAAGTACAGTGGAAACCTAAAGTCCTATTAAAGGTATGAAAAAAAATGGAAAAATGGAAATTGAAAAAATCATTTTTGTTTCTATTTAAAAATGAATATTACCCTAAAAACTTTCCACTCTAACCCCATATTCCAAGCTTTGAGGTCAAAGTACAGTGGAAACCTAATGTCCTATTAAAGCTATGAAAAAAAATGGAAAAATGGAAATTGAAAAAATCATTTATGTTTGTAATTTAAAAATGAATATTATCCCGAAAAATTTCCACTCTAACCCCATATTCCAAGCTTTGAGGTCAAAGTACAGTGGAAACATAAAGTCCTATTAAAGGTATGAAAAAAAATGGAAAAATGGAAATTGAAAAAATCATTTATGTTTCTAATTTAAAAATGAATATTACCCCAAAAAATTTCCACTCTAACCCCATATTCCAAGCTTTGAGGTCAAAGTACAGTGGAAACCTAAAGTCCTATTAAAGGTATGAAAAAAAATGGAAAAATGGAAATTGAAAAAAGCATTTATGTTTGTTATTTAAAAATGAATATTATCCCAAAAAATTTCGACTTTAACCCCATATTCCAAGCTTTGAGGTCAAAGTACAGTGGAAACCTAAAGTCCTATTAAAGGTATGAAAAAAAATGGAAAAATGGAAATTGAAAAAAACATTTATGTTTGTAATTTAAAAATGAATATTTACCCAAAAAATTTCCACTCTAACCCCATTTTCAAAGCTTTGAGGTCAAAGTACAGTGGAAACCTAAAGTCCTATTAAAGGTATGAAAAAAAATGGAAAAATGGAAATTGAAAAAATCATTTATGTTTCTAATTTAAAAATGAATATTACCCCAAAAAATTTCCACTCTAACCCCATATTCCAAGCTTTGAGGTCAAAGTACAGTGGAAACCTAAAGTCCTATTAAAGGTATGAAAAAAAATGGAAAAATGGAAATTGAAAAAATCATTTATGTTTGTAATTTAAAAATGAATATTATCCCAAAAAATTTCGACTCTAACCCCATATTCCAAGCTTTGAGGTCAAAGTACAGTGGAAACCTAAAGTCCTATTAAAGGTATGAAAAAAAATGGAAAAATGGAAATTGAAAAAAACATTTATGTTTGTAATTTAAAAATGAATATTATCCCAAAAAATTTCCACTCTAACCCCATTTTCAAAGCTTTGAGGTCAAAGTACAGTGGAAACCTAAAGTCCTATTAAAGGTATGAAAAAAAATGGAAAAATGGAAATTGAAAAAATCATTTATGTTTCTAATTTAAAAATGAATATTACCCCAAAAAATTTCCACTCTAACCCCATATTCCAAGCTTTGAGGTCAAAGTACAGTGGAAACCTAAAGTCCTATTAAAGGTATGAAAAAAAATGGAAAAATGGAATTTGAAAAAATCATTTATGTTTGTAATTTAAAATTGAATATTTACCCAAAAGATTTCTACTCTAACCCCATATTCAAAGCTTTGAGGTCAAAGTACAGTGGAAACCTAAAGTCCTATTAAAGGTATGAAAAAAAATGGAAAAATGGAAATTGAAAAAATCATTTATGTTTCTAATTTAAAAATGAATATTACCCCAAAAAATTTTCACTCTAACCCCATATTCCAAGCTTTGAGGTCAAAGTACAGTGGAAACATAAAGTCCTATTAAATGTATGAAAAAAAATGGAAAAATGGAAATTGAAAAAAACATTTATGTTTCTAATTTAAAAATGAATATTTACCCAAAAAATATCCACTCTAACCCCATATTCAAAGCTTTGAGGTCAAAGTACAGTGGAAACCTAAAGTCCTATTAAAGGTATGAAAAAAAATGGAAAAATGGAAATTGAAAAAATCATTTATGTTTCTAATTTAAAAATGAATATTATTCCAAAAAATTTCCACTCTAACCCCATATTCCAAGCTTTGAGGTCAAAGTACAGTGGAAACCTAAAGTCCTATTAAAGGTATGAAAAAAAATGGAAAAATGGAAATTGAAAAAATCATTTATGTTTCTAATTTAAAAATGAATATTATCCCAAAAAATTTCCACTCTAACCCCGTATTCAAAGCTTTGAGGTCAAAGTACAGTGGAAACCTAAAGTCCTATTAAAGGTATGAAAAAAAATGGAAAAATTGAAATTGAAAAAATCATTTATGTTTCTAATTTAAAAATGAATATTACCCCAATAATTTTCCACTCTAACCCCATATTCCAAGCTTTGAGGTCAAAGTACAGTGGAAACCTAAAGTCCTATTAAAGGTATGAAAAAAAATGGAAAAATGGAAATTGAAAAAATCATTTATGTTTGTAATTTAAAATTGAATATTTACCCAAAAAATTTCCACTCTAACCCCATATTCAAAGCTTTGAGGTCAAAGTACAGTGGAAACCTAAAGTCCTATTAAAGGTATGAAAAAAAATGGAAAAATGGAAATTGAAAAAATCATTTTTGTTTCTAATTTAAAAATGAATATTACCCCAAAAAATATCCACTCTAACCCCATATTCCAAGCTTTGAGGTCAAAGTACAGTGGAAACATAAAGTCCTATTAAAGTTATGAAAAAAAATGGAAAAATGGAAATTGAAAGAAACATTTATGTTTCTAATTTAAAAATGAATATTTACCCAAAAAATATCCACTCTAACCCCATATTCAAAGCTTTGAGGTCAAAGTACAGTGGAAACCTAAAGTCCTATTAAAGGTATGAAAAAAAATGGAAAAATGGAAATTGAAAAAATCATTTATGTTTCTAATTTAAAAATGAATATTATTCCAAAAAATTTCCACTCTAACCCCATATTCCAAGCTTTGAGGTCAAAGTACAGTGGAAACCTAAAGTCCTATTAAAGGTATGAAAAAAAATGGAAAAATGGAAATTGAAAAAATCATTTATGTTTCTAATTTAAAAATGAATATTATCCCAAAAAATTTCCACTCTAACCCCGTATTCAAAGCTTTGAGGTCAAAGTACAGTGGAAACCTAAAGTCCTATTAAAGGTATGAAAAAAAATGGAAAAATTGAAATTGAAAAAATCATTTATGTTTCTAATTGAAAAATGAATATTACCCCAATAATTTTCCACTCTAACCCCATATTCCAAGCTTTGAGGTCAAAGTACAGTGGAAACCTAAAGTCCTATTAAAGGTATGAAAAAAAATGGAAAAATGGAAATTGAAAAAATCATTTATGTTTGTAATTTAAAATTGAATATTTACCCAAAAAATTTCCACTCTAACCCCATATTCAAAGCTTTGAGGTCAAAGTACAGTGGAAACCTAAAGTCCTATTAAAGGTATGAAAAAAAATGGAAAAATGGAAATTGAAAAAATCATTTATGTTTCTAATTTAAAAATGAATATTACCCCAAAAAATTTCCACTCTAACCCCATATTCCAAGCTTTGAGGTCAAAGTACAGTGGAAACATAAAGTCCTATTAAAGGTATGAAAAAAAATGGAAAAATGGAAATTGAAAAAATCATTTATGTTTCTAATTTAAAAATGAATATTACCCCAAAAAATTTCCACTCTAACCCCATATTCCAAGCTTTGAGGTCAAAGTACAGTAGAAACCTAAAGTCCTATTAAAGGTATGAAAAAAAATGGAAAAATGGAAATTGAAAAAAACATTTATGTTTGTAATTTAAAAATGAATATTTACCCAAAAAATTTCCACTCTAACCCCATATTCAAAGCTTTGAGGTCAAAGTACAGTGGAAACCTAAAGTCCTATTAAAGGTATGAAAAAAATGGAAAAATGGAAATTGAAAAAATCATTTATGTTTGTAATTTAAAATTGAATATTTACCCAAAAAATTTCCACTCTAACCCCATATTCAAAGCTTTGAGGTCAAAGTACAGTGGAAACCTAAAGTCCTATTAAAGGTATGAAAAAAAATGGAAAAATGGAAATTGAAAAAATCATTTATGTTTCTAATTTAAAAATGAATATTACCCCAAAAAATTTCCACTCTAACCCCATATTCCAAGCTTTGAGGTCAAAGTACAGTGGAAACATAAAGTCCTATTAAAGGTATGAAAAAAAATGGAAAAATGGAAATTGAAAAAATCATTTATGTTTCTAATTTAAAAATGAATATTACCCCAAAAAATTTCCACTCTAACCCCATATTCCAAGCTTTGAGGTCAAAGTACAGTAGAAACCTAAAGTCCTATTAAAGGTATGAAAAAAAATGGAAAAATGGAAATTGAAAAAAACATTTATGTTTGTAATTTAAAAATGAATATTTACCCAAAAAATTTCCACTCTAACCCCATATTCAAAGCTTTGAGGTCAAAGTACAGTGGAAACCTAAAGTCCTATTAAAGGTATGAAAAAAAATGGAAAAATGGAAATTGAAAAAATCATTTATGTTTCTAATTTAAAAATGAATATTACCCCAAAAAATTTCCACTCTAACCCCATATTCCAAGCTTTGAGGTCAAAGTACAGTGGAAACCTAAAGTCCTATTAAAGGTATGAAAAAAAATGGAAAAATGGAAATTGAAAAAATCATTTATGTTTGTAATTTAAAATTGAATATTTACCCAAAAAATTTCCACTCTAACCCCATATTCCAAGCTTTGAGGTCAAAGTACAGTGGAAACATAAAGTCCTATTAAAGTTATGAAAAAAAATGGAAAAATGGAAATTGAAAGAAACATTTATGTTTCTAATTTAAAAATGAATATTTACCCAAAAAATATCCACTCTAACCCCATATTCAAAGCTTTGAGGTCAAAGTACAGTGGAAACCTAAAGTCCTATTAAAGGTATGAAAAAAAATGGAAAAATGGAAATTGAAAAAATCATTTATGTTTCTAATTTAAAAATGAATATTATTCCAAAAAATTTCCACTCTAACCCCATATTCCAAGCTTTGAGGTCAAAGTACAGTGGAAACCTAAAGTCCTATTAAAGGTATGAAAAAAAATGGAAAAATGGAAATTGAAAAAATCATTTATGTTTCTAATTTAAAAATGAATATTATCCCAAAAAATTTCCACTCTAACCCCGTATTCAAAGCTTTGAGGTCAAAGTACAGTGGAAACCTAAAGTCCTATTAAAGGTATGAAAAAAAATGGAAAAATTGAAATTGAAAAAATCATTTATGTTTCTAATTGAAAAATGAATATTACCCCAATAATTTTCCACTCTAACCCCATATTCCAAGCTTTGAGGTCAAAGTACAGTGGAAACCTAAAGTCCTATTAAAGGTATGAAAAAAAATGGAAAAATGGAAATTGAAAAAATCATTTATGTTTGTAATTTAAAATTGAATATTTACCCAAAAAATTTCCACTCTAACCCCATATTCAAAGCTTTGAGGTCAAAGTACAGTGGAAACCTAAAGTCCTATTAAAGGTATGAAAAAAAATGGAAAAATGGAAATTGAAAAAATCATTTATGTTTCTAATTTAAAAATGAATATTACCCCAAAAAATTTCCACTCTAACCCCATATTCCAAGCTTTGAGGTCAAAGTACAGTGGAAACATAAAGTCCTATTAAAGGTATGAAAAAAAATGGAAAAATGGAAATTGAAAAAATCATTTATGTTTCTAATTTAAAAATGAATATTACCCCAAAAAATTTCCACTCTAACCCCATATTCCAAGCTTTGAGGTCAAAGTACAGTGGAAACATAAAGTCCTATTAAAGGTATGAAAAAAAATGGAAAAATGGAAATTGAAAAAATCATTTATGTTTCTAATTTAAAAATGAATATTACCCCAAAAAATTTCCACTCTAACCCCATATTCCAAGCTTTGAGGTCAAAGTACAGTAGAAACCTAAAGTCCTATTAAAGGTATGAAAAAAAATGGAAAAATGGAAATTGAAAAAAACATTTATGTTTGTAATTTAAAAATGAATATTTACCCAAAAAATTTCCACTCTAACCCCATATTCAAAGCTTTGAGGTCAAAGTACAGTGGAAACCTAAAGTCCTATTAAAGGTATGAAAAAAATGGAAAAATGGAAATTGAAAAAATCATTTATGTTTCTAAATTAAAAATGAATATTATCCCAAAAAATTTCGAATCTAACCCCATATTCCAAGCTTTGAGGTCAAAGTACAGTGGAAACCTAAAGTCCTATTAAAGGTATGAAAAAAAATGGAAAAATGGAAATTGAAAAAAACATTTATGTTTGTAATTTAAAATTGAATATTTACCCAAAAAATTTCCACTCTAACCCCATATTCAAAGCTTTGAGGTCAAAGTACAGTGGAAACCTAAAGTCCTATTAAAGGTATGAAAAAAAATGGAAAAATGGAAATTGAAAAAATCATTTATGTTTCTAATTTAAAAATGAATATTACCCCAAAAAATATCCACTCTAACCCCATATTCCAAGCTTTGAGGTCAAAGTACAGTGGAAACCTAAAGTCCTATTAAAGGTATGAAAAAAAATGGAAAAATGGAAATTGAAAAAATCATTTATGTTTGTAATTTAAAATTGAATATTTACCCAAAAAATTTCCACTCTAACCCCATATTCAAAGCTTTGAGGTCAAAGTACAGTGGAAACCTAAAGTCCTATTAAAGGTATGAAAAAAAATGGAAAAATGGAAATTGAAAAAATCATTTATGTTTCTAATTTAAAAATGAATATTACCCCAAAAAATTTCCACTCTAACCCCATATTCCAAGCTTTGAGGTCAAAGTACAGTGGAAACATAAAGTCCTATTAAAGGTATGAAAAAAAATGGAAAAATGGAAATTGAAAAAAACATTTATGTTTCTAATTTAAAAATGAATATTACCCCAAAAAATTTCCACTCTAACCCCATATTCCAAGCTTTGAGGTCAAAGTACAGTGGAAACCTAAAGTCCTATTAAAGGTATGAAAAAAAATGGAAAAATGGAAATTGAAGAAATCATTTATGTTTGTAATTTAAAATTGAATATTTACCAAAAAAATTTCCACTCTAACCCCATATTCAAAGCTTTGAGGTCAAAGTACAGTGGAAACCTAAAGTCCTATTAAAGGTATGAAAAAAAATGGAAAAATGGAAATTGAAAAAATCATTTATGTTTCTAATTTAAAAATGAATATTACCCCAAAAAATTTCCACTCTAACCCCATATTCCAAGCTTTGAGGTCAAAGTACAGTGGAAACCTAAAGTCCTATTAAAGGTATGAAAAAAAATGGAAAAATGGAAATTGAAAAAAGCATTTATGTTTGTAATTTAAAATTGAATATTTACCCAAATAATTTCCACTCTAACCCCATATTCAAAGCTTTGAGGTCAAAGTACAGTGGAAACCTAAAGTCCTATTAAAGGTATGAAAAAAAATGGAAAAATGGAAATTGAAAAAATCATTTATGTTTCTAATTTAAAAATGAATATTACCCCAAAAAATTTCCACTCTAACCCCATATTCCAAGCTTTGAGGTCAAAGTACAGTGGAAACCTAAAGTCCTATTAAAGGTATGAAAAAAAATGGAAAAATGGAAATTGAAGGAATCATTTATGTTTGTAATTTAAAATTGAATATTTACCAAAAAAATTTCCACTCTAACCCCATATTCAAAGCTTTGAGGTCAAAGTACAGTGGAAACCTAAAGTCCTATTAAAGGTATGAAAAAAAATGGAAAAATGGAAATTGAAAAAATCATTTATGTTTCTAATTTAAAAATGAATATTACCCCAAAAAATTTCCACTCTAACCCCATATTCCAAGCTTTGAGGTCAAAGTACAGTGGAAACCTAAAGTCCTATTAAAGGTATGAAAAAAAATGGAAAAATGGAAATTGAAAAAAGCATTTATGTTTGTAATTTAAAATTGAATATTTACCCAAATAATTTCCACTCTAACCCCATATTCAAAGCTTTGAGGTCAAAGTACAGTGGAAACCTAAAGTCCTATTAAAGGTATGAAAAAAAATGGAAAAATGGAAATTGAAAAAATCATTTATGTTTCTAATTTAAAAATGAATATTACCCCAAAAAATTTCCACTCTAACCCCATATTCCAAGCTTTGAGGTCAAAGTACAGTGGAAACATAAAGTCCTATTAAAGGTATGAAAAAAAATGGAAAAATGGAAATTGAAAAAAACATTTATGTTTCTAATTTAAAAATGAATATTACCCCAAAAAATTTCCACTCTAACCCCATATTCGAAGCTTTGAGGTCAAAGTACAGTGGAAACCTAAAGTCCTATTAAAGGTATGAAAAAAAATGGAAAAATGGAAATTGAAAAAATCATTTATGTTTGTAATTTAAAAATGAATATTATCCCAAAAAATTTCGACTCTAACCCCATATTCCAAGCTTTGAGGTCAAAGTACAGTGGAAACATAAAGTCCTATTAAAGGTATGAAAAAAAATGGAAAAATGGAAATTGAAAAAATCATTTATGTTTCTAATTTAAAAATGAATATTACCCCAAAAAATTTCCACTCTAACCCCATATTCGAAGCTTTGAGGTCGAAGTACAGTGGAAACCTAAAGTCCTATTAAAGGTATGAAAAAAAATGGAAAAATGGAAATTGAAAAAATCATTTATGTTTGTAATTTAAAAATGAATATTTACCCAAAGAATTTCCACTCTAACCCCATATTCAAAGCTTTGAGGTCAAAGTACAGTGGAAACCTAAAGTCCTATTAAAGGTATGAAAAAAAATGGAAAAATGGAAATTGAAAAAATCATTTATGTTTCTAATTTAAAAATGAATATTACCCCAAAAAATTTCCACTCTAACCCCATATTCGAAGCTTTGAGGTCAAAGTACAGTGGAAACCTAAAGTCCTATTAAAGGTATGAAAAAAAATGGAAAAATGGAAATTGAAAAAATCATTTATGTTTGTAATTTAAAAATGACTATTATCGTAAAAAATTTCGACTCTAACCCCATATTCCAAGCTTTGAGGTCAAAGTACAGTGGAAACCTAAAGTCCTATTAAAGGTATGAAAAAAAATGGAAAAATGGAAATTGAAAAAATCATTTATGTTTCTAATTTAAAAATGAATATTACCCCAAAAAATTTCCACTCTAACCCCATATTCCAAGCTTTGAGGTCAAAGTACAGTGGAAACCTAAAGTCCTATTAAAGGTATGAAAAAAAATGGAAAAATGGAAATTGAAAAAATCATTTATGTTTGTAATTTAAAAATGAATATTATCCCAAAAAATTTCCACTCTAACCCCATATTCCAAGCTTTGAGGTCAAAGTACAGTGGAAACCTAAAGTCCTATTAAAGGTATGAAAAAAAATGCAAAAATGGAAATTGAAAAAATCATTTATGTTTGTAATTTAAAATTGAATATTTACCCAAAAAATTTCCACTCTAACCCCATATTCAAAGCTTTGAGGTCAATGTACAGTGGAAACCTAAAGTCTTATTAAAGGTATGAAAAAAAATGGAAAAATGGAAATTGAAAAAATCATTTATGTTTCTAATTTAAAAATGAATATTACCCCAAAAAATTTCCACTCTAACCCCATATTCCAAGCTTTGAGGTCAAAGTACAGTGGAAACCTAAAGTCCTATTAAAGGTATGAAAAAAAATGGAAAAATGGAAATTGAAAAAATCATTTATGTTTCTAATTTAAAAATGAATATTATCCCAAAAAATTTCCACTCTAACCCCGTATTCAAAGCTTTGAGGTCAAAGTACAGTGGAAACCTAAAGTCCTATTAAAGGTATGAAAAAAAATGGAAAAATGGAAATTGAAAAAATCATTTATGTTTGTAATTTAAAATTGAATATTTACCCAAAAAATTTCCACTCTAACCCCATATTCAAAGCTTTGAGGTCAAAGTATATTGGAAACCTAAAGTCCTATTAAAGGTATGAAAAAAAATGGAAAAATGGAAATTGAAAAAATCATTTATGTTTCTAATTTAAAAATGAATATTACCCCAAAAAATTTCCACTCTAACCCCATATTCGAAGCTTTGAGGTCAAAGTACAGTGGAAACCTAAAGTCCTATTAAAGGTATGAAAAAAAATGGAAAAATGGAAATTGAAAAAATCATTTATGTTTGTAATTTAAAAATGAATATTATCCCAAAAAATTTCGACTCTAACCCCATATTCTAAGCTTTGAGGTCAAAGTACAGTGGAAACATAAAGTCCTATTAAAGGTATGAAAAAAAATGGAAAAATGGAAATTGAAAAAATCATTTATGTTTCTAATTTAAAAATGAATATTACCCCAAAAAATTTCCACTCTAACCCCATATTCCAAGCTTTGAGGTCAAAGTACAGTAGAAACCTAAAGTCCTATTAAAGGTATGAAAAAAAATGGAAAAATGGAAATTGAAAAAAACATTTATGTTTGTAATTTAAAAATGAATATTTACCCAAAAGATTTCCACTCTAACCCCATATTCAAAGCTTTGAGGTCAAAGTACAGTGGAAACCTAAAGTCCTATTAAAGGTATGAAAAAAAATGGAAAAATGGAAATTGAAAAAATCATTTATGTTTCTAATTTAAAAATGAATATTACCCCAAAAAATTCCACTCTAACCCCATATTCGAAGCTTTGAGGTCAAAGTACAGTGGAAACCTAAAGTCCTATTAAAGGTATGAAAAAAAATGGAAAAATGGAAATTGAAAAAATCATTTATGTTTCTAATTTAAAAATGAATATTACCCCAAAAAATTCCACTCTAACCCCATATTCGAAGCTTTGAGGTCAAAGTACAGTGGAAACCTAAAGTCCTATTAAAAGTATGAAAAAAAATGGAAAAATGGAAATTGAAAAAATCATTTATGTTTGTAATTTAAAAATGAATATTACCCCAAAAAATTTCGACTCTAACCCCATATTCCAAGCTTTGAGGTCAAAGTACAGTGGAAACCTAAAGTCCTATTAAAGGTATAAAAAAAAATGGAAAAATGGAAATTGAAAAAAACATTTTATGTTTGTAATTTAAAAATGAATATTTACCCAAAAAATTTCCACTCTAACCCCATATTCAAAGCTTTGAGGTCAAAGTACAGTGGAAACATAAAGTCCTATTAAAGGTATGAAAAAAAATGGAAAAATGGAAATTGAAAAAATCATTTATGTTTCTAATTTAAACATGAATATTACCCCAAAAAATTTCCACTCTAACCCCATATTCCAAGCTTTGAGGTCAAAGTACAGTGGAAACCTAAAGTCCTATTAAAGGTATGAAAAAAAATAGAAAAATGGAAATTGAAAAAATCATTTTTGTTTGTAATTTAAAAATGAATATTATCCCAAAAAATTTCCACTCTAACCCCATATTCCAAGCTTTGAGGTCAAAGTACAGTGGAAACCTAAAGTCCTATTAAAGGTATGAAAAAAAATGGAAAAATGGAAATTGAAAAAATCATTTATGTTTGTAATTTAAAATTGAATATTTACCCAAAAAATTTCCACTCTAACCCCATATTCAAAGCTTTGAGGTCAAAGTACAATGGAAACCTAAAGTCTTATTAAAGGTATGAAAAAAAATGGAAAAATGGAAATTGAAAAAATCATTTATGTTTCTAATTTAAAAATGAATATTACCCCAAAAAATTTCCACTCTAACCCCATATTCCAAGCTTTGAGGTCAAAGTACAGTGGAAACCTAAAGTCCTATTAAAGGTATGAAAAAAAATGGAAAAATGGAAATTGAAAAAATCATTTATGTTTCTAATTTAAAAATGAATATTATCCCAAAAAATTTCCACTCTAACCCCGTATTCAAAGCTTTGAGGTCAAAGTACAGTGGAAACCTAAAGTCCTATTAAAGGTATGAAAAAAAATGGAAAAATGGAAATTGAAAAAATCATTTATGTTTCTAATTTAAAAATGAATATTACCCCAAAAAATTTCCACTCTAACCCCATATTCCAAGCTTTGAGGTCAAAGTACAGTGGAAACCTAAAGTCCTATTAAAGGTATGAAAAAAAATGGAAAAATGGAAATTGAAAAAATCATTTATGTTTGTAATTTAAAAGTGAATATTTACCCAAAAAATTTCCACTCTAACCCCATATTCAAAGCATTGAGGTCAAAGTACAGTGGAAACCTAAAGTCCTATTAAAGGTATGAAAAAAAATGGAAAAATGGAAATTGAAAAAATCATTTATGTTTGTAATTTAAAAATGAATATTACCCCAAAAAATTTCCACTCTAACCCCATATTCCAAGCTTTGAGGTCAAAGTACAGTGGAAACCTAAAGTCCTATTAAAGGTATAAAAAAAAATGGAAAAATGGAAATTGAAAAAAACATTTTATGTTTGTAATTTAAAAATGAATATTTACCCAAAAAATTTCCACTCTAACCCCATATTCAAAGCTTTGAGGTCAAAGTACAGTGGAAACATAAAGTCCTATTAAAGGTATGAAAAAAAATGGAAAAATGGAAATTGAAAAAATCATTTATGTTTCTAATTTAAACATGAATATTACCCCAAAAAATTTCCACTCTAACCCCATATTCCAAGCTTTGAGGTCAAAGTACAGTGGAAACCTAAAGTCCTATTAAAGGTATGAAAAAAAATGGAAAAATGGAAATTGAAAAAATCATTTTTGTTTGTAATTTAAAAATGAATATTATCCCAAAAAATTTCCACTCTAACCCCATATTCCAAGCTTTGAGGTCAAAGTACAGTGGAAACCTAAAGTCCTATTAAAGGTATGAAAAAAAATGGAAAAATGGAAATTGAAAAAATCATTTATGTTTGTAATTTAAAATTGAATATTTACCCAAAAAATTTCCACTCTAACCCCATATTCAAAGCTTTGAGGTCAAAGTACAATGGAAACCTAAAGTCTTATTAGAGGTATGAAAAAAAATGGAAAAATGGAAATTGAAAAAATCATTTATGTTTCTAATTTAAAAATGAATATTACCCCAAAAAATTTCCACTCTAACCCCATATTCCAAGCTTTGAGGTCAAAGTACAGTGGAAACCTAAAGTCCTATTAAAGGTATGAAAAAAAATGGAAAAATGGAAATTGAAAAAATCATTTATGTTTCTAATTTAAAAATGAATATTATCCCAAAAAATTTCCACTCTAACCCCGTATTCAAAGCTTTGAGGTCAAAGTACAGTGGAAACCTAAAGTCCTATTAAAGGTATGAAAAAAAATGGAAAAATGGAAATTGAAAAAATCATTTATGTTTCTAATTTAAAAATGAATATTACCCCAAAAAATTTCCACTCTAACCCCATATTCCAAGCTTTGAGGTCAAAGTACAGTGGAAACCTAAAGTCCTATTAAAGGTATGAAAAAAAATGGAAAAATGGAAATTGAAAAAATCATTTATGTTTGTAATTTAAAAGTGAATATTTACCCAAAAAATTTCCACTCTAACCCCATATTCAAAGCATTGAGGTCAAAGTACAGTGGAAACCTAAAGTCCTATTAAAGGTATGAAAAAAAATGGAAAAATGGAAATTGAAAAAATCATTTATGTTTCTAATTTAAAAATGAATATTACCCCAAAAAATTTCCACTCTAACCCCATATTCCAAGCTTTGAGGTCAAAGTACAGTGGAAACATAAAGTCCTATTAAAGGTATGAAAAAAAATGGAAAAATGGAAATTGAAAAAATCATTTATGTTTCTAATTTGAAAATGAATATTACCCCAAAAAATTTCCACTCTAACCCCATATTCCAAGCTTTGAGGTCAAAGTACAGTAGAAACCTAAAGTCCTATTAAAGGTATGAAAAAAAATGGAAAAATGGAAATTGAAAAAAACATTTATGTTTGTAATTTAAAAATGAATATTTACCCAAAAAATTTCCACTCTAACCCCATATTCAAAGCTTTGAGGTCAAAGTACAGTGGAAATCTAAAGTCCTATTAAAGGTATGAAAAAAAATGGAAAAATGGAAATTGAAAAAATCATTTATGTTTCTAATTTAAACATGAATATTACCCCAAAAAATTTCCACTCTAACCCCATATTCCAAGCTTTGAGGTCAAAGTACAGTGGAAACCTAAAGTCCTATTAAAGGTATGAAAAAAAATGGAAAAATGGAAATTGAAAAAATCATTTTTGTTTGTAATTTAAAAATGAATATTATCCCAAAAAATTTCCACTCTAACCCCATATTCCAAGCTTTGAGGTCAAAGTACAGTGGAAACCTAAAGTCCTATTAAAGGTATGAAAAAAAATGGAAAAATGGAAATTGAAAAAATCATTTATGTTTGTAATTTAAAATTGAATATTTACCCAAAAAATTTCCACTCTAACCCCATATTCAAAGCTTTGAGGTCAAAGTACAATGGAAACCTAAAGTCTTATTAAAGGTATGAAAAAAAATGGAAAAATGGAAATTGAAAAAATCATTTATGTTTCTAATTTAAAAATGAATATTACCCCAAAAAATTTCCACTCTAACCCCATATTCCAAGCTTTGAGGTCAAAGTACAGTGGAAACCTAAAGTCCTATTAAAGGTATGAAAAAAAATGGAAAAATGGAAATTGAAAAAATCATTTATGTTTCTAATTTAAAAATGAATATTATCCCAAAAAATTTCCACTCTAACCCCGTATTCAAAGCTTTGAGGTCAAAGTACAGTGGAAACCTAAAGTCCTATTAAAGGTATGAAAAAAAATGGAAAAATGGAAATTGAAAAAATCATTTATGTTTCTAATTTAAAAATGAATATTACCCCAAAAAATTTCCACTCTAACCCCATATTCCAAGCTTTGAGGTCAAAGTACAGTGGAAACCTAAAGTCCTATTAAAGGTATGAAAAAAAATGGAAAAATGGAAATTGAAAAAATCATTTATGTTTGTAATTTAAAAGTGAATATTTACCCAAAAAATTTCCACTCTAACCCCATATTCAAAGCTTTGAGGTCAAAGTACAGTGGAAACCTAAAGTCCTATTAAAGGTATGAAAAAAAATGGAAAAATGGAAATTGAAAAAATCATTTATGTTTCTAATTTAAAAATGAATATTACCCCAAAAAATTTCCACTCTAACCCCATATTCCAAGCTTTGAGGTCAAAGTACAGTGGAAACATAAAGTCCTATTAAAGGTATGAAAAAAAATGGAAAAATGGAAATTGAAGAAATCATTTATGTTTCTAATTTGAAAATGAATATTACCCCAAAAAATTTCCACTCTAACCCCATATTCCAAGCTTTGAGGTCAAAGTACAGTAGAAACCTAAAGTCCTATTAAAGGTATGAAAAAAAATGGAAAAATGGAAATTGAAAAAAACATTTATGTTTGTAATTTAAAAATGAATATTATCCCAAAAAATTTCCACTCTAACCCCATATTCCAAGCTTTGAGGTCAAAGTACAGTGGAAACCTAAAGTCCTATTAAAGGTATGAAAAAAAATGGAAAAATGGAAATTGAAAAAATCATTTATGTTTGTAATTTAAAATTGAATATTTACCCAAAAAGTTTCCACTCTAACCCCATATTCAAAGCTTTGAGGTCAAAGTACAATGGAAACCTAAAGTCTTATTAAAGGTATGAAAAAAAATGGAAAAATGGAAATTGAAAAAATCATTTATGTTTCTAATTTAAAAATGAATATTACCCCAAAAGATTTCCACTCTAACCCCATATTCCAAGCTTTGAGGTCAAAGTACAGTGGAAACCTAAAGTCCTATTAAAGGTATGAAAAAAAATGGAAAAATGGAAATTGAAAAAATCATTTATGTTTCTAATTTAAAAATGAATATTATCCCAAAAAATTTCCACTCTAACCCCGTATTCAAAGCTTTGAGGTCAAAGTACAGTGGAAACCTAAAGTCCTATTAAAGGTATGAAAAAAAATGGAAAAATGGAAATTGAAAAAATCATTTATGTTTCTAATTTAAAAATGAATATTACCCCAAAAAATTTCCACTCTAACCCCATATTCCAAGCTTTGAGGTCAAAGTACAGTGGAAACCTAAAGTCCTATTAAAGGTATGAAAAAAAATGGAAAAATGGAAATTGAAAAAATCATTTATGTTTGTAATTTAAAAGTGAATATTTACCCAAAAAATTTCCACTCTAACCCCATATTCAAAGCTTTGAGGTCAAAGTACAGTGGAAACCTAAAGTCCTATTAAAGGTATGAAAAAAAATGGAAAAATGGAAATTGAAAAAATCATTTATGTTTCTAATTTAAAAATGAATATTACCCCAAAAAATTTCCACTCTAACCCCATATTCCAAGCTTTGAGGTCAAAGTACAGTGGAAACATAAAGTCCTATTAAAGGTATGAAAAAAAATGGAAAAATGGAAATTGAAAAAATCATTTATGTTTCTAATTTGAAAATGAATATTACCCCAAAAAATTTCCACTCTAACCCCATATTCCAAGCTTTGAGGTCAAAGTACAGTAGAAACCTAAAGTCCTATTAAAGGTATGAAAAAAAATGGAAAAATGGAAATTGAAAAAAACATTTATGTTTGTAATTTAAAAATGAATATTTACCCAGAAAATTTCCACTCTAACCCCATATTCAAAGCTTTGAGGTCAAAGTACAGTGGAAATCTAAAGTCCTATTAAAGGTATGAAAAAAAATGGAAAAATGGAAATTGAAAAAATCATTTATGTTTCTAATTTAAAAATGAATATTACCCCAAAAAATTTCCACTCTAACCCCATATTCCAAGCTTTGAGGTCAAAGTACATTGGAAACCTAAAGTCCTATTAAAGGTATGAAAAAAAATGGAAAAATGGAAATTGAAAAAATCATTTATGTTTGTAATTTAAAAATGAATATTATCCCAAAAAATTTCCACTCTAACCCCATATTCCAAGCTTTGAGGTCAAAGTACAGTGGAAACCTAAAGTCCTATTAAAGGTATGAAAAAAAATGGAAAAATGGAAATTGAAAAAATCATTTATGTTTGTAATTTAAAAGTGAATATTTACCCAAAAAATTTCCACTCTAACCCCATATTCAAAGCTTTGAGGTCAAAGTACAGTGGAAACCTAAAGTCCTATTAAAGGTATGAAAAAAAATGGAAAAATGGAAATTGAAAAAATCATTTATGTTTCTAATTTAAAAATGAATATTACCCCAAAAAATTTCCACTCTAACCCCATATTCCAAGCTTTGAGGTCAAAGTACAGTGGAAACATAAAGTCCTATTAAAGGTATGAAAAAAAATGGAAAAATGGAAATTGAAAAAATCATTTATGTTTCTAATTTGAAAATGAATATTACCCCAAAAAATATCCACTCTAACCCCATATTCCAAGCTTTGAGGTCAAAGTACAGTAGAAACCTAAAGTCCTATTAAAGGTATGAAAAAAAATGGAAAAATGGAAATTGAAAAAAACATTTATGTTTGTAATTTAAAAATGAATATTTACCCAGAAAATTTCCACTCTAACCCCATATTCAAAGCTTTGAGGTCAAAGTACAGTGGAAATCTAAAGTCCTATTAAAGGTATGAAAAAAAATGGAAAAATGGAAATTGAAAAAATCATTTATGTTTCTAATTTAAAAATGAATATTACCCCAAAAAATTTCCACTCTAACCCCATATTCCAAGCTTTGAGGTCAAAGTACATTGGAAACCTAAAGTCCTATTAAAGGTATGAAAAAAAATGGAAAAATGGAAATTGAAAAAATCATTTATGTTTGTAATTTAAAAATGAATATTATCCCAAAAAATTTCCACTCTAACCCCATATTCCAAGCTTTGAGGTCAAAGTACAGTGGAAACCTAAAGTCCTATTAAAGGTATGAAAAAAAATGGAAAAATGGAAATTGAAAAAATCATTTATGTTTGTAATTTAAAAGTGAATATTTACCCAAAAAATTTCCACTCTAACCCCATATTCAAAGCTTTGAGGTCAAAGTACAGTGGAAACCTAAAGTCCTATTAAAGGTATGAAAAAAAATGGAAAAATGGAAATTGAAAAAATCATTTATGTTTCTAATTTAAAAATGAATATTACCCCAAAAAATTTCCACTCTAACCCCATATTCCAAGCTTTGAGGTCAAAGTACAGTGGAAACATAAAGTCCTATTAAAGGTATGAAAAAAAATGGAAAAATGGAAATTGAAAAAATCATTTATGTTTCTAATTTGAAAATGAATATTACCCCAAAAAATATCCACTCTAACCCCATATTCCAAGCTTTGAGGTCAAAGTACAGTAGAAACCTAAAGTCCTATTAAAGGTATGAAAAAAAATGGAAAAATGGAAATTGAAAAAAACATTTATGTTTGTAATTTAAAAATGAATATTTACCCAAAAAATTTCCACTCTAACCCCATATTCAAAGCTTTGAGGTCAAAGTACAGTGGAAATCTAAAGTCCTATTAAAGGTATGAAAAAAAATGGAA
This sequence comes from Branchellion lobata, assembly GCA_947562095.1. NCBI lineage: Eukaryota > Metazoa > Annelida > Clitellata > Hirudinida > Piscicolidae > Branchellion > Branchellion lobata. The sequence continues at coordinate 138,053 of OX387247.1, read as the reverse complement.
AAATGGAAATTGAAAAAATCATTTATGTTTCTAATTTAAAAATGAATATTACCCCAAAAAATTTCCACTCTAACCCCATATTCCAAGCTTTGAGGTCAAAGTACATTGGAAACCTAAAGTCCTATTAAAGGTATGAAAAAAAATGGAAAAATGGAAATTGAAAAAATCATTTATGTTTGTAATTTAAAAATGAATATTATCCCAAAAAATTTCCACTCTAACCCCATATTCCAAGCTTTGAGGTCAAAGTACAGTGGAAACCTAAAGTCCTATTAAAGGTATGAAAAAAAATGGAAAAATGGAAATTGAAAAAATCATTTATGTTTGTAATTTAAAATTGAATATTTACCCAAAAAATTTCCACTCTAACCCCATATTCAAAGCTTTGAGGTCAAAGTACAGTGGAAACCTAAAGTCTTATTAAAGGTATGAAAAAAAATGGAAAAATGGAAATTGAAAAAATCATTTATGTTTCTAATTTAAAAATGAATATTACCCCAAAAAATTTCCACTCTAACCCCATATTCCAAGCTTTGAGGTCAAAGTACATTGGAAACCTAAAGTCCTATTAAAGGTATGAAAAAAAATGGAAAAATGGAAATTGAAAAAATCATTTATGTTTGTAATTTAAAAATGAATATTATCCCAAAAAATTTCCACTCTAACCCCATATTCCAAGCTTTGAGGTCAAAGTACAGTGGAAACCTAAAGTCCTATTAAAGGTATGAAAAAAAATGGAAAAATGGAAATTGAAAAAATCATTTATGTTTCTAATTTAAAAATGAATATTACCCCAAAAAATTTCCACTCTAACCCCATATTCCAAGCTTTGAGGTCAAAGTACAGTGGAAACATAAAGTCCTATTAAAGGTATGAAAAAAAATGGAAAAATGGAAATTGAAAAAATCATTTATGTTTCTAATTTGAAAATGAATATTACCCCAAAAAATATCCACTCTAACCCCATATTCCAAGCTTTGAGGTCAAAGTACAGTAGAAACCTAAAGTCCTATTAAAGGTATGAAAAAAAATGGAAAAATGGAAATTGAAAAAAACATTTATGTTTGTAATTTAAAAATGAATATTTACCCAAAAAATTTCCACTCTAACCCCATATTCAAAGCTTTGAGGTCAAAGTACAGTGGAAATCTAAAGTCCTATTAAAGGTATGAAAAAAAATGGAAAAATGGAAATTGAAAAAATCATTTATGTTTCTAATTTAAAAATGAATATTACCCCAAAAAATTTCCACTCTAACCCCATATTCCAAGCTTTGAGGTCAAAGTACATTGGAAACCTAAAGTCCTATTAAAGGTATGAAAAAAAATGGAAAAATGGAAATTGAAAAAATCATTTATGTTTGTAATTTAAAAATGAATATTATCCCAAAAAATTTCCACTCTAACCCCATATTCCAAGCTTTGAGGTCAAAGTACAGTGGAAACCTAAAGTCCTATTAAAGGTATGAAAAAAAATGGAAAAATGGAAATTGAAAAAATCATTTATGTTTGTAATTTAAAATTGAATATTTACCCAAAAAATTTCCACTCTAACCCCATATTCAAAGCTTTGAGGTCAAAGTACAGTGGAAACCTAAAGTCTTATTAAAGGTATGAAAAAAAATGGAAAAATGGAAATTGAAAAAATCATTTATGTTTCTAATTTAAAAATGAATATTACCCCAAAAAATTTCCACTCTAACCCCATATTCCAAGCTTTGAGGTCAAAGTACAGTGGAAACGTAAAGTCCTATTAAAGGTATGAAAAAAAATGAAAAAATGGAAATTGAAAAAATCATTTATGTTTCTAATTTAAAAATGAATATTATCCCAGAAAAATTTCCACTCTAACCCCGTATTCAAAGCTTTGAGGTCAAAGTACAGTGGAAACCTAAAGTCCTATTAAAGGTATGAAAAAAAATGGAAAAATGGAAATTGAAAAAATCATTTATGTTTGTAATTTAAAAATGAATATTACCCCAAAAAATATCCACTCTAACCCCATATTCCAAGCTTTGAGGTCAAAGTACAGTGGAAACCTAAAGTCCTATTAAAGATATGAAAAAAAATGGAAAAATGGAAATTGAAAAAATCATTTATGTTTGTAATTCAAAATTGAATATTTACCCAAAAAATTTCCACTCTAACCCCATATTCAAAGCTTTGAGGTCAAAGTATAGTGGAAACCTAAAGTCCTATTAAAGGTATGAAAAAAAATGGAAAAATGGAAATTGAAAAAATCATTTATGTTTGTAATTTAAAAATGAATATTACCCCAAAAAATTTCCACTCTAACCCCATATTCGAAGCTTTGAGGTCAAAGTACAGTGGAAACCTAAAGTCCTATTAAAGGTATGAAAAAAAATGGAAAAATGGAAATTGAAAAAATCATTTATGTTTGTAATTTAAAAATGAATATTACCCCAAAAAATATCCACTCTAACCCCATATTCCAAGCTTTGAGGTCAAAGTACAGTGGAAACTTAAAGTCCTATTGAAGATATGAAAAAAAATGGAAAAATGGAAATTGAAAAAATCATTTATGTTTGTAATTCAAAATTGAATATTTACCCAAAAAATTTCCACTCTAACCCCATATTCAAAGCTTTGAGGTCAAAGTATAGTGGAAACCTAAAGTCCTATTAAAGGTATGAAAAAAAATGGAAAAATGGAAATTGAAAAAATCATTTATGTTTGTAATTTAAAAATGAATATTACCCCAAAAAATTTCCACTCTAACCCCATATTCGAAGCTTTGAGGTCAAAGTACAGTGGAAACCTAAAGTCCTATTAAAGGTATGAAAAAAAATGGAAAAATGGAAATTGAAAAAATCATTTATGTTTGTAATTTAAAAATGAATATTATCCCAAATAATTTCGACTCTAACCCTATATTCCAAGCTTTGAGGTCAAAGTACAGTGGAAACATAAAGTCCTATTAAAGGTATGAAAAAAAATAGAAAAATGGAAATTGAAAAAATCATTTATGTTTCTAATTTAAAAATGAATATTACCCCAAAAAATTTCCACTCTAACCCCATATTCCAAGCTTTGAGGTCAAAGTACAGTGGAAACCTAAAGTCTTATTAAAGGTATGAAAAAAAATGGAAAAATGGAAATTGAAAAAATCATTTATGTTTCTAATTTAAAAATGAATATTACCCCAAAAAATTTCCACTCTAACCCCATATTCCAAGCTTTGAGGTCAAAGTACAGTGGAAACCTAAAGTCCTATTAAAGGTATGAAAAAAAATGAAAAAATGGAAATTGAAAAAATCATTTATGTTTCTAATTTAAAAATGAATATTATCCCAAAAAATTTCCACTCTAACCCCGTATTCAAAGCTTTGAGGTCAAAGTACAGTGGAAACCTAAAGTCCTATTAAAGGTATGAAAAAAAATGGAAAAATGGAAATTGAAAAAATCATTTATGTTTGTAATTTAAAAATGAATATTACCCCAAAAAATATCCACTCTAACCCCATATTCCAAGCTTTGAGGTCAAAGTACAGTGGAAACCTAAAGTCCTATTAAAGATATGAAAAAAAATGGAAAAATGGAAATTGAAAAAATCATTTATGTTTGTAATTCAAAATTGAATATTTACCCAAAAAATTTCCACTCTAACCCCATATTCAAAGCTTTGAGGTCAAAGTATAGTGGAAACCTAAAGTCCTATTAAAGGTATGAAAAAAAATGGAAAAATGGAAATTGAAAAAATCATTTATGTTTGTAATTTAAAAATGAATATTATCCCAAAAAATTTCGACTCTAACCCTATATTCCAAGCTTTGAGGTCAAAGTACAGTGGAAACATAAAGTCCTATTAAAGGTATGAAAAAAAATAGAAAAATGGTAATTGAAAAAATCATTTATGTTTCTAATTTAAAAATGAATATTACCCCAAAAAATTTCCACTCTAACCCCATATTCCAAGCTTTGAGGTCAAAGTACAGTAGAAACCTAAAGTCCTATTAAGGGTATGAAAAAAAATGGAAAAATGGAAATTGAAAAAATCATTTATGTTTCTAATTTAAAAATGAATTTTACCCCAAAAGATTTCCACTCTAACCCCATATTCGAAGCTTTGAGGTCAAAGTACAGTGGAAACCTAAATTCCTATTAAAGGTATGAAAAAAAATGGAAAAATGGAAATTGAAAAAATGATTTATGTTTGTAATTTAAAAATGAATATTATCCCAAAGAATTTCGACTCTAACCCCATATTCCAAGCTTTGAGGTCAAAGTACAGTGGAAACCTAAAGTCCTATTAAAGGTATGAAAAAAAATGGAAAAATGGAAATTGAAAAAATCATTTATGTTTCTAATTTAAAAATGAATATTACCCCAAAAAATTTCCACTCTAACCCCATATTCGAAGCTTTGAGGTCGAAGTACAGTGGAAACCTAAAGTCCTATTAAAGGTATGAAAAAAAATGGAAAAATGGAAATTGAAAAAATCATTTATGTTTGTAATTTAAAAATGAATATTTACCCGAAAAATTTCCACTCTAACCCCATATTCAAAGCTTTGAGGTCAAAGTACAGTGGAAACCTAAAGTCCTATTAAAGGTATGAAAAAAAATGGAAAAATGGAAATTGAAAAAATCATTTATGTTTCTAATTTAAAAATGAATATTACCCCAAAAAATTTCCACTCTAACCCCATATTCGAAGCTTTGAGGTCAAAGTACAGTGGAAACCTAAAGTCCTATTAAAGGTATGAAAAAAAATGGAAAAATGGAAATTGAAAAAATCATTTATGTTTCTAATTTAAAAATGAATATTACCCCAAAAAATTTCCACTCTAACCCCATATTCCAAGCTTTGAGGTCAAAGTACAGTGGAAACCTAAAGTCCTATTAAAGGTATGAAAAAAAATGGAAAAATGGAAATTGAAAAAATCATTTATGTTTGTAATTTAAAATTGAATATTTACCCAAAAAATTTCCACTCTAACCCCATATTCAAAGCTTTGAGGTCAAAGTACAGTGGAAACCTAAAGTCCTATTAAAGGTATGAAAAAAAATGGAAAAATGGAAATTGAAAAAATCATTTATGTTTCTAATTTGAAAATGAATATTACCCCAAAAAATTTCCACTCTAACCCCATATTCCAAGCTTTGAGGTCAAAGTACAGTAGAAACCTAAAGTCCTATTAAAGGTATGAAAAAAAATGGAAAAATGGAAATTGAAAAAAACATTTATGTTTGTAATTTAAAAATGAATATTTACCCAAAAAATTTCCACTTTAACCCCATATTCAAAGCTTTGAGGTCAAAGTACAGTGGAAATCTAAAGTCCTATTAAAGGTATGAAAAAAAATGGAAAAATGGAAATTGAAAAAATCATTTATGTTTCTAATTTAAAAATGAATATTACCCCAAAGAATTTCCACTCTAACCCCATATTCCAAGCTTTGAGGTCAAAGTACAGTGGAAACCTAAAGTCCTATTAAAGGTATGAAAAAAAATGGAAAAATGGAAATTGAAAAAATCATTTATGTTTGTAATTTAAAAATGAATATTATCCCAAAAAATTTCCACTCTAACCCCATATTCCAAGCTTTGAGGTCAAAGTACAGTGGAAACCTAAAGTCCTATTAAAGGTATGAAAAAAAATGGAAAAATGGAAATTGAAAAAATCATTTATGTTTGTAATTTAAAATTGAATATTTACCTAAAAAATTTCCACTCTAACCCCATATTCAAAGCTTTGAGGTCAAAGTACAGTGGAAACCTAAAGTCTTATTAAAGGTATGAAAAAAAATGGAAAAATGGAAATTGAAAAAATCATTTATGTTTCTAATTTAAAAATGAATATTACCCCAAAAAATTTCCACTCTAACCCCATATTCCAAGCTTTGAGGTCAAAGTACAGTGGAAACCTAAAGTCCTATTAAAGGTATGAAAAAAAATGAAAAAATGGAAATTGAAAAAATCATTTATGTTTCTAATTTAAAAATGAATATTATCCCAAAAAATTTCCACTCTAACCCCGTATTCAAAGCTTTGAGGTCAAAGTACAGTGGAAACCTAAAGTCCTATTAAAGGTATGAAAAAAAATGGAAAAATGGAAATTGAAAAAATCATTTATGTTTGTAATTTAAAAATGAATATTACCCCAAAAAATATCCACTCTAACCCCATATTCCAAGCTTTGAGGTCAAAGTACAGTGGAAACCTAAAGTCCTATTAAAGGTATGAAAAAAAATGGAAAAATGGAAATTGAAAAAATCATTTATGTTTGTAATTTAAAATTGAATATTTACCCAAAAAATTTCCACTCTAACCCCATATTCAAAGCTTTGAGGTCAAAGTATAGTGGAAACCTAAAGTCCTATTAAAGGTATGAAAAAAAATGGAAAAATGGAAATTGAAAAAATCATTTATGTTTCTAATTTAAAAATGAATATTACCCCAAAAAATTTCCACTCTAACCCCATATTCGAAGCTTTGAGGTCAAAGTACAGTGGAAACCTAAAGTCCTATTAAAGGTATGAAAAAAAATGGAAAAATGGAAATTGAAAAAATAATTTATGTTTGTAATTTAAAAATGAATATTATCCCAAAAAATTTCGACTCTAACCCTATATTCCAAGCTTTGAGGTCAAAGTACAGTGGAAACATAAAGTCCTATTAAAGGTATGAAAAAAAATAGAAAAATGGAAATTGAAAAAATCATTTATGTTTCTAATTTAAAAATGAATATTACCCCAAAAAATTTCCACTCTAACCCCATATTCCAAGCTTTGAGGTCAAAGTACAGTAGAAACCTAAAGTCCTATTAAGGGTATGAAAAAAAATGGAAAAATGGAAATTGAAAAAATCATTTATGTTTCTAATTTAAAAATGAATATTATCCCAAAAAATTTCCACTCTAACCCCGTATTCAAAGCTTTGAGGTCAAAGTACAGTGGAAACCTAAAGTCCTATTAAAGGTATGAAAAAAAATGGAAAAATGGAAATTGAAAAAATCATTTATGTTTGTAATTTAAAAATGAATATTACCCCAAAAAATATCCACTCTAACCCCATATTCCAAGCTTTGAGGTCAAAGTACAGTGGAAACCTAAAGTCCTATTAAAGGTATGAAAAAAAATGGAAAAATGGAAATTGAAAAAATCATTTATGTTTGTAATTTAAAATTGAATATTTACCCAAAAAATTTCCACTCTAACCCCATATTCAAAGCTTTGAGGTCAAAGTATAGTGGAAACCTAAAGTCCTATTAAAGGTATGAAAAAAAATGGAAAAATGGAAATTGAAAAAATCATTTATGTTTCTAATTTAAAAATGAATATTACCCGAAAAAATTTCCACTCTAACCCCATATTCGAAGCTTTGAGGTCAAAGTACAGTGGAAACCTAAAGTCCTATTAAAGGTTAGAAAAAAAATGGAAAAATGGAAATTGAAAAAATAATTTTTGTTTGTAATTTAAAAATGAATATTATCCCAAAAAATTTCGACTCTAACCCTATATTCCAAGCTTTGAGGTCAAAGTACAATGGAAACATAAAGTCCTATTAAAGGTATGAAAAAAAATAGAAAAATGGAAATTGAAAAAATCATTTATGTTTCGAATTTAAAAATGAATATTACCCCAAAAAATTTCCACTCTAACCCCATATTCCAAGCTTTGAGGTCAAAGTACAGTAGAAACCTAAAGTCCTATTAAGGGTATGAAAAAAAATGGAAAAATTGAAATTGAAAAAATCATTTATGTTTCTAATTTAAAAATGAATATTACCCCAAAAAATTTCCACTCTAACCCCATATTCGAAGCTTTGAGGTCAAAGTACAGTGGAAACCTAAAGTCCTATTAAAGGTATGAAAAAAAATGGAAAAATGGAAATTGAAAAAATCATTTATGTTTGTAATTTAAAAATGAATATTATCCCAAAAAATTTCGACTCTAACCCCATATTCCAAGCTTTGAGGTCAAAGTACAGTGGAAACCTAAAGTCCTATTAAAGGTATGAAAAAAAATGGAAAAATGGAAATTGAAAAAATCATTTATGTTTCTAATTTAAAAATGAATATTACCCCAAAAAATTCCACTCTAACCCCATATTCGAAGCTTTGAGGTCGAAGTACAGTGGAAACCTAAAGTCCTATTAAAGGTATGAAAAAAAATGGAAAAATGGAAATTGAAAAAATCATTTATGTTTGTAATTTAAAAATGAATATTTACCCAAAAAATTTCCACTCTAACCCCATATTCAAAGCTTTGAGGTCAAAGTACAGTGGAAACCTAAAGTCCTATTAAAGGTATGAAAAAAAATGGAAAAATGGAAATTGAAAAAATCATTTATGTTTCTAATTTAAAAATGAATATTACCCCAAAAAATTTCCACTCTAACCCCATATTCGAAGCTTTGAGGTCAAAGTACAGTGGAAACCTAAAGTCCTATTAAAGGTATGAAAAAAAATGGAAAAATGGAAATTGAAAAAATCATTTATGTTTCTAATTTAAAAATGAATATTATCCCAAAAAATTTCCACTCTAACCCCGTATTCAAAGCTTTGAGGTCAAAGTACAGTGGAAACCTAAAGTCCTATTAAAGGTATGAAAAAAAATGGAAAAATGGAAATTGAAAAAATCATTTATGTTTGTAATTTAAAAATGAATATTACCCCAAAAAATATCCACTCTAACCCCATATTCCAAGCTTTGAGGTCAAAGTACAGTGGAAACCTAAAGTCCTATTAAAGGTATGAAAAAAAATGGAAAAATGGAAATTGAAAAAATCATTTATGTTTGTAATTTAAAATTGAATATTTACCCAAAAAATTTCCACTCTAACCCCATATTCAAAGCTTTGAGGTCAAAGTATAGTGGAAACCTAAAGTCCTATTAAAGGTATGAAAAAAAATGGAAAAATGGAAATTGAAAAAATCATTTATGTTTCTAATTTAAAAATGAATATTACCCCAAAAAATTTCCACTCTAACCCCATATTCGAAGCTTTGAGGTCAAAGTACAGTGGAAACCTAAAGTCCTATTAAAGGTTAGAAAAAAAATGGAAAAATGGAAATTGAAAAAATAATTTTTGTTTGTAATTTAAAAATGAATATTATCCCAAAAAATTTCGACTCTAACCCTATATTCCAAGCTTTGAGGTCAAAGTACAATGGAAACATAAAGTCCTATTAAAGGTATGAAAAAAAATAGAAAAATGGAAATTGAAAAAATCATTTATGTTTCGAATTTAAAAATGAATATTACCCCAAAAAATTTCCACTCTAACCCCATATTCCAAGCTTTGAGGTCAAAGTACAGTAGAAACCTAAAGTCCTATTAAGGGTATGAAAAAAAATGGAAAAATTGAAATTGAAAAAATCATTTATGTTTCTAATTTAAAAATGAATATTACCCCAAAAAATTTCCACTCTAACCCCATATTCGAAGCTTTGAGGTCAAAGTACAGTGGAAACCTAAAGTCCTATTAAAGGTATGAAAAAAAATGGAAAAATGGAAATTGAAAAAATCATTTATGTTTGTAATTTAAAAATGAATATTATCCCAAAAAATTTCGACTCTAACCCCATATTCCAAGCTTTGAGGTCAAAGTACAGTGGAAACCTAAAGTCCTATTAAAGGTATGAAAAAAAATGGAAAAATGGAAATTGAAAAAATCATTTATGTTTCTAATTTAAAAATGAATATTACCCCAAAAAATTCCACTCTAACCCCATATTCGAAGCTTTGAGGTCGAAGTACAGTGGAAACCTAAAGTCCTATTAAAGGTATGAAAAAAAATGGAAAAATGGAAATTGAAAAAATCATTTATGTTTGTAATTTAAAAATGAATATTTACCCAAAAAATTTCCACTCTAACCCCATATTCAAAGCTTTGAGGTCAAAGTACAGTGGAAACCTAAAGTCCTATTAAAGGTATGAAAAAAAATGGAAAAATGGAAATTGAAAAAATCATTTATGTTTCTAATTTAAAAATGAATATTACCCCAAAAAATTTCCACTCTAACCCCATATTCGAAGCTTTGAGGTCAAAGTACAGTGGAAACCTAAAGTCCTATTAAAGGTATGAAAAAAAATGGAAAAATGGAAATTGAAAAAATCATTTATGTTTCTAATTTAAAAATGAATATTACCCCAAAAAATTTCCACTCTAACCCCATATTCCAAGCTTTGAGGTCAAAGTACAGTGGAAACCTAAAGTCCTATTAAAGGTATGAAAAAAAATGGAAAAATGGAAATTGAAAAAATCATTTATGTTTGTAATTTAAAAATGAATATTATCCCAAAAAATTTCCACTCTAACCCCATATTCCAAGCTTTGAGGTCAAAGTACAGTGGAAACCTAAAGTCCTATTAAAGGTATGAAAAAAAATGGAAAAATGGAAATTGAAAAAATCATTTATGTTTGTAATTTAAAATTGAATATTTACCCAAAAAATTTCCACTCTAACCCCATATTCAAAGCTTTGAGGTCAAAGTACAGTGGAAACCTAAAGTCTTATTAAAGGTATGAAAAAAAATGGAAAAATGGAAATTGAAAAAATCATTTATGTTTCTAATTTAAAAATGAATATTACCCCAAAAAATTTCCACTCTAACCCCATATTCCAAGCTTTGAGGTCAAAGTACAGTGGAAACCTAAAGTCCTATTAAAGGTATGAAAAAAAATGGAAAAATGGAAATTGAAAAAATCATTTATGTTTCTAATTTAAAAATGAATATTATCCCAAAAAATTTCCACTCTAACCCCGTATTCAAAGCTTTGAGGTCAAAGTACAGTGGAAACCTAAAGTCCTATTAAAGGTATGAAAAAAAATGGAAAAATGGAAATTGAAAAAATCATTTATGTTTCTAATTTAAAAATGAATATTACCCCAAAAAATTTCCACTCTAACCCCATATTCCAAGCTTTGAGGTCGAAGTACAGTGGAAACCTAAAGTCCTATTAAAGGTATGAAAAAAAATGGAAAAATGGAAATTGAAAAAATCATTTATGTTTCTAATTTAAAAATGAATATTACCCCAAAAAATTTCCACTCTAACCCCATATTCGAAGCTTTGAGGTCAAAGTACAGTGGAAACCTAAAGTCCTATTAAAGGTATGAAAAAAAATGGAAAAATGGAAATTGAAAAAATCATTTATGTTTCTAATTTAAAAATGAATATTACCCCAAAAAATTTCCACTCTAACCCCATATTCGAAGCTTTGAGGTCAAAGTACAGTGGAAACCTAAAGTCCTATTAAAGGTATGAAAAAAAATGGAAAAATGGAAATTGAAAAAATCATTTATGTTTGTAATTTAAAAATGAATATTATCCCAAAAAATTTCGACTCTAACCCCATATTCCAAGCTTTGAGGTCAAAGTACAGTGGAAACCTAAAGTCCTATTAAAGGTATGAAAAAAAATGGAAAAATGGAAATTGAAAAAATCATTTATGTTTCTAATTTAAAAATGAATATTACCCCAAAAAATTCCACTCTAACCCCATATTCGAAGCTTTGAGGTCGAAGTACAGTGGAAACCTAAAGTCCTATTAAAGGTATGAAAAAAAATGGAAAAATGGAAATTGAAAAAATCATTTATGTTTGTAATTTAAAAATGAATATTTACCCAAAAAATTTCCACTCTAACCCCATATTCAAAGCTTTGAGGTCAAAGTACAGTGGAAACCTAAAGTCCTATTAAAGGTATGAAAAAAAATGGAAAAATGGAAATTGAAAAAATCATTTATGTTTGTAATTTAAAAATGAATATTATCCCAAAAAATTTCCACTCTAACCCCATATTCCAAGCTTTGAGGTCAAAGTACAGTGGAAACCTAAAGTCCTATTAAAGGTATGAAAAAAAATGGAAAAATGGAAATTGAAAAAATCATTTATGTTTGTAATTTAAAATTGAATATTTACCCAAAAAATTTCCACTCTAACCCCATATTCAAAGCTTTGAGGTCAAAGTACAGTGGAAACCTAAAGTCTTATTAAAGGTATGAAAAAAAATGGAAAAATGGAAATTGAAAAAATCATTTATGTTTCTAATTTAAAAATGAATATTACCCCAAAAAATTTCCACTCTAACCCCATATTCCAAGCTTTGAGGTCAAAGTACAGTGGAAACCTAAAGTCCTATTAAAGGTATGAAAAAAAATGGAAAAATGGAAATTGAAAAAATCATTTATGTTTCTAATTTAAAAATGAATATTATCCCAAAAAATTTCCACTCTAACCCCGTATTCAAAGCTTTGAGGTCAAAGTACAGTGGAAACCTAAAGTCCTATTAAAGGTATGAAAAAAAATGGAAAAATGGAAATTGAAAAAATCATTTATGTTTCTAATTTAAAAATGAATATTACCCCAAAAAATTTCCACTCTAACCCCATATTCCAAGCTTTGAGGTCGAAGTACAGTGGAAACCTAAAGTCCTATTAAAGGTATGAAAAAAAATGGAAAAATGGAAATTGAAAAAATCATTTATGTTTCTAATTTAAAAATGAATATTACCCCAAAAAATTTCCACTCTAACCCCATATTCGAAGCTTTGAGGTCAAAGTACAGTGGAAACCTAAAGTCCTATTAAAGGTATGAAAAAAAATGGAAAAATGGAAATTGAAAAAATCATTTATGTTTGTAATTTAAAAATGAATATTATCCCAAAAAATTTCGACTCTAACCCCATATTCCAAGCTTTGAGGTCAAAGTACAGTGGAAACATAAAGTCCTATTAAAGGTATGAAAAAAAATAGAAAAATGGAAATTGAAAAAATCATTTATGTTTCTAATTTAAAAATGAATATTACCCCAATAAATTTCCACTCTAACCCCATATTCCAAGCTTTGAGGTCAAAGTACAGTGGAAACCTAAAGTCCTATTAAAGGTATGAAAAAAAATGGAAAAATGGAAATTGAAAAAATCATTTATGTTTCTAATTTAAAAATGAATATTACCCCAAAAAATTTCCACTCTAACCCCATATTCCAAGCTTTGAGGTCAAAGTACAGTGGAAACCTAAAGTCCTATTAAAGGTATGAAAAAAAATGGAAAAATGGAAATTGAAAAAATCATTTATGTTTCTAATTTAAAAATGAATATTACCCCAAAAAATTCCACTCTAACCCCATATTCGAAGCTTTGAGGTCGAAGTACAGTGGAAACCTAAAGTCCTATTAAAGGTATGAAAAAAAATGGAAAAATGGAAATTGAAAAAATCATTTATGTTTGTAATTTAAAAATGAATATTTACCCAAAAAATTTCCACTCTAACCCCATATTCAAAGCTTTGAGGTCAAAGTACAGTGGAAACCTAAAGTCCTATTAAAGGTATGAAAAAAAATGGAAAAATGGAAATTGAAAAAATCATTTATGTTTGTAATTTAAAAATGAATATTATCCCAAAAAATTTCCACTCTAACCCCATATTCCAAGCTTTGAGGTCAAAGTACAGTGGAAACCTAAAGTCCTATTAAAGGTATGAAAAAAAATGGAAAAATGGAAATTGAAAAAATCATTTATGTTTGTAATTTAAAATTGAATATTTACCCAAAAAATTTCCACTCTAACCCCATATTCAAAGCTTTGAGGTCAAAGTACAGTGGAAACCTAAAGTCTTATTAAAGGTATGAAAAAAAATGGAAAAATGGAAATTGAAAAAATCATTTATGTTTCTAATTTAAAAATGAATATTACCCCAAAAAATTTCCACTCTAACCCCATATTCCAAGCTTTGAGGTCAAAGTACAGTGGAAACCTAAAGTCCTATTAAAGGTATGAAAAAAAATGGAAAAATGGAAATTGAAAAAATCATTTATGTTTCTAATTTAAAAATGAATATTATCCCAAAAAATTTCCACTCTAACCCCGTATTCAAAGCTTTGAGGTCAAAGTACAGTGGAAACCTAAAGTCCTATTAAAGGTATGAAAAAAAATGGAAAAATGGAAATTGAAAAAATCATTTATGTTTCTAATTTAAAAATGAATATTACCCCAAAAAATTTCCACTCTAACCCCATATTCCAAGCTTTGAGGTCGAAGTACAGTGGAAACCTAAAGTCCTATTAAAGGTATGAAAAAAAATGGAAAAATGGAAATTGAAAAAATCATTTATGTTTCTAATTTAAAAATGAATATTACCCCAAAAAATTTCCACTCTAACCCCATATTCGAAGCTTTGAGGTCAAAGTACAGTGGAAACCTAAAGTCCTATTAAAGGTATGAAAAAAAATGGAAAAATGGAAATTGAAAAAATCATTTATGTTTGTAATTTAAAAATGAATATTATCCCAAAAAATTTCGACTCTAACCCCATATTCCAAGCTTTGAGGTCAAAGTACAGTGGAAACATAAAGTCCTATTAAAGGTATGAAAAAAAATAGAAAAATGGAAATTGAAAAAATCATTTATGTTTCTAATTTAAAAATGAATATTACCCCAATAAATTTCCACTCTAACCCCATATTCCAAGCTTTGAGGTCAAAGTACAGTGGAAACCTAAAGTCCTATTAAAGGTATGAAAAAAAATGGAAAAATGGAAATTGAAAAAATCATTTATGTTTCTAATTTAAAAATGAATATTACCCCAAAAAATTTCCACTCTAACCCCATATTCCAAGCTTTGAGGTCAAAGTACAGTGGAAACCTAAAGTCCTATTAAAGGTATGAAAAAAAATGGAAAAATGGAAATTGAAAAAATCATTTATGTTTCTAATTTAAAAATGAATATTACCCCAAAAAATTCCACTCTAACCCCATATTCGAAGCTTTGAGGTCGAAGTACAGTGGAAACCTAAAGTCCTATTAAAGGTATGAAAAAAAATGGAAAAATGGAAATTGAAAAAATCATTTATGTTTGTAATTTAAAAATGAATATTTACCCAAAAAATTTCCACTCTAACCCCATATTCAAAGCTTTGAGGTCAAAGTACAGTGGAAACCTAAAGTCCTATTAAAGGTATGAAAAAAAATGGAAAAATGGAAATTGAAAAAATCATTTATGTTTGTAATTTAAAAATGAATATTATCCCAAAAAATTTCCACTCTAACCCCATATTCCAAGCTTTGAGGTCAAAGTACAGTGGAAACCTAAAGTCCTATTAAAGGTATGAAAAAAAATGGAAAAATGGAAATTGAAAAAATCATTTATGTTTGTAATTTAAAATTGAATATTTACCCAAAAAATTTCCACTCTAACCCCATATTCAAAGCTTTGAGGTCAAAGTACAGTGGAAACCTAAAGTCTTATTAAAGGTATGAAAAAAAATGGAAAAATGGAAATTGAAAAAATCATTTATGTTTCTAATTTAAAAATGAATATTACCCCAAAAAATTTCCACTCTAACCCCATATTCCAAGCTTTGAGGTCAAAGTACAGTGGAAACCTAAAGTCCTATTAAAGGTATGAAAAAAAATGGAAAAATGGAAATTGAAAAAATCATTTATGTTTCTAATTTAAAAATGAATATTATCCCAAAAAATTTCCACTCTAACCCCGTATTCAAAGCTTTGAGGTCAAAGTACAGTGGAAACCTAAAGTCCTATTAAAGGTATGAAAAAAAATGGAAAAATGGAAATTGAAAAAATCATTTATGTTTCTAATTTAAAAATGAATATTACCCCAAAAAATTTCCACTCTAACCCCATATTCCAAGCTTTGAGGTCGAAGTACAGTGGAAACCTAAAGTCCTATTAAAGGTATGAAAAAAAATGGAAAAATGGAAATTGAAAAAATCATTTATGTTTCTAATTTAAAAATGAATATTACCCCAAAAAATTTCCACTCTAACCCCATATTCGAAGCTTTGAGGTCAAAGTACAGTGGAAACCTAAAGTCCTATTAAAGGTATGAAAAAAAATGGAAAAATGGAAATTGAAAAAATCATTTATGTTTGTAATTTAAAAATGAATATTATCCCAAAAAATTTCGACTCTAACCCCATATTCCAAGCTTTGAGGTCAAAGTACAGTGGAAACATAAAGTCCTATTAAAGGTATGAAAAAAAATAGAAAAATGGAAATTGAAAAAATCATTTATGTTTCTAATTTAAAAATGAATATTACCCCAATAAATTTCCACTCTAACCCCATATTCCAAGCTTTGAGGTCAAAGTACAGTGGAAACCTAAAGTCCTATTAAAGGTATGAAAAAAAATGGAAAAATGGAAATTGAAAAAATCATTTATGTTTCTAATTTAAAAATGAATATTACCCCAAAAAATTTCCACTCTAACCCCATATTCCAAGCTTTGAGGTCAAAGTACAGTGGAAACCTAAAGTCCTATTAAAGGTATGAAAAAAAATGGAAAAATGGAAATTGAAAAAATCATTTATGTTTGTAATTTAAAAATGACTATTATCGTAAAAAATTTCGACTCTAACCCCATATTCCAAGCTTTGAGGTCAAAGTACAGTGGAAACCTAAAGTCCTATTAAAGGTATGAAAAAAAATTGAAAAATGGAAATTGAAAAAAGCATTTATGTTTGTAATTTAAAATTGAATATTTACCCAAAAAATTTCCACTCTAACCCCATATTCAAAGCTTTGAGGTCAAAGTATAGTGGAAACCTAAAGTCCTATTAAAGGTATGAAAAAAAATGGAAAAATGGAAATTGAAAAACTCATTTATGTTTCTAATTTAAAAATGAATATTACCCCAAAAAATTTCCACTCTAACCCCATATTCGAAGCTTTGAGGTCAAAGTACAGTGGAAACCTAAAGTCCTATTAAAGGTATGAAAAAAAATGGAAAAATGGAAATTGGAAAAATCATTTATGTTTGTAATTTAAAAATGAATATTATCCCAAAAAATTTCGACTCTAACCCCATATTCCAAGCTTTGAGGTCAAAGTACAGTGGAAACATAAAGTCCTATTAAAGGTATGAAAAAAAAAAGAAAAATGGAAATTGAAAAAATCATTTATGTTTCTAATTTAAAAATGAATATTACCCCAAAAAATTTCCACTCTAACCCCATAGTCCAAGCTTTGAGGTCAAAGTACAGTGGAAACCTAAAGTCCTATTAAAGGTATGAAAAAAAATGGAAAAATGGAAATTGAAAAAATCATTTATGTTTCTAATTTAAAAATGAATATTACCCCAGAAAATTTCCACTCTAACCCCATATTCCAAGCTTTGAGGTCAAAGTACAGTGGAAACCTAAAGTCCTATTAAAGGTATGAAAAAAAATGGAAAAATGGAAATTGAAAAAATCATTTATGTTTCTAATTTAAAAATGAATATTATCCCAAAAAATTTCCACTCTAACAACGTATTCAAAGCTTTGAGGTCAAAGTACAGTGGAAACCTAAAGTCCTATTAAAGGTATGAAAAAAAATGGAAAAATGGAAATTGAAAAAATCATTTATGTTTCTAATTTAAAAATGAATATTACCCCAAAAAATTTCCACTCTAACCCCATATTCCAAGCTTTGAGGTCAAAGTACAGTGGAAACCTAAAGTCCTATTAAAGGTATGAAAAAAAATGGAAAAATGGAAATTGAAAAAATCATTTATGTTTCTAATTTAAAAATGAATATTATCCCAAAAAATTTCCACTCTAACCCCGTATTCAAAGCTTTGAGGTCAAAGTACAGTGGAAACCTAAAGTCCTATTAAAGGTATGAAAAAAAATGGAAAAATGGAAATTGAAAAAATCATTTATGTTTCTAATTTAAAAATGAATATTACCCCAAAAAATTTCCACTCTAACCCCATATTCCAAGCTTTGAGGTCAAAGTACAGTGGAAACCTAAAGTCCTATTAAAGGTATGAAAAAAAATGGAAAAATGGAAATTGAAAAAATCATTTATGTTTGTAATTTAAAATTGAATATTTACCCAAAAAATTTCCACTCTAACCCCATATTCAAAGCTTTGAGGTCAAAGTATAGTGGAAACCTAAAGTCCTATTAAAGGTATGAAAAAAAATGGAAAAATGGAAATTGAAAAAATCATTTATGTTTCTAATTTAAAAATGAATATTACCCCAAAAAATTTCCACTCTAACCCCATATTCGAAGCTTTGAGGTCAAAGTACAGTGGAAACCTAAAGTCCTATTAAAGGTATGAAAAAAAATGGAAAAATGGAAATTGAAAAAATCATTTATGTTTATAATTTAAAAATGAATATTATCCCAAAAAATTTCGACTCTAACCCCATATTCCAAGCTTTGAGGTCAAAGTACAGTGGAAACATAAAGTCCTATTAAAGGTATGAAAAAAAATAGAAAAATGGAAATTGAAAAAATCATTTATGTTTCTAATTTAAAAATGAATATTACCCCAAAAAATTTCCACTCTAACCCCATATTCCAAGCTTTGAGGTCAAAGTACAGTGGAAACCTAAAGTCCTATTAAAGGTATGAAAAAAAATGGAAAAATGGAAATTGAAAAAATCATTTATGTTTCTAATTTAAAAATGAATATTACCCCAAAAAATTTCCACTCTAACCCCATATTCCAAGCTTTGAGGTCAAAGTACAGTGGAAACCTAAAGTCCTATTAAAGGTATGAAAAAAAATGGAAAAATGGAAATTGAAAAAATCATTTATGTTTGTAATTTAAAAATGACTATTATCGTAAAAAATTTCGACTCTAACCCCATATTCCAAGCTTTGAGGTCAAAGTACAGTGGAAACCTAAAGTCCTATTAAAGGTATGAAAAAAAATTGAAAAATGGAAATTGAAAAAAGCATTTATGTTTGTAATTTAAAATTGAATATTTACCCAAAAAATTTCCACTCTAACCCCATATTCAAAGCTTTGAGGTCAAAGTATAGTGGAAACCTA
This sequence comes from Branchellion lobata, assembly GCA_947562095.1. Classification (NCBI taxonomy): domain Eukaryota; kingdom Metazoa; phylum Annelida; class Clitellata; order Hirudinida; family Piscicolidae; genus Branchellion; species Branchellion lobata. The sequence continues at coordinate 119,293 of OX387247.1, read as the reverse complement.
AAGTCCTATTAAAGGTATGAAAAAAAATGGAAAAATGGAAATTAAAAAACTCATTTATGTTTCTAATTTAAAAATGAATATTACCCCAAAAAATTTCCACTCTAACCCCATATTCGAAGCTTTGAGGTCAAAGTACAGTGGAAACCTAAAGTCCTATTAAAGGTATGAAAAAAAATGGAAAAATGGAAATTGAAAAAATCATTTATGTTTGTAATTTAAAAATGAATATTATCCCAAAAAATTTCGACTCTAACCCCATATTCCAAGCTTTGAGGTCAAAGTACAGTGGAAACATAAAGTCCTATTAAAGGTATGAAAAAAAATAGAAAAATGGAAATTGAAAAAATCATTTATGTTTCTAATTTAAAAATGAATATTACCCCAAAAAATTTCCACTCTAACCCCATATTCCAAGCTTTGAGGTCAAAGTACAGTGGAAACCTAAAGTCCTATTAAAGGTATGAAAAAAAATGGAAAAATGGAAATTGAAAAAATCATTCATGTTTCTAATTTAAAAATGAATATTACCCCAAAAAATTTCCACTCTAACCCCATATTCCAAGCTTTGAGGTCAAAGTACAGTGGAAACCTAAAGTCCTATTAAAGGTATGAAAAAAAATGGAAAAATGGAAATTGAAAAAATCATTTATGTTTCTAATTTAAAAATGAATATTATCCCAAAAAATTTCCACTCTAACAACGTATTCAAAGCTTTGAGGTCAAAGTACAGTGGAAACCTAAAGTCCTATTAAAGGTATGAAAAAAAATGGAAAAATGGAAATTGAAAAAATCATTTATGTTTCTAATTTAAAAATGAATATTACCCCAAAAAATTTCCACTCTAACCCCACATTCCAAGCTTTGAGGTCAAAGTACAGTGGAAACCTAAAGTCCTATTAAAGGTATGAAAAAAAATGGAAAAATGGAAATTGAAAAAATCATTTATGTTTGTAATTTAAAATTGAATATTTACCCAAAAATTTCCACTCTAACCCCATATTCAAAGCTTTGAGGTCAAAGTATAGTGGAAACCTAAAGTCCTATTAAAGGTATGAAAAAAAATGGAAAAATGGAAATTGAAAAAATCATTTATGTTTCTAATTTAAAAATGATTATTACCCCAAAAAATTTCCACTCTAACCCCATATTCGAAGCTTTGAGGTCAAAGTACAGTGGAAACCTAAAGTCCTATTAAAGGTATGAAAAAAAATGGAAAAATGGAAATTGAAAAAATCATTTATGTTTGTAATTTAAAAATGAATATTACCCCAAAAAATTTCCACTCTAACCCCATATTCCAAGCTTTGAGGTCAAAGTACAGTGGAAACCTAAAGTCCTATTAAAGGTATGAAAAAAAATGGAAAAATGGAAATTGAAAAAATCATTTATGTTTCTAATTTAAAAATGAATATTATCCCAAAAAATTTCCACTCTAACAACGTATTCAAAGCTTTGAGGTCAAAGTACAGTGGAAACCTAAAGTCCTATTAAAGGTATGAAAAAAAATGGAAAAATGGAAATTGAAAAAATCATTTATGTTTCTAATTTAAAAATGAATATTACCCCAAAAAATTTCCACTCTAACCCCACATTCCAAGCTTTGAGGTCAAAGTACAGTGGAAACCTAAAGTCCTATTAAAGGTATGAAAAAAAATGGAAAAATGGAAATTGAAAAAATCATTTATGTTTGTAATTTAAAATTGAATATTTACCCAAAAATTTCCACTCTAACCCCATATTCAAAGCTTTGAGGTCAAAGTATAGTGGAAACCTAAAGTCCTATTAAAGGTATGAAAAAAAATGGAAAAATGGAAATTGAAAAAATCATTTATGTTTCTAATTTAAAAATGATTATTACCCCAAAAAATTTCCACTCTAACCCCATATTCGAAGCTTTGAGGTCAAAGTACAGTGGAAACCTAAAGTCCTATTAAAGGTATGAAAAAAAATGGAAAAATGGAAATTGAAAAAATCATTTATGTTTGTAATTTAAAAATGAATATTATCCCAGAAAATTTCGACTCTAACCCCATATTCCAAGCTTTGAGGTCAAAGTACAGTGGAAACATAAAGTCCTATTAAAGGTATGAAAAAAAATGGAAAAATGGAAATTGAAAAAATCATTTATGTTTCTAATTTAAAAATGAATATTACCCCAAAAAATGTCCACTCTAACCCCATATTCGAAGCTTTGAGGTCAAAGTACAGTGGAAACCTAAAGTCCTATTAAAGGTATGAAAAAAAATGGAAAAATGGAAATTGAAAAAATCATTTATGTTTGTAATTTAAAAATGAATATTATCCCAAAAAATTTCGACTCTAACCCCATATTCCAAGCTTTGAGGTCAAAGTACAGTGGAAACATAAAGTCCTATTAAAGGTATGAAAAAAAATAGAAAAATGGAAATTGAAAAAATCATTTATGTTTCTAATTTAAAAATGAATATTACCCCAAAAAATTTCCACTCTAACCCCATATTCCAAGCTTTGAGGTCAAAGTACAGTGGAAACATAAAGTCCTATTAAAGGTATGAAAAAAAATAGAAAAATGGAAATTGAAAAAATCATTTATGTTTCTAATTTAAAAATGAATATTACCCCAAAAAATTTCCACTCTAACCCCATATTCCAAGCTTTGAGGTCAAAGTACAGTGGAAACCTAAAGTCCTATTAAAGGTATGAAAAAAAATGGAAAAATGGAAATTGAAAAAATCATTTATGTTTCTAATTTAAAAATGAATATTACCCCAAAAAATTTCCACTCTAACCCCATATTCCAAGCTTTGAGGTCAAAGTACAGTGGAAACCTAAAGTCCTATTAAAGGTATGAAAAAAAATGGAAAAATGGAAATTGAAAAAATCATTTATGTTTGTAATTTAAAAATGACTATTATCGTAAAAAATTTCGACTCTAACCCCATATTCCAAGCTTTGAGGTCAAAGTACAGTGGAAACCTAAAGTCCTATTAAAGGTATGAAAAAAAATTGAAAAATGGAAATTGAAAAAAGCATTTATGTTTGTAATTTAAAATTGAATATTTACCCAAAAAATTTCCACTCTAACCCCATATTCAAAGCTTTGAGGTCAAAGTATAGTGGAAACCCAAAGTCCTATTAAAGGTATGAAAAAAAATGGAAAAATGGAAATTGAAAAACTCATTTATGTTTCTAATTTAAAAATGAATATTACCCCAAAAAATTTCCACTCTAACCCCATATTCGAAGCTTTGAGGTCAAAGTACAGTGGAAACCTAAAGTCCTATTAAAGGTATGAAAAAAAATGGAAAAATGGAAATTGAAAAAATCATTTATGTTTGTAATTTAAAAATGAATATTATCCCAAAAAATTTCGACTCTAACCCCATATTCCAAGCTTTGAGGTCAAAGTACAGTGGAAACATAAAGTCCTATTAAAGGTATGAAAAAAAATAGAAAAATGGAAATTGAAAAAATCATTTATGTTTCTAATTTAAAAATGAATATTACCCCAAAAAATTTCCACTCTAACCCCATATTCCAAGCTTTGAGGTCAAAGTACAGTGGAAACCTAAAGTCCTATTAAAGGTATGAAAAAAAATGGAAAAATGGAAATTGAAAAAATCATTTATGTTTCTAATTTAAAAATGAATATTACCCCAAAAAATTTCCACTCTAACCCCATATTCCAAGCTTTGAGGTCAAAGTACAGTGGAAACCTAAAGTCCTATTAAAGGTATGAAAAAAAATGGAAAAATGGAAATTGAAAAAATCATTTATGTTTGTAATTTAAAAATGAATATTATCCCAGAAAATTTCGACTCTAACCCCATATTCCAAGCTTTGAGGTCAAAGTACAGTGGAAACATAAAGTCCTATTAAAGGTATGAAAAAAAATAGAAAAATGGAAATTGAAAAAATCATTTATGTTTCTAATTTAAAAATGAATATTACCCCAAAAAATTTTCACTCTAACCCCATATTCGAAGCTTTGAGGTCGAAGTACAGTGGAAACCTAAAGTCCTATTAAAGGTATGAAAAAAAATGGAAAAATGGAAATTGAAAAAATCATTTATGTTTGTAATTTAAAAATGAATATTTACCCAAAAGATTTCCACTCTAACCCCATATTCAAAGCTTTGAGGTCAAAGTACAGTGGAAACCTAAAGTCCTATTAAAGGTATGAAAAAAAATGGAAAAATGGAAATTGAAAAAATCATTTATGTTTCTAATTTAAAAATGAATATTACCCCAAAAAATTTCCACTCTAACCCCATATTCGAAGCTTTGAGGTCAAAGTACAGTGGAAACCTAAAGTCCTATTAAAGGTATGAAAAAAAATGGAAAAATGGAAATTGAAAAAATCATTTATGTTTCTAATTTAAAAATGAATATTACCCCAAAAAATTTCCACTCTAACCCCATATTCCAAGCTTTGAGGTCAAAGTACAGTGGAAACCTAAAGTCCTATTAAAGGTATGAAAAAAAATGGAAAAATGGAAATTGAAAAAATCATTTATGTTTGTAATTTAAAAATGAATATTATCCCAGAAAATTTCGACTCTAACCCCATATTCCAAGCTTTGAGGTCAAAGTACAGTGGAAACATAAAGTCCTATTAAAGGTATGAAAAAAAATAGAAAAATGGAAATTGAAAAAATCATTTATGTTTCTAATTTAAAAATGAATATTACCCCAAAAAATTTCCACTCTAACCCCATATTCGAAGCTTTGAGGTCAAAGTACAGTGGAAACCTAAAGTCCTATTAAAGGTATGAAAAAAAATGGAAAAATGGAAATTGAAAAAATCATTTATGTTTGTAATTTAAAAATGAATATTATCCCAAAAAATTTCCACTCTAACAACGTATTCAAAGCTTTGAGGTCAAAGTACAGTGGAAACCTAAAGTCCTATTAAAGGTATGAAAAAAAATGGAAAAATGGAAATTGAAAAAATCATTTATGTTTCTAATTTAAAAATGAATATTACCCCAAAAAATTTCCACTCTAACCCCACATTCCAAGCTTTGAGGTCAAAGTACAGTGGAAACCTAAAGTCCTATTAAAGGTATGAAAAAAAATAGAAAAATGGAAATTGAAAAAATCATTTATGTTTCTAATTTAAAAATGAATATTACCCCAAAAAATTTCCACTCTAACCCCATATTCCAAGCTTTGAGGTCAAAGTACAGTGGAAACCTAAAGTCCTATTAAAGGTATGAAAAAAAATGGAAAAATGGAAATTGAAAAAATCATTTATGTTTCTAATTTAAAAATGAATATTACCCCAAAAAATTTCCACTCTAACCCCATATTCCAAGCTTTGAGGTCAAAGTACAGTGGAAACCTAAAGTCCTATTAAAGGTATGAAAAAAAATGGAAAAATGGAAATTGAAAAAATCATTTATGTTTGTAATTTAAAAATGAATATTATCCCAGAAAATTTCGACTCTAACCCCATATTCCAAGCTTTGAGGTCAAAGTACAGTGGAAACATAAAGTCCTATTAAAGGTATGAAAAAAAATAGAAAAATGGAAATTGAAAAAATCATTTATGTTTCTAATTTAAAAATGAATATTACCCCAAAAAATTTTCACTCTAACCCCATATTCGAAGCTTTGAGGTCGAAGTACAGTGGAAACCTAAAGTCCTATTAAAGGTATGAAAAAAAATGGAAAAATGGAAATTGAAAAAATCATTTATGTTTGTAATTTAAAAATGAATATTTACCCAAAAGATTTCCACTCTAACCCCATATTCAAAGCTTTGAGGTCAAAGTACAGTGGAAACCTAAAGTCCTATTAAAGGTATGAAAAAAAATGGAAAAATGGAAATTGAAAAAATCATTTATGTTTCTAATTTAAAAATGAATATTACCCCAAAATATTTCCACTCTAACCCCATATTCGAAGCTTTGAGGTCAAAGTACAGTGGAAACCTAAAGTCCTATTAAAGGTATGAAAAAAAATGGAAAAATGGAAATTGAAAAAATCATTTATGTTTCTAATTTAAAAATGAATATTACCCCAAAAAATTTCCACTCTAACCCCATATTCCAAGCTTTGAGGTCAAAGTACAGTGGAAACATAAAGTCCTATTAAAGGTATGAAAAAAAATGGAAAAATGGAAATTGAAAAAATCATTTATGTTTGTAATTTAAAAATGAATATTATCCCAGAAAATTTCGACTCTAACCCCATATTCCAAGCTTTGAGGTCAAAGTACAGTGGAAACATAAAGTCCTATTAAAGGTATGAAAAAAAATAGAAAAATGGAAATTGAAAAAATCATTTATGTTTCTAATTTAAAAATGAATATTACCCCAAAAAATTTCCACTCTAACCCCATATTCCAAGCTTTGAGGTCAAAGTACAGTGGAAACCTAAAGTCCTATTAAAGGTATGAAAAAAAATGGAAAAATGGAAATTGAAAAAATCATTTATGTTTCTAATTTAAAAATGAATATTATCCCAAAAAATTTCCACTCTAACAACGTATTCAAAGCTTGGAGGTCAAAGTACAGTGGAAACCTAAAGTCCTATTAAAGGTATGAAAAAAAATGGAAAAATGGAAATTGAAAAAATCATTTATGTTTCTAATTTAAAAATGAATATTACCTCAAAAAATTTCCACTCTAACCCCACATTCCAAGCTTTGAGGTCAAAGTACAGTGGAAACCTAAAGTCCTATTAAAGGTATGAAAAAAAATGGAAAAATGGAAATTGAAAAAATCATTTATGTTTGTAATTTAAAATTGAATATTCACCCAAAAATTTCCACTCTAACCCCATATTCAAAGCTTTGAGGTCAAAGTATAGTGGAAACCTAAAGTCCTATTAAAGGTATGAAAAAAAATGGAAAAATGGAAATTGAAAAAATCATTTATGTTTCTAATTTAAAAATGAATATTACCCCAAAAAATTTCCACTCTAACCCCATATTCGAAGCTTTGAGGTCAAAGTACAGTGGAAACCTAAAGTCCTATTAAAGGTATGAAAAAAAATGGAAAAATGGAAATTGAAAAAATCATTTATGTTTGTAATTTAAAAATGAATATTATCCCAGAAAATTTCGACTCTAACCCCATATTCCAAGCTTTGAGGTCAAAGTACAGTGGAAACATAAAGTCCTATTAAAGGTATGAAAAAAAAAGGAAAAATGGAAATTGAAAAAATCATTTATGTTTCTAATTTAAAAATGAATATTACCCCAAAAAATGTCCACTCTAACCCCATATTCGAAGCTTTGAGGTCAAAGTACAGTGGAAACCTAAAGTCCTATTAAAGGTATGAAAAAAAATGGAAAAATGGAAATTGAAAAAATCATTTATGTTTGTAATTTAAAAATGAATATTATCCCAAAAAATTTCGACTCTAACCCCATATTCCAAGCTTTGAGGTCAAAGTACAGTGGAAACATAAAGTCCTATTAAAGGTATGAAAAAAAAAAGAAAAATGGAAATTGAAAAAATCATTTATGTTTCTAATTTAAAAATGAATATTACCCCAAAAAATTTCCACTCTAACCCCATATTCCAAGCTTTGAGGTCAAAGTACAGTGGAAACATAAAGTCCTATTAAAGGTATGAAAAAAAATAGAAAAATGAAAATTGAAAAAATAATTTATGTTTCTAATTTAAAAATGAATATTACCCCAAAAAATTTCCACTCTAACCCCATATTCCAAGCTTTGAGGTCAAAGTACAGTGGAAACCTAAAGTCCTATTAAAGGTATGAAAAAAAATGGAAAAATGGAAATTGAAAAAATCATTTATGTTTCTAATTTAAAAATGAATATTACCCCAAAAAATTTCCACTCTAACCCCATATTCCAAGCTTTGAGGTCAAAGTACAGTGGAAACCTAAAGTCCTATTAAAGGTATGAAAAAAAATGGAAAAATGGAAATTGAAAAAATCATTTATGTTTGTAATTTAAAAATGACTATTATCGTAAAAAATTTCGACTCTAACCCCATATTCCAAGCTTTGAGGTCAAAGTACAGTGGAAACCTAAAGTCCTATTAAAGGTATGAAAAAAAATTGAAAAATGGAAATTGAAAAAAGCATTTATGTTTGTAATTTAAAATTGAATATTTACCCAAAAAATTTCCACTCTAACCCCATATTCAAAGCTTTGAGGTCAAAGTATAGTGGAAACCTAAAGTCCTATTAAAGGTATAAAAAAAAATGGAAAAATGGAAATTGAAAAACTCATTTATGTTTCTAATTTAAAAATGAATATTACCCCAAAAAATTTCCACTCTAACCCCATATTCGAAGCTTTGAGGTCAAAGTACAGTGGAAACCTAAAGTCCTATTAAAGGTATGAAAAAAAATGGAAAAATGGAAATTGAAAAAATCATTTATGTTTGTAATTTAAAAATGAATATTATCCCAAAAAATTTCGACTCTAACCCCATATTCCAAGCTTTGAGGTCAAAGTACAGTGGAAACATAAAGTCCTATTAAAGGTATGAAAAAAAATAGAAAAATGGAAATTGAAAAAATCATTTATGTTTCTAATTTAAAAATGAATATTACCCCAAAAAATTTCCACTCTAACCCCATATTCCAAGCTTTGAGGTCAAAGTACAGTGGAAACCTAAAGTCCTATTAAAGGTATGAAAAAAAATGGAAAAATGGAAATTGAAAAAATCATTTATGTTTCTAATTTAAAAATGAATATTACCCCAAAAAATTTCCACTCTAACCCCATATTCCAAGCTTTGAGGTCAAAGTACAGTGGAAACCTAAAGTCCTATTAAAGGTATGAAAAAAAATGGAAAAATGGAAATTGAAAAAATCATTTATGTTTGTAATTTAAAAATGAATATTATCCCAGAAAATTTCGACTCTAACCCCATATTCCAAGCTTTGAGGTCAAAGTACAGTGGAAACATAAAGTCCTATTAAAGGTATGAAAAAAAATGGAAAAATGGAAATTGAAAAAATCATTTATGTTTGTAATTTAAAAATGAATATTATCCCAGAAAATTTCGACTCTAACCCCATATTCCAAGCTTTGAGGTCAAAGTACAGTGGAAACATAAAGTCCTATTAAAGGTATGAAAAAAAATAGAAAAATGGAAATTGAAAAAATCATTTATGTTTCTAATTTAAAAATGAATATTACCCCAAAAAATTTCCACTCTAACCCCATATTCCAAGCTTTGAGGTCAAAGTACAGTGGAAACCTAAAGTCCTATTAAAGGTATGAAAAAAAATGGAAAAATGGAAATTGAAAAAATCATTTATGTTTCTAATTTAAAAATGAATATTATCCCAAAAAATTTCCACTCTAACAACGTATTCAAAGCTTTGAGGTCAAAGTACAGTGGAAACCTAAAGTCCTATTAAAGGTATGAAAAAAAATGGAAAAATGGAAATTGAAAAAATCATTTATGTTTCTAATTTAAAAATGAATATTACCTCAAAAAATTTCCACTCTAACCCCACATTCCAAGCTTTGAGGTCAAAGTACAGTGGAAACCTAAAGTCCTATTAAAGGTATGAAAAAAAATGGAAAAATGGAAATTGAAAAAATCATTTATGTTTGTAATTTAAAATTGAATATTTACCCAAAAATTTCCACTCTAACCCCATATTCAAAGCTTTGAGGTCAAAGTATAGTGGAAACCTAAAGTCCTATTAAAGGTATGAAAAAAAATGGAAAAATGGAAATTGAAAAAATCATTTATGTTTCTAATTTAAAAATGAATATTACCCCAAAAAATTTCCACTCTAACCCCATATTCGAAGCTTTGAGGTCAAAGTACAGTGGAAACCTAAAGTCCTATTAAAGGTATGAAAAAAAATGGAAAAATGGAAATTGAAAAAATCATTTATGTTTGTAATTTAAAAATGAATATTATCCCAGAAAATTTCGACTCTAACCCCATATTCCAAGCTTTGAGGTCAAAGTACAGTGGAAACATAAAGTCCTATTAAAGGTATGAAAAAAAATGGAAAAATGGAAATTGAAAAAATCATTTATGTTTCTAATTTAAAAATGAATATTACCCCAAAAAATGTCCACTCTAACCCCATATTCGAAGCTTTGAGGTCAAAGTACAGTGGAAACCTAAAGTCCTATTAAAGGTATGAAAAAAAATGGAAAAATGGAAATTGAAAAAATCATTTATGTTTGTAATTTAAAAATGAATATTATCCCAAAAAATTTCGACTCTAACCCCATATTCCAAGCTTTGAGGTCAAAGTACAGTGGAAACATAAAGTCCTATTAAAGGTATGAAAAAAAAAAGAAAAATGGAAATTGAAAAAATCATTTATGTTTCTAATTTAAAAATGAATATTACCCCAAAAAATTTCCACTCTAACCCCATATTCCAAGCTTTGAGGTCAAAGTACAGTGGAAACATAAAGTCCTATTAAAGGTATGAAAAAAAATAGAAAAATGGAAATTGAAAAAATAATTTATGTTTCTAATTTAAAAATGAATATTACCCCAAAAAATTTCCACTCTAACCCCATATTCCAAGCTTTGAGGTCAAAGTACAGTGGAAACCTAAAGTCCTATTAAAGGTATGAAAAAAAATGGAAAAATGGAAATTGAAAAAATCATTTATGTTTCTAATTTAAAAATGAATATTACCCCAAAAAATTTCCACTCTAACCCCATATTCCAAGCTTTGAGGTCAAAGTACAGTGGAAACCTAAAGTCCTATTAAAGGTTTGAAAAAAAATGGAAAAATGGAAATTGAAAAAATCATTTATGTTTGTAATTTAAAAATGACTATTATCGTAAAAAATTTCGACTCTAACCCCATATTCCAAGCTTTGAGGTCAAAGTACAGTGGAAACCTAAAGTCCTATTAAAGGTATGAAAAAAAATTGAAAAATGGAAATTGAAAAAAGCATTTATGTTTGTAATTTAAAATTGAATATTTACCCAAAAAATTTCCTCTCTAACCCCATATTCAAAGCTTTGAGGTCAAAGTATAGTGGAAACCTAAAGTCCTATTAAAGGTATAAAAAAAAATGGAAAAATGGAAATTGAAAAACTCATTTATGTTTCTAATTTAAAAATGAATATTACCCCAAAAAATTTCCACTCTAACCCCATATTCGAAGCTTTGAGGTCAAAGTACAGTGGAAACCTAAAGTCCTATTAAAGGTATGAAAAAAAATGGAAAAATGGAAATTGAAAAAATCATTTATGTTTGTAATTTAAAAATGAATATTATCCCAAAAAATTTCGACTCTAACCCCATATTCCAAGCTTTGAGGTCAAAGTACAGTGGAAACATAAAGTCCTATTAAAGGTATGAAAAAAAATAGAAAAATGGAAATTGAAAAAATCATTTATGTTTCTAATTTAAAAATGAATATTACCCCAAAAAATTTCCACTCTAACCCCATATTCCAAGCTTTGAGGTCAAAGTACAGTGGAAACCTAAAGTCCTATTAAAGGTATGAAAAAAAATGGAAAAATGGAAATTGAAAAAATCATTTATGTTTCTAATTTAAAAATGAATATTACCCCAAAAAATTTCCACTCTAACCCCATATTCCAAGCTTTGAGGTCAAAGTACAGTGGAAACCTAAAGTCCTATTAAAGGTATGAAAAAAAATGGAAAAATGGAAATTGAAAAAATCATTTATGTTTGTAATTTAAAAATGAATATTATCCCAGAAAATTTCGACTCTAACCCCATATTCCAAGCTTTGAGGTCAAAGTACAGTGGAAACATAAAGTCCTATTAAAGGTATGAAAAAAAATAGAAAAATGGAAATTGAAAAAATCATTTATGTTTCTAATTTAAAAATGAATATTACCCCAAAAAATTTCCACTCTAACCCCATATTCGAAGCTTTGAGGTCGAAGTACAGTGGAAACCTAAAGTCCTATTAAAGGTATGAAAAAAAATTGAAAAATGGAAATTGAAAAAAGCATTTATGTTTGTAATTTAAAATTGAATATTTACCCAAAAAATTTCCACTCTAACCCCATATTCAAAGCTTTGAGGTCAAAGTATAGTGGAAACCTAAAGTCCTATTAAAGGTATAAAAAAAAATGGAAAAATGGAAATTGAAAAACTCATTTATGTTTCTAATTTAAAAATGAATATTACCCCAAAAAATTTCCACTCTAACCCCATATTCGAAGCTTTGAGGTCAAAGTACAGTGGAAACCTAAAGTCCTATTAAAGGTATGAAAAAAAATGGAAAAATGGAAATTGAAAAAATCATTTATGTTTGTAATTTAAAAATGAATATTATCCCAAAAAATTTCGACTCTAACCCCATATTCCAAGCTTTGAGGTCAAAGTACAGTGGAAACATAAAGTCCTATTAAAGGTATGAAAAAAAATAGAAAAATGGAAATTGAAAAAATCATTTATGTTTCTAATTTAAAAATGAATATTACCCCAAAAAATTTCCACTCTAACCCCATATTCCAAGCTTTGAGGTCAAAGTACAGTGGAAACCTAAAGTCCTATTAAAGGTATGAAAAAAAATGGAAAAATGGAAATTGAAAAAATCATTTATGTTTGTAATTTAAAAATGAATATTATCCCAGAAAATTTCGACTCTAACCCCATATTCCAAGCTTTGAGGTCAAAGTACAGTGGAAACATAAAGTCCTATTAAAGGTATGAAAAAAAATAGAAAAATGGAAATTGAAAAAATCATTTATGTTTCTAATTTAAAAATGAATATTACCCCAAAAAATTTCCACTCTAACCCCATATTCGAAGCTTTGAGGTCGAAGTACAGTGGAAACCTAAAGTCCTATTAAAGGTATGAAAAAAAATTGAAAAATGGAAATTGAAAAAAGCATTTATGTTTGTAATTTAAAATTGAATATTTACCCAAAAAATTTCCACTCTAACCCCATATTCAAAGCTTTGAGGTCAAAGTATAGTGGAAACCTAAAGTCCTATTAAAGGTATAAAAAAAAATGGAAAAATGGAAATTGAAAAACTCATTTATGTTTCTAATTTAAAAATGAATATTACCCCAAAAAATTTCCACTCTAACCCCATATTCGAAGCTTTGAGGTCAAAGTACAGTGGAAACCTAAAGTCCTATTAAAGGTATGAAAAAAAATGGAAAAATGGAAATTGAAAAAATCATTTATGTTTGTAATTTAAAAATGAATATTATCCCAAAAAATTTCGACTCTAACCCCATATTCCAAGCTTTGAGGTCAAAGTACAGTGGAAACATAAAGTCCTATTAAAGGTATGAAAAAAAATAGAAAAATGGAAATTGAAAAAATCATTTATGTTTCTAATTTAAAAATGAATATTACCCCAAAAAATTTCCACTCTAACCCCATATTCCAAGCTTTGAGGTCAAAGTACAGTGGAAACCTAAAGTCCTATTAAAGGTATGAAAAAAAATGGAAAAATGGAAATTGAAAAAATCATTTATGTTTCTAATTTAAAAATGAATATTACCCCAAAAAATTTCCACTCTAACCCCATATTCCAAGCTTTGAGGTCAAAGTACAGTGGAAACCTAAAGTCCTATTAAAGGTATGAAAAAAAATGGAAAAATGGAAATTGAAAAAATCATTTATGTTTGTAATTTAAAAATGAATATTATCCCAGAAAATTTCGACTCTAACCCCATATTCCAAGCTTTGAGGTCAAAGTACAGTGGAAACATAAAGTCCTATTAAAGGTATGAAAAAAAATAGAAAAATGGAAATTGAAAAAATCATTTATGTTTCTAATTTAAAAATGAATATTACCCCAAAAAATTTTCACTCTAACCCCATATTCGAAGCTTTGAGGTCGAAGTACAGTGGAAACCTAAAGTCCTATTAAAGGTATGAAAAAAAATGGAAAAATGGAAATTGAAAAAATCATTTATGTTTGTAATTTAAAAATGAATATTTACCCAAAAGATTTCCACTCTAACCCCATATTCAAAGCTTTGAGGTCAAAGTACAGTGGAAACCTAAAGTCCTATTAAAGGTATGAAAAAAAATGGAAAAATGGAAATTGAAAAAATCATTTATGTTTCTAATTTAAAAATGAATATTACCCCAAAAAATTTCCACTCTAACCCCATATTCGAAGCTTTGAGGTCAAAGTACAGTGGAAACCTAAAGTCCTATTAAAGGTATGAAAAAAAATGGAAAAATGGAAATTGAAAAAATCATTTATGTTTCTAATTTAAAAATGAATATTACCCCAAAAAATTTCCACTCTAACCCCATATTCCAAGCTTTGAGGTCAAAGTACAGTGGAAACCTAAAGTCCTATTAAAGGTATGAAAAAAAATGGAAAAATGGAAATTGAAAAAATCATTTATGTTTGTAATTTAAAAATGAATATTATCCCAGAAAATTTCGACTCTAACCCCATATTCCAAGCTTTGAGGTCAAAGTACAGTGGAAACATAAAGTCCTATTAAAGGTATGAAAAAAAATAGAAAAATGGAAATTGAAAAAATCATTTATGTTTCTAATTTAAAAATGAATATTACCCCAAAAAATTTCCACTCTAACCCCATATTCGAAGCTTTGAGGTCGAAGTACAGTGGAAACCTATAGTCCTATTAAAGGTATGAAAAAAAATGGAAAAATGGAAATTGAAAAAATCATTTATGTTTGTAATTTAAAAATGAATATTTACCCAAAAAATTTCCACTCTAACCCCATATTCAAAGCTTTGAGGTCAAAGTACAGTGGAAACCTAAAGTCCTATTAAAGGTATGAAAAAAAATGGAAAAATGGAAATTGAAAAAATCATTTATGTTTCTAATTTAAAAATGAATATTATCCCAAAAAATTTCCACTCTAACCCCGTATTCAAAGCTTTGAGGTCAAAGTACAGTGGAAACCTAAAGTCCTATTAAAGGTATGAAAAAAAATGGAAAAATGGAAATTGAAAAAATCATTTATGTTTGTAATTTAAAATTGAATATTTACCCAAAAAATTTCCACTCTAACCCCATATTCAAAGCTTTGAGGTCAAAGTATAGTGGAAACCTAAAGTCCTATTAAAGGTATGAAAAAAAATGGAAAAATGGAAATTGAAAAAATCATTTATGTTTCTAATTTAAAAATGAATATTACCCCAAAAAATTTCCACTCTAACCCCATATTCGAAGCTTTGAGGTCAAAGTACAGTGGAAACCTAAAGTCCTATTAAAGGTATGAAAAAAAATGGAAAAATGGAAATTGAAAAAATCATTTATGTTTCTAATTTAAAAATGAATATTACCCCAAAAAATTTCCACTCTAACCCCATATTCGAAGCTTTGAGGTCGAAGTACAGTGGAAACCTAAAGTCCTATTAAAGGTATGAAAAAAAATGGAAAAATGGAAATTGAAAAAATCATTTATGTTTGTAATTTAAAAATGAATATTTACCCAAAAAATTTCCACTCTAACCCCATATTCAAAGCTTTGAGGTCAAAGTACAGTGGAAACCTAAAGTCCTATTAAAGGTATGAAAAAAAATGGAAAAATGGAAATTGAAAAAATCATTTATGTTTCTAATTTAAAAATGAATATTACCCCAAAAAATTTCCACTCTAACCCCATATTCGAAGCTTTGAGGTCAAAGTACAGTGGAAACCTAAAGTCCTATTAGAGGTATGAAAAAAAATGGAAAAATGGAAATTGAAAAAATCATTTATGTTTCTAATTTAAAAATGAATATTACCCCAAAAAATTTCCACTCTAACCCCATATTCCAAGCTTTGAGGTCAAAGTACAGTGGAAACCTAAAGTCCTATTAAAAGTATGAAAAAAAATGGAAAAATGGAAATTGAAAAAATCATTTATGTTTGTAATTTAAAAATGAATATTATCCCAAAAAATTTCCACTCTAACCCCATATTCCAAGCTTTGAGGTCAAAGTACAGTGGAAACCTAAAGTCCTATTAAAGGTATGAAAAAAAATTGAAAAATGGAAATTGAAAAAATCATTTATGTTTGTAATTTTAAATTGAATATTTACCCAAAAAATTTCCACTCTAACCCCATATTCAAAGCTTTGAGGTCAAAGTACAGTGGAAACCTAAAGTCTTATTAAAGGTATGAAAAAAAATGGAAAAATGGAAATTGAAAAAATCATTTATGTTTCTAATTTAAAAATGAATATTACCCCAAAAAATTTCCACTCTAACCCCATATTCCAAGCTTTGAGGTCAAAGTACAGTGGAAACCTAAAGTCCTATTAAAGGTATGAAAAAAAATGGAAAAATGGAAATTGAAAAAATCATTTATGTTTCTAATTTAAAAATGAATATTATCCCAAAAAATTTCCACTCTAACCCCGTATTCAAAGCTTTGAGGTCAAAGTACAGTGGAAACCTAAAGTCCTATTAAAGGTATGAAAAAAAATGGAAAAATGGAAATTGAAAAAATCATTTATGTTTCTAATTTAAAAATGAATATTACCCCAAAAAATTTCCACTCTAACCCCATATTCCAAGCTTTGAGGTCAAAGTACAGTGGAAACCTAAAGTCCTATTAAAGGTATGAAAAAAAATGGAAAAATGGAAATTGAAAAAATCATTTATGTTTGTAATTTAAAATTGAATATTTACCCAAAAAATTTCCACTCTAACCCCATATTCAAAGCTTTGAGGTCAAAGTATAGTGGAAACCTAAAGTCCTATTAAAGGTATGAAAAAAAATGGAAAAATGGAAATTGAAAAAATCATTTATGTTTGTAATTTAAAATTGAATATTTACCCAAAAAATTTCCACTCTAACCCCATATTCAAAGCTTTGAGGTCAAAGTACAGTGGAAACCTAAAGTCTTATTAAAGGTATGAAAAAAAATGGAAAAATGGAAATTGAAAAAATCATTTATGTTTCTAATTTAAAAATGAATATTACCCCAAAAAATTTCCACTCTAACCCCATATTCCAAGCTTTGAGGTCAAAGTACAGTGGAAACCTAAAGTCCTATTAAAGGTATGAAAAAAAATGGAAAAATGGAAATTGAAAAAATCATTTATGTTTCTAATTAAAAATGAATATTATCCCAAAAAATTTCCACTCTAACCCCGTATTCAAAGCTTTGAGGTCAAAGTACAGTGGAAACCTAAAGTCCTATTAAAGGTATGAAAAAAAATGGAAAAATGGAAATTGAAAAAATCATTTATGTTTCTAATTTAAAAATGAATATTACCCCAAAAAATTTCCACTCTAACCCCATATTCCAAGCTTTGAGGTCAAAGTACAGTGGAAACCTAAAGTCCTATTAAAGGTATGAAAAAAAATGGAAAAATGGAAATTGAAAAAATCATTTATGTTTGTAATTTAAAATTGAATATTTACCCAAAAAATTTCTACTCTAACCCCATATTCAAAGCTTTGAGGTCAAAGTATAGTGGAAACCTAAAGTCCTATTAAAGGTATGAAAAAAAATGGAAAAATGGAAATTGAAAAAATCATTTATGTTTCTAATTTAAAAATGAATATTACCCCAAAAAATTTCCACTCTAACCCCATATTCGAAGCTTTGAGGTCGAAGTACAGTGGAAACCTAAAGTCCTATTAAAGGTATGAAAAAAAATGGAAAAATGGAAATTGAAAAAATCATTTATGTTTGTAATTTAAAAATGAATATTTACCCAAAAAATTTCCACTCTAACCCCATATTCAAAGCTTTGAGGTCAAAGTACAGTGGAAACCTAAAGTCCTATTAAAGGTATGAAAAAAAATGGAAAAATGGAAATTGAAAAAATCATTTATGTTTCTAATTTAAAAATGAATATTACCCCAAAAAATTTCCACTCTAACCCCATATTCGAAGCTTTGAGGTCAAAGTACAGTGGAAACCTAAAGTCCTATTAAAGGTATGAAAAAAAATGGAAAAATGGAAATTGAAAAAATCATTTATGTTTGTAATTTAAAATTGAATATTTACCCAAAAAATTTCCACTCTAACCCCATATTCAAAGCTTTGAGGTCAAAGTATAGTGGAAACCTAAAGTCCTATTAAAGGTATGAAAAAAAATGGAAAAATGGAAATTGAAAAAATCATTTATGTTTCTAATTTAAAAATGAATATTACCCCAAAAAATTTCCACTCTAACCCCATATTCGAAGCTTTGAGGTCGAAGTACAGTGGAAACCTAAAGTCCTATTAAAGGTATGAAAAAAAATGGAAAAATGGAAATTGAAAAAATCATTTATGTTTGTAATTTAAAAATGAATATTTACCCAAAAAATTTCCAGTCTAACCCCATATTCAAAGCTTTGAGGTCAAAGTACAGTGGAAACCTAAAGTCCTATTAAAGGTATGAAAAAAAATGGAAAAATGGAAATTGAAAAAATCATTTATGTTTCTAATTTAAAAATGAATATTACCCCAAAAAATTTCCACTCTAACCCCATATTCGAAGTTTTGAGGTCAAAGTACAGTGGAAACCTAAAGTCCTATTAAAGGTATGAAAAAAAATGGAAAAAAGGAAATTGAAAAAATCATTTATGTTTCTAATTTAAAAATGAATATTACCCCAAAAAATTTCCACTCTAACCCCATATTCGAAGCTTTGAGGTCGAAGTACAGTGGAAACCTAAAGTCCTATTAAAGGTATGAAAAAAAATGGAAAAATGGAAATTGAAAAAATCATTTATGTTTGTAATTTAAAAATGAATATTTACCCAAAAAATTTCCACTCTAACCCCATATTCAAAGCTTTGAGGTCAAAGTACAGTGGAAACCTAAAGTCCTATTAAAGGTATGAAAAAAAATGGAAAAATGGAAATTGAAAAAATCATTTATGTTTCTAATTTAAAAATGAATATTACCCCAAAAAATTTCCACTCTAACCCCATATTCGAAGTTTTGAGGTCAAAGTACAGTGGAAACCTAAAGTCCTATTAAAGGTATGAAAAAAAATGGAAAAATGAAAATTGAAAAAATCATTTATGTTTCTAATTTAAAAATGAATATTACCCCAAAAAATTTCCACTCTAACCCCATATTCCAAGCTTTGAGGTCAAAGTACAGTGGAAACCTAAAGTCCTATTAAAGGTATGAAAAAAAATGGAAAAATGGAAATTGAAAAAATCATTTATGTTTCTAATTTAAAAATGAATATTACCCCAAAAAATTTCCACTCTAACCCCATATTCCAAGCTTTGAGGTCAAAGTACAGTGGAAACCTAAAGTCCTATTAAAGGTATGAAAAAAAATGGAAAAATGGAAATTGAAAAAATCATTTATGTTTGTAATTTAAAAATGAATATTATCCCAAAAAATTTCCACTCTAACCCCATATTCCAAGCTTTGAGGTCAAAGTACAGTGGAAACCTAAAGTCCTATTAAAGGTATGAAAAAAAATGGAAAAATGGAAATTGAAAAAATCATTTATGTTTGTAATTTAAAATTGAATATTTACCCAAAAAATTTCCACTCTAACCCCATATTCAAAGCTTTGAGGTCAAAGTACAGTGGAAACCTAAAGTCTTATTAAAGGTATGAAAAAAAATGGAAAAATGGAAATTGAAAAAATCATTTATGTTTCTAATTTAAAAATGAATATTACCCCAAAAAATTTCCACTCTAACCCCATATTCCAAGCTTTGAGGTCAAAGTACAGTGGAAACCTAAAGTCCTATTAAAGGTATGAAAAAAAATGGAAAAATGGAAATTGAAAAAATCATTTATGTTTCTAATTTAAAAATGAATATTATCCCAAAAAATTTCCACTCTAACCCCGTATTCAAAGCTTTGAGGTCAAAGTACAGTGGAAACCTAAAGTCCTATTAAAGGTATGAAAAAAAATGGAAAAATGGAAATTGAAAAAATCATTTATGTTTCTAATTTAAAAATGAATATTACCCCAAAAAATTTCCACTCTAACCCCATATTCCAAGCTTTGAGGTCAAAGTACAGTGGAAACCTAAAGTCCTATTAAAGGTATGAAAAAAAATGGAAAAATGGAAATTGAAAAAATCATTTATGTTTGTAATTTAAAATTGAATATTTACCCAAAAAATTTCCACTCTAACCCCATATTCAAAGCTTTGAGGTCAAAGTATAGTGGAAACCTAAAGTCCTATTAAAGGTATGAAAAAAAATGGAAAAATGGAAATTGAAAAAATCATTTATGTTTCTAATTTAAAAATGAATATTACCCCAAAAAATTTCCACTCTAACCCCATATTCGAAGCTTTGAGGTCGAAGTACAGTGGAAACCTAAAGTCCTATTAAAGGTATGAAAAAAAATGGAAAAATGGAAATTGAAAAAATCATTTATGTTTGTAATTTAAAAATGAATATTTACCCAAAAAATTTTCACTCTAACCCCATATTCAAAGCTTTGAGGTCAAAGTACAGTGGAAACCTAAAGTCCTATTAAAGGTATGAAAAAAAATGGAAAAATGGAAATTGAAAAAATCATTTATGTTTCTAATTTAAAAATGAATATTACCCCAAAAAATTTCCACTCTAACCCCATATTCCAAGCTTTGAGGTCAAAGTACAGTGGAAACCTAAAGTCCTATTAAAGGTATGAAAAAAAATGGAAAAATGGAAATTGAAAAAATCATTTATGTTTGTAATTTAAAAATGAATATTATCCCAAAAAATTTCCACTCTAACCCCATATTCCAAGCTTTGAGGTCAAAGTACAGTGGAAACCTAAAGTCCTATTAAAGGTATGAAAAAAAATGGAAAAATGGAAATTGAAAAAATCATTTATGTTTGTAATTTAAAATTGAATATTTACCCAAAAAATTTCCACTCTAACCCCATATTCCAAGCTTTGAGGTCAAAGTACAGTGGAAACTTAAAGTCCTATTAAAGGTATGAAAAAAAATGGAAAAATGGAAATTGAAAAAATCATTTATGTTTCTAATTTAAAAATGAATATTATCCCAAAAAATTTCCACTCTAACCCCGTATTCAAAGCTTTGAGGTCAAAGTACAGTGGAAACCTAAAGTCCTATTAAAGGTATGAAAAAAAATGGAAAAATGGAAATTGAAAAAATCATTTATGTTTCTAATTTAAAAATGAATATTACCCCAAAAAATTTCCACTCTAACCCCATATTCCAAGCTTTGAGGTCAAAGTACAGTGGAAACCTAAAGTCCTATTAAAGGTATGAAAAAAAATGGAAAAATGGAAATTGAAAAAATCATTTATGTTTGTAATTTAAAATTGAATATTTACCCAAAAAATTTCCACTCTAACCCCATATTCAAAGCTTTGAGGTCAAAGTATAGTGGAAACCTAAAGTCCTATTAAAGGTATGAAAAAAAATGGAAAAATGGAAATTGAAAAAATCATTTATGTTTCTAATTTAAAAATGAATATTACCCCAAAAAATTTCCACTCTAACCCCATATTCGAAGCTTTGAGGTCGAAGTACAGTGGAAACCTAAAGTCCTATTAAAGGTATGAAAAAAAATGGAAAAATGGAAATTGAAAAAATCATTTATGTTTGTAATTTAAAAATGAATATTTACCCAAAAAATTTTCACTCTAACCCCATATTCAAAGCTTTGAGGTCAAAGTACAGTGGAAACCTAAAGTCCTATTAAAGGTATGAAAAAAAATGGAAAAATGGAAATTGAAAAAATCATTTATGTTTCTAATTTAAAAATGAATATTACCCCAAAAAATTTCCACTCTAACCCCATATTCGAAGCTTTGAGGTCAAAGTACAGTGGAAACCTAAAGTCCTATTAAAGGTATGAAAAAAAATGGAAAAATGGAAATTGAAAAAATCATTTATGTTTCTAATTTAAAAATGAATATTACCCCAAAAAATTTCCACTCTAACCCCATATTCCAAGCTTTGAGGTCAAAGTACAGTGGAAACCTAAAGTCCTATTAAAGGTATGAAAAGAAATGGAAAAATGGAAATTGAAAAAATCATTTATGTTTGTAATTTAAAAATGAATATTTACCCAAGAAATTTCCACTCTAACCCCATATTCAAAGCTTTGAGGTCAAAGTACAGTGGAAACCTAAAGTCCTATTAAAGGTATGAAAAAAAATGGAAAAATGGAAATTGAAAAAATCATTTATGTTTCTAATTTAAAAATGAATATTACCCCAAAAAATTTCCACTCTAACCCCATATTCGAAGCTTTGAGGTCAAAGTACAGTGGAAACCTAAAGTCCTATTAAAGGTATGAAAAAAAATGGAAAAATGGAAATTGAAAAAATCATTTATGTTTGTAATTTAAAATTGAATATTTACCCAAAAAATTTCCACTCTAACCCCATATTCAAAGCTTTGAGGTCAAAGTATAGTGGAAACCTAAAGTCCTATTAAAGGTATGAAAAAAAATGGAAAAATGGAAATTGAAAAAATCATTTATGTTTCTAATTTAAAAATGAATATTACCCCAAAAAATTTCCACTCTAACCCCATATTCGAAGCTTTGAGGTCGAAGTACAGTGGAAACCTAAAGTCCTATTAAAGGTATGAAAAAAAATGGAAAAATGGAAATTGAAAAAATCATTTATGTTTGTAATTTAAAAATGAATATTTACCCAAAGAATTTTCACTCTAACCCCATATTCAAAGCTTTGAGGTCAAAGTACAGTGGAAACCTAAAGTCCTATTAAAGGTATGAAAAAAAATGGAAAAATGGAAATTGAAAAAATCATTTATGTTTCTAATTTAAAAATGAATATTACCCCAAAAAATTTCCACTCTAACCCCATATTCGAAGCTTTGAGGTCAAAGTACAGTGGAAACCTAAAGTCCTATTAAAGGTATGAAAAAAAATGGAAAAATGGAAATTGAAAAAATCATTTATGTTTCTAATTTAAAAATGAATATTACCCCAAAAAATTTCCACTCTAACCCCATATTCCAAGCTTTGAGGTCAAAGTACAGTGGAAACCTAAAGTCCTATTAAAGGTATGAAAAAAAATGGAAAAATGGAAATTGAAAAAATCATTTATGTTTGTAATTTAAAAATGAATATTATCCCAAAAAATTTCCACTCTAACCCCATATTCCAAGCTTTGAGGTCAAAGTACAGTGGAAACCTAAAGTCCTATTAAAGGTATGAAAAAAAATGGAAAAATGGAAATTGAAAAAATCATTTATGTTTGTAATTTAAAATTGAATATTTACCCAAAAAATTTCCACTCTAACCCCATATTCAAAGCTTTGAGGTCAAAGTACAGTGGAAACCTAAAGTCTTATTAAAGGTATGAAAAAAAATGGAAAAATGGAAATTGAAAAAATCATTTATGTTTCTAATTTAAAAATGAATATTACCCCAAAAAATTTCCACTCTAACCCCATATTCCAAGCTTTGAGGTCAAAGTACAGTGGAAACCTAAAGTCCTATTAAAGGTATGAAAAAAAATGGAAAAATGGAAATTGAAAAAATCATTTATGTTTCTAATTTAAAAATGAATATTATCCCAAAAAATTTCCACTCTAACCCCGTATTCAAAGCTTTGAGGTCAAAGTACAGTGGAAACCTAAAGTCCTATTAAAGGTATGAAAAAAAATGGAAAAATGGAAATTGAAAAAATCATTTATGTTTCTAATTTAAAAATGAATATTACCCCAAAAAATTTCCACTCTAACCCCATATTCGAAGCTTTGAGGTCAAAGTACAGTGGAAACCTAAAGTCCTATTAAAGGTATGAAAAAAAATGGAAAAATGGAAATTGAAAAAATCATTTATGTTTGTAATTTAAAAATGAATATTATACCAAAAAATTTCCACTCTAACCCCATATTCGAAGCTTTGAGGTCGAAGTACAGTGGAAACCTAAAGTCCTATTAAAGGTATGAAAAAATATGGAAAAATGGAAAGTGAAAAAATCATTTATGTTTGTAATTTAAAAATGAATATTTACCCAAAAAATTTCCACTCTAACCCCATATTCAAAGCTTTGAGGTCAAAGTACAGTGGAAACCTAAAGTCCTATTAAAGGTATGAAAAAAAATGGAAAAATGGAAATTGAAAAAATCATTTATGTTTCTAATTTAAAAATGAATATTACCCCAAAAAATTTCCACTCTAACCCCATATTCGAAGCTTTGAGGTCAAAGTACAGTGGAAACCTAAAGTCCTATTTAAGGTATGAAAAAAAATGGAAAAATGGAAATTGAAAAAATCATTTATGTTTGTAATTTAAAAGTGAATATTATCCCAAAAAATTTCCACTCTAACCCCATATTCGAAGCTTTGAGGCCGAAGTACAGTGGAAACCTAAAGTCCTATTAAAGGTATGAAAAAAAATGGAAAAATGGAAATTGAAAAAATCATTTATGTTTGTAATTTAAAAATGAATATTTACCCAAAAATTTTCCACTCTAACCCCATATTCAAAGCTTTGAGGTCAAAGTACAGTGGAAACCTAAAGTCCTATTAAAGGTATGAAAAAAAATGGAAAAATGGAAATTGAAAAAATCATTTATGTTTCTAATTTAAAAATGAATATTACCCCAAAAAATTTCCACTCTAACCCCATATTCGAAGCTTTGAGGTCAAAGTACAGTGGAAACCTAAAGTCCTATTAAAGGTATGAAAAAAAATGGAAAAATGGAAATTGAAAAAATCATTTATGTTTCTAATTTAAAAATGAATATTACCCCAAAAAATTTCCACTCTAACCCCATATTCCAAGCTTTGAGGTCAAAGTACAGTGGAAACCTAAAGTCCTATTAAAGGTATGAAAAAAAATGGAAAAATGGAAATTGAAAAAATCATTTATGTTTGTAATTTAAAATTGAATATTTACCCAAAAAATTTCCACTCTAACCCCATATTCAAAGCTTTGAGGTCAAAGTACAGTGGAAACCTAAAGTCTTATTAAAGGTATGAAAAAAAATGGAAAAATGGAAATTGAAAAAATCATTTATGTTTCTAATTTAAAAATGAATATTACCCCAAAAAATTTCCACTCTAACCCCATATTCCAAGCTTTGAGGTCAAAGTACAGTGGAAACCTAAAGTCCTATTAAAGGTATGAAAAAAAATGGAAAAATGGAAATTGAAAAAATCATTTATGTTTCTAATTTAAAAATGAATATTATCCCAAAAAATTTCCACTCTAACCCCGTATTCAAAGCTTTGAGGTCAAAGTACAGTGGAAACCTAAAGTCCTATTAGAGGTATGAAAAAAAATGGAAAAATGGAAATTGAAAAACTCATTTATGTTTCTAATTTAAAAATGAATATTACCCCAAAAAATTTCCACTCTAACCCCATATTCCAAGCTTTGAGGTCAAAGTACAGTGGAAACCTAAAGTCCTATTAAAGGTAAGAAAAAAAATGGAAAAATGGAAATTGAAAAAATCATTTATGTTTGTAATTTAAAATTGAATATTTACCCAAAAGATTTCCACTCTAACCCCATATTCAAAGCTTTGAGGTCAAAGTATAGTGGAAACCTAAAGTCCTATTAAAGGTATGAAAAAAAATGGAAAAATGGAAATTGAAAAAATCATTTATGTTTCTAATTTAAAAATGAATATTACCCCAAAAAATTTCCACTCTAACCCCATATTCGAAGCTTTGAGGTCAAAGTACAGTGGAAACCTAAAGTCCTATTAAAGGTATGAAAAAAAATGGAAAAATGGAAATTGAAAAAATCATTTATGTTTGTAATTTAAAAATGAATATTATCCCAAAAAATTTCGACTCTAACCCCATATTCCAAGCTTTGAGGTCAAAGTACAGTGGAAACATAAAGTCCTATTAAAGGTATGAAAAAAAATAGAAAAATGGAAATTGAAAAAATCATTCATGTTTCTAATTTAAAAATGAATATTACCCCAAAAAATTTCCACTCTAACCCCATATTCAAAGCTTTGAGGTCAAAGTACAGTGGAAACCTAAAGTCCTATTAAAGGTATGAAAAAAAATGGAAAAATGGAAATTGAAAAAATCATTTATGTTTCTAATTTAAAAATGAATATTATCCCAAAAAATTTCCACTCTAACCCCGTATTCAAAGCTTTGAGGTCAAAGTACAGTGGAAACCTAAAGTCCTATTAAAGGTATGAAAAAAAATGGAAAAATGGAAATTGAAAAAATCATTTATGTTTCTAATTTAAAAATGAATATTACCCCAAAAAATTTCCACTCTAACCCCATATTCCAAGCTTTGAGGTCAAAGTACAGTGGAAACCTAAAGTCCTATTAAAGGTATGAAAAAAAATGGAAAAATGGAAATTGAAAAAATCATTTATGTTTGTAATTTAAAATTGAATATTTACCCAAAAAATTTCCACTCTAACCCCATATTCCAAGCTTTGAGGTCAAAGTACAGTGGAAACCTAAAGTCCTATTAAAGGTATGAAAAAAAATGGAAAAATGGAAATTGAAAAAATCATTTATGTTTCTAATTTAAAAATGAATATTATCCCAAAAAATTTCCACTCTAACCCCGTATTCAAAGCTTTGAGGTCAAAGTACAGTGGAAACCTAAAGTCCTATTAGAGGTATGAAAAAAAATGGAAAAATGGAAATTGAAAAAATCATTTATGTTTCTAATTTAAAAATGAATATTACCCCAAAAAATTTCCACTCTAACCCCATATTCCAAGCTTTGAGGTCAAAGTACAGTGGAAACCTAAAGTCCTATTAAAGGTAAAAAAAAAAATGGAAAAATGGAAATTGAAAAAATCATTTATGTTTGTAATTTAAAATTGAATATTTACCCAAAAGATTTCCACTCTAACCCCATATTCAAAGCTTTGAGGTCAAAGTATAGTGGAAACCTAAAGTCCTATTAAAGGTATGAAAAAAAATGGAAAAATGGAAATTGAAAAAATCATTTATGTTTCTAATTTAAAAATGAATATTACCCCAAAAAATTTCCACTCTAACCCCATATTCGAAGCTTTGAGGTCAAAGTACAGTGGAAACCTAAAGTCCTATTAAAGGTATGAAAAAAAATGGAAAAATGGAAATTGAAAAAATCATTTATGTTTGTAATTTAAAAATGAATATTATCCCAAAAAATTTCGACTCTAACCCCATATTCCAAGCTTTGAGGTCAAAGTACAGTGGAAACATAAAGTCCTATTAAAGGTATGAAAAAAAATAGAAAAATGGAAATTGAAAAAATCATTTATGTTTCTAATTTAAAAATGAATATTACCCCAAAAAATTTCCACTCTAACCCCATATTCCAAGCTTTGAGGTCAAAGTACAGTGGAAACCTAAAGTCCTATTAAAGGTATGAAAAAAAATGGAAAAATGGAAATTGAAAAAATCATTTATGTTTCTAATTTAAAAATGAATATTATCCCAAAAAATTTCCACTCTAACCCCGTATTCAAAGCTTTGAGGTCAAAGTACAGTGGAAACCTAAAGTCCTATTAAAGGTATGAAAAAAAATGGAAAAATGGAAATTGAAAAAATCATTTATGTTTATAATTTAAAAATGAATATTACCCCAAAAAATTTCCACTCTAACCCCATATTCCAAGCTTTGAGGTCAAAGTACAGTGGAAACCTAAAGTCCTATTAAAGGTATGAAAAAAAATGGAAAAATGGAAATTGAAAAAATCATTTATGTTTCTAATTTAAAAATGAATATTACCCCAAAAAATATCCACTCTAACCCCATATTCCAAGCTTTGAGGTCAAAGTACAGTGGAAACCTAAAGTCCTATTAAAGGTATGAAAAAAAATGGAAAAATGGAAATTGAAAAAATCATTTATGTTTGTAATTTAAAAATGAATATTTACCCAAAAAATTTTCACTCTAACCCCATATTCAAAGCTTTGAGGTCAAAGTACAGTGGAAACCTAAAGTCCTATTAAAGGTATGAAAAAAAATGGAAAAATGGAAATTGAAAAAATCATTTATGTTTCTAATTTAAAAATGAATATTACCCCAAAAAATTTCCACTCTAACCCCATATTCGAAGCTTTGAGGTCAAAGTACAGTGGAAACCTAAAGTCCTATTAAAGGTATGAAAAAAAATGGAAAAATGGAAATTGAAAAAATCATTTATGTTTCTAATTTTAAAATGAATATTACCCCAAAAAATTTCCACTCTAACCCCATATTCCAAGCTTTGAGGTCAAAGTACATTGGAAACCTAAAGTCCTATTAAAGGTATGAAAAAAAATGGAAAAATGGAAATTGAAAAAATCATTTATGTTTGTAATTTAAAAATGAATATTATCCCAAAAAATTTCGACTCTAACCCCATATTCCAAGCTTTGAGGTCAAAGTACAGTGGAAACATAAAGTCCTATTAAAGGTATGAAAAAAAATAGAAAAATGGAAATTGAAAAAATCATTTATGTTTCTAATTTAAAAATGAATATTACCCCAAAAAATTTCCACTCTAACCCCATATTCCAAGCTTTGAGGTCAAAGTACAGTGGAAACCTAAAGTCCTATTAAAGGTATGAAAAAAAATGGAAAAATGGAAATTGAAAAAATCATTTATGTTTCTAATTTAAAAATGAATATTATCCCAAAAAATTTCCACTCTAACCCCGTATTCAAAGCTTTGAGGTCAAAGTACAGTGGAAACCTAAAGTCCTATTAAAGGTATGAAAAAAAATGGAAAAATGGAAATTGAAAAAATCATTTATGTTTATAATTTAAAAATGAATATTACCCCAAAAAATTTCCACTCTAACCCCATATTCCAAGCTTTGAGGTCAAAGTACAGTGGAAACCTAAAGTCCTATTAAAGGTATGAAAAAAAATGGAAAAATGGAAATTGAAAAAATCATTTATGTTTCTAATTTAAAAATGAATATTACCCCAAAAAATTTCCACTCTAACCCCATATTCCAAGCTTTGAGGTCAAAGTACAGTGGAAACCTAAAGTCCTATTAAAGGTATGAAAAAAAATGGAAAAATGGAAATTGAAAAAATCATTTATGTTTGTAATTTAAAAATGAATATTTACCCAAAAAATTTTCACTCTAACCCCATATTCAAAGCTTTGAGGTCAAAGTACAGTGGAAACCTAAAGTCCTATTAAAGGTATGAAAAAAAATGGAAAAATGGAAATTGAAAAAATCATTTATGTTTCTAATTTAAAAATGAATATTACCCCAAAAAATTTCCACTCTAACCCCATATTCGAAGCTTTGAGGTCAAAGTACAGTGGAAACCTAAAGTCCTATTAAAGGTATGAAAAAAAATGGAAAAATGGAAATTGAAAAAATCATTTATGTTTCTAATTTTAAAATGAATATTACCCCAAAAAATTTCCACTCTAACCCCATATTCCAAGCTTTGAGGTCAAAGTACATTGGAAACCTAAAGTCCTATTAAAGGTATGAAAAAAAATGGAAAAATGGAAATTGAAAAAATCATTTATGTTTGTAATTTAAAAATGAATATTATCCCAGAAAATTTCGACTCTAACCCCATATTCCAAGCTTTGAGGTCAAAGTACAGTGGAAACATGAAGTCCTATTAAAGGTATGAAAAAAAATAGAAAAATGGAAATTGAAAAAATCATTTATGTTTCTAATTTAAAAATGAATATTACCCCAAAAAATTTCCACTCTAACCCCATATTCGAAGCTTTGAGGTCGAAGTACAGTGGAAACCTAAAGTCCTATTAAAGGTATGAAAAAAAATGGAAAAATGGAAATTGAAAAAATCATTTATGTTTGTAATTTAAAAATGAATATTTACCCAAAAAATTTCCACTCTAACCCCATATTCAAAGCTTTGAGGTCAAAGTACAGTGGAAACCTAAAGTCCTATTAAAGGTATGAAAAAAAATGGAAAAATGGAAATTGAAAAAATCATTTATGTTTCTAATTTAAAAATGAATATTATCCCAAAAAATTTCCACTCTAACCCCGTATTCAAAGCTTTGAGGTCAAAGTACAGTGGAAACCTAAAGTCCTATTAAAGGTATGAAAAAAAATGGAAAAATGGAAATTGAAAAAATCATTTATGTTTGTAATTTAAAATTGAATATTTACCCAAAAAATTTCCACTCTAACCCCATATTCAAAGCTTTGAGGTCAAAGTATAGTGGAAACCTAAAGTCCTATTAAAGGTATGAAAAAAAATGGAAAAATGGAAATTGAAAAAATCATTTATGTTTCTAATTTAAAAATGAATATTACCCCAAAAAATTTCCACTCTAACCCCATATTCCAAGCTTTGAGGTCAAAGTACAGTGGAAACCTAAAGTCCTATTAAAGGTATGAAAAAAAAAGGAAAAATGGAAATTTAAAAAATCATTTATGTTTCTAATTTAAAAATGAATATTACCCCAAAAAATTTCCACTCTAACCCCATATTCCAAGCTTTGAGGTCAAAGTACAGTGGAAACCTAAAGTCCTATTAAAGGTATGAAAAAAAATGGAAAAATGGAAATTGAAAAAATCATTTATGTTTCTAATTTAAAAATGAATATTACCCCAAAAAATTTCCACTCTAACCCCATATTCCAAGCTTTGAGGTCAAAGTACAGTGGAAACCTAAAGTCCTATTAAAGGTATGAAAAAAAATGGAAAAATGGAAATTGAAAAAATCATTTATGTTTGTAATTTAAAATTGAATATTTACCCAAAAAATTTCCACTCTAACCCCATATTCAAAGCTTTGAGGTCAAAGTATAGTGGAAACCTAAAGTCCTATTAAAGGTATGAAAAAAAATGGAAAAATGGAAATTGAAAAAATCATTTATGTTTCTAATTTAAAAATGAATATTACCCCAAAAAATTTCCACTCTAACCCCATATTCGAAGCTTTGAGGTCAAAGTACAGTGGAAACCTAAAGTCCTATTAAAGGTATGAAAAAAAATGGAAAAATGGAAATTGAAAAAATCATTTATGTTTGTAATTTAAAAATGAATATTATCCCAAAAAATTTCGACTCTAACCCCATATTCCAAGCTTTGAGGTCAAAGTACAGTGGAAACATAAAGTCCTATTAAAGGTATGAAAAAAAATAGAAAAATGGAAATTGAAAAAATCATTTATGTTTCTAATTTAAAAATGAATATTACCCCAAAAAATTTCCACTCTAACCCCATATTCCAAGCTTTGAGGTCAAAGTACAGTGGAAACCTAAAGTCCTATTAAAGGTATGAAAAAAAATGGAAAAATGGAAATTGAAAAAATCATTTATGTTTCTAATTTAAAAATGAATATTACCCCAAAAAATTTCCACTCTAACCCCATATTCCAAGCTTTGAGGTCAAAGTACAGTGGAAACCTAAAGTCCTATTAAAGGTATGAAAAAAAATGGAAAAATGGAAATTGAAAAAATCATTTATGTTTCTAATTTAAAAATGAATATTATCCCAAAAAATTTCCACTCTAACAACGTATTCAAAGCTTTGAGGTCAAAGTACAGTGGAAACCTAAAGTCCTATTAAAGGTATGAAAAAAAATGGAAAAATGGAAATTGAAAAAATCATTTATGTTTCTAATTTAAAAATGAATATTACCCCAAAAAATTTCCACTCTAACCCCATATTCCAAGCTTTGAGGTCAAAGTACAGTGGAAACCTAAAGTCCTATTAAAGGTATGAAAAAAAATGGAAAAATGGAAATTAGAAAAATCATTTATGTTTGTAATTTAAAATTGAATATTTACCCAAAAAATTTCCACTCTAACCCCATATTCAAAGCTTTGAGGTCAAAGTATAGTGGAAACCTAAAGTCCTATTAAAGGTATGAAAAAAAATGGAAAAATGGAAATTGAAAAAATCATTTATGTTTCTAATTTAAAAATGAATATTACCCCAAAAAATTTCCACTCTAACCCCATATTCGAAGCTTTGAGGTCAAAGTACAGTGGAAACCTAAAGTCCTATTAAAGGTATGAAAAAAAATGGAAAAATGGAAATTGAAAAAATCATTTATGTTTGTAATTTAAAAATGAATATTATCCCAAAAAATTTCGACTCTAACCCCATATTCCAAGCTTTGAGGTCAAAGTACAGTGGAAACATAAAGTCCTATTAAAGGTATGAAAAAAAATAGAAAAATGGAAATTGAAAAAATCATTTATGTTTCTAATTTAAAAATGAATATTACCCCAAAAAATTTCCACTCTAACCCCATATTCCAAGCTTTGAGGTCAAAGTACAGTGGAAACCTAAAGTCCTATTAAAGGTATGAAAAAAAATGGAAAAATGGAAATTGAAAAAATCATTTATGTTTCTAATTTAAAAATGAATATTACCCCAAAAAATTTCCACTCTAACCCCATATTCCAAGCTTTGAGGTCAAAGTACAGTGGAAACCTAAAGTCCTATTAAAGGTATGAAAAAAAATGGAAAAATGGAAATTGAAAAAATCATTTATGTTTCTAATTTAAAAATGAATATTATCCCAAAAAATTTCCACTCTAACAACGTATTCAAAGCTTTGAGGTCAAAGTACAGTGGAAACCTAAAGTCCTATTAAAGGTATGAAAAAAAATGGAAAAATGGAAATTGAAAAAATCATTTATGTTTCTAATTTAAAAATGAATATTACCCCAAAAAATTTCCACTCTAACCCCATATTCCAAGCTTTGAGGTCAAAGTACAGTGGAAACCTAAAGTCCTATTAAAGGTATGAAAAAAAATGGAAAAATGGAAATTAGAAAAATCATTTATGTTTCTAATTTAAAATTGAATATTTACCCAAAAAATTTCCACTCTAACCCCATATTCAAAGCTTTGAGGTCAAAGTATAGTGGAAACCTAAAGTCCTATTAAAGGTATGAAAAAAAATGGAAAAATGGAAATTGAAAAAATCATTTATGTTTCTAATTTAAAAATGAATATTACCCCAAAAAATTTCCACTCTAACCCCATATTCGAAGCTTTGAGGTCAAAGTACAGTGGAAACCTAAAGTCCTATTAAAGGTATGAAAAAAAATGGAAAAATGGAAATTGAAAAAATCATTTATGTTTCTAATTTAAAAATGAATATTACCCCAAAAAATTTCCACTCTAACCCCATATTCCAAGCTTTGAGGTCAAAGTACAGTGGAAACCTAAAGTCCTATTAAAGGTATGAAAAAAAATGGAAAAATGGAAATTGAAAAAATCATTTATGTTTGTAATTTAAAATTGAATATTTACCCAAAAAATTTCCACTCTAACCCCATATTCAAAGCTTTGAGGTCAAAGTACAGTGGAAACATAAAGTCCTATTAAAGGTATGAAAAAAAATAGAAAAATGGAAATTGAAAAAATCATTTATGTTTCTAATTTAAAAATGAATATTACCCCAAAAAATTTCCACTCTAACCCCATATTCCGAGCATTGAGATCAAAGTACAGTGGAAACCTAAAGTCCTATTAAAGGTATGAAAAAAAATGGAAAAATGGAAATTGAAAAAATCATTTATGTTTCTAATTTAAAAATGAATATTACCCCAAAAAATTTCCACTCTAACCCCATATTCCAAGCTTTGAGGTCAAAGTACAGTGGAAACCTAAAGTCCTATTAAAGGTATGAAAAAAAATGGAAAAATGGAAATTGAAAAAATCATTTATGTTTCTAATTTAAAAATGAATATTATCCCAAAAAATTTCCACTCTAACAACGTATTCAAAGCTTTGAGGTCAAAGTACAGTGGAAACCTAAAGTCCTATTAAAGGTATGAAAAAAAAAGGAAAAATGGAAATTGAAAAAATCATTTATGTTTCTAATTTAAAAATGAATATTACCCTAAAAAATTTCCACTCTAACCCCATATTCCAAGCTTTGAGGTCAAAGTACAGTGGAAACCTAAAGTCCTATTAAAGGTATGAAAAAAAATGGAAAAATGGAAATTGAAAAAATCATTTATGTTTCTAATTTAAAAATGAATATTACCCCAAAAAATTTCCACTCTAACCCCATATTCCAAGCTTTGAGGTCAAAGTACAGTGGAAACCTAAAGTCCTATTAAAGGTATGAAAAAAAATGGAAAAATGGAAATTGAAAAAATCATTTATGTTTCTAATTTATAAATGAATATTATCCCAAAAAATTTCCACTCTAACAACGTATTCAAAGCTTTGAGGTCAAAGTACAGTGGAAACCTAAAGTCCTATTAAAGGTATGAAAAAAAATGGAAAAATGGAAATTGAAAAAATCATTTATGTTTCTAATTTAAAAATGAATATTACCCCAAAAAATTTCCACTCTAACCCCATATTCCAAGCTTTGAGGTCAAAGTACAGTGGAAACATAAAGTCCTATTAAAGGTATGAAAAAAAATGGAAAAATGGAAATTGAAAAAATCATTTATGTTTGTAATTTAAAAATGAATATTTACCCAAAAAATTTCCACTCTAACCCCATATTCAAAGCTTTGAGGTCAAAGTACAGTGGAAACCTAAAGTCCTATTAAAGGTATGAAAAAAAATGGAAAAATGGAAATTGAAAAAATCATTTTTGTTTCTAATTTAAAAATGAATATTCCCCTGAAAAATTTCCACTCTAACCCCATATTCCAAGCTTTGAGGTCAAAGTACAGTGGAAACCTAAAGTCCTATTAAAGGTATGAAAAAAAATGGAAAAATGGAAATTGAAAAAATCATTTATGTTTCTAATTTAAAAATGAATATTTACCCAAAAAATTTCCACTCTAACCCCATATTCAAAGCTTTGAGGTCAAAGTACAGTGGAAACCTAAAGTCCTATTAAAGGTATGAAAAAAAATGGAAAAATGGAAATTGAAAAAATCATTTTTGTTTCTAATTTAAAAATGAATATTCCCCTGAAAAATTTCCACTCTAACCCCATATTCCAAGCTTTGAGGTCAAAGTACAGTGGAAACCTAAAGTCCTATTAAAGGTATGAAAAAAAATGGAAAAATGGAAATTGAAAAAATCATTTATGTTTCTAATTTAAAAATGAATATTATCCCAAAAAATTTCCACTCCAAAAACGTATTCAAAGCTTTGAGGTCAAAGTACAGTGGAAACCTAAAGTCCTATTAAAGGTATGAAAAAAAATGGAAAAATGGAAATTGAAAAAATCATTTATGTTTCTAATTTAAAAATGAATATTACCCCAAAAAATTTCCACTCTAACCCCATATTCCAAGCTTTGAGGTCAAAGTACAGTGGAAACCTAAAGTCCTATTAAAGGTATGAAAAAAAATGGAAAAATGGAAATTGAAAAAATCATTTATGTTTGTAATTTAAAAATGAATATTATCCCAAAAAATTTCGACTCTAACCCCATATTCCAAGCTTTGAGGTCAAAGTACAGTGGAAACATAAAGTCCTATTAAAGGTATGAAAAAAACTAGAAAAATGGAAATTGAAAAAATCATTTATGTTTCTAATTTAAAAATGAATATTATCCCAAAAAATTTCCACTCTAACCCCGTATTCAAAGCTTTGAGGTCAAAGTACAGTGGAAACCTAAAGTCCTATTAAAGGTATGAAAAAAAATGGAAAAATGGAAATTGAAAAAATCATTTATGTTTCTAATTTAAAAATGAATATTACCCCAAAAAATTTCCACTCTAACCCCATATTCGAAGCTTTGAGGTCAAAGTACAGTGGAAACCTAAAGTCCTATTAAAGGTATGAAAAAAAATGGAAAAATGGAAATTGAAAAAATCATTTATGTTTGTAATTTAAAATTGAATATTTACCCAAAAAATTTCCACTCTAACCCCATATTCAAAGCTTTGAGGTCAAAGTACAGTGGAAACAGAAAGTCCTATCAAAGGTATGAAAAAAAATAGAAAAATGGAAATTGAAAAAATCATTTATGTTTCTAATTTAAAAATGAATATTACCCCAAAAAATTTCCACTCTAACCCCATATTCCGAGCATTGAGGTCAAAGTACAGTGGAAACCTAAAGTCCTATTAAAGGTATGAAAAAAAATGGAAAAATGGAAATTGAAAAAATCATTTATGTTTCTAATTTAAAAATGAATATTACCCCAAAAAATTTCCACTCTAACCCCATATTCCAAGCTTTGAGGTCAAAGTACAGTGGAAACCTAAAGTCCTATTAAAGGTATGAAAAAAAATGGAAAAATGGAAATTGAAAAAATCATTTATGTTTCTAATTTAAAAATGAATATTATCCCAAAAAATTTCCACTCTAACAACGTATTCAAAGCTTTGAGGTCAAAGTACAGTGGAAACCTAAAGTCCTATTAAAGGTATGAAAAAAAATGGAAAAATGGAAATTGAAAAAATCATTTATGTTTCTAATTTAAAAATGAATATTACCCCAAAAAATTTCCACTCTAACCCCATATTCCAAGCTTTGAGGTCAAAGTACAGTGGAAACCTAAAGTCCTATTAAAGGTATGAAAAAAAATGGAAAAATGGAAATTGAAAAAATCATTTATGTTTCTAATTTAAAAATGAATATTATCCCAAAAAATTTCCACTCTAACAACGTATTCAAAGCTTTGAGGTCAAAGTACAGTGGAAACCTAAAGTCCTATTAAAGGTATGAAAAAAAATGGAAAAATGGAAATTGAAAAAATCATTTATGTTTCTAATTTAAAAATGAATATTACCCCAAAAAATTTCCACTCTAACCCCATATTCCAAGCTTTGAGGTCAAAGTACAGTGGAAACCTAAAGTCCTATTAAAGGTATGAAAAAAAATGGAAAAATGGAAATTGAAAAAATCATTTATGTTTCTAATTTAAAAATGAATATTACCCCAAAAAATTTCCACTCTAACCCCATATTCCAAGCTTTGAGGTCAAAGTACAGTGGAAACCTAAAGTCCTATTAAAGGTATGAAAAAAAATGGAAAAATGGAAATTGAAAAAATCATTTATGTTTCTAATTTAAAAATGAATATTATCCCAAAAAATTTCCACTCTAACAACGTATTCAAAGCTTTGAGGTCAAAGTACAGTGGAAACCTAAAGTCCTATTAAAAGTATGAAAAAAAATGGAAAAATGGAAATTGAAAAAATCATTTATGTTTCTAATTTAAAAATGAATATTACCCCAAAAAATTTCCACTCTAACCCCATATTCCAAGCTTTGAGGTCAAAGTACAGTGGAAACATAAAGTCCTATTAAAGGTATGAAAAAAAATGGAAAAATGGAAATTGAAAAAATCATTTATGTTTCTAATTTAAAATTGAATATTTACCCAAAAAATTTCCACTCTAACCCCATATTCAAAGCTTTGAGGTCAAAGTATAGTGGAAACCTAAAGTCCTATTAAAGGTATGAAAAAAAATGGAAAAATGGAAATTGAAAAAATCATTTATGTTTCTAATTTAAAAATGAATATTACCCCAAAAAATTTCCACTCTAACCCCATATTCGAAGCTTTGAGGTCAAAGTACAGTGGAAACCTAAAGTCCTATTAAAGGTATGAAAAAAAATGGAAAAATGGAAATTGAAAAAATCATTTATGTTTGTAATTTAAAAATGAATATTATCCCAAAAAATTTCGACTCTAACCCCATATTCCAAGCTTTGAGGTCAAAGTACAGTGGAAACATAAAGTCCTATTAAAGGTATGAAAAAAAATAGAAAAATGGAAATTGAAAAAATCATTTATGTTTCTAATTTAAAAATGAATATTACCCCAAAAAATTTCCACTCTAACCCCATATTCCAAGCTTTGAGGTCAAAGTACAGTAGAAACCTAAAGTCCTATTAAGGGTATGAAAAAAAATGGAAAAATGGAAATTGAAAAAATCATTTATGTTTGTAATTTAAAAATGAATATTACCCCAAAAAATTTCCACTCTAACCCCATATTCCAAGCTTTGAGGTCAAAGTACAGTGGAAACCTAAAGTCCTATTAAAGGTATGAAAAAAAATGGAAAAATGGAAATTGAAAAAATCATTTATGTTTCTAATTTAAAAATGAATATTATCCCAAAAAATTTCCACTCTAACAACGTATTCAAAGCTTTGAGGTCAAAGTACAGTGGAAACCTAAAGTCCTATTAAAGGTATGAAAAAAAATGGAAAAATGGAAATTGAAAAAATCATTTATGTTTCTAATTTAAAAATGAATATTACCCCAAAAAATTTCCACTCTAACCCCATATTCCAAGCTTTGAGGTCAAAGTACAGTGGAAACCTAAAGTCTTATTAAAGGTATGAAAAAAAATGGAAAAATGGAAATTGAAAAAATCATTTATGTTTGTAATTTAAAATTGAATATTTACCCAAAAAATTTCCACTCTAACCCCATATTCAAAGCTTTGAGGTCAAAGTATAGTGGAAACCTAAAGTCCTATTAAAGGTATGAAAAAAAATGGAAAAATGGAAATTGAAAAAATCATTTATGTTTCTAATTTAAAAATGAATATTACCCCAAAGAATTTCCACTCTAACCCCATATTCGAAGCTTTGAGGTCAACGTACAGTGGAAACCTAAAGTCCTATTAAAAGTATGAAAAAAAATGGAAAAATGGAAATTGAAAAAATCATTTATGTTTGTAATTTAAAAATGAATATTATCCCAAAATATTTCGACTCTAACCCCATATTCCAAGCTTTGAGGTCAAAGTACAGTGGAAACATAAAGTCCTATTAAAGGTATGAAAAAAAATAGAAAAATGGAAATTGAAAAAATCATTTATGTTTCTAATTTAAAAATGAATATTACCCCAAAAAATTTCCACTCTAACCCCATATTCCAAGCTTTGAGGTCAAAGTACAGTAGAAACCTAAAGTCCTATTAAGGGTATGAAAAAAAATGGAAAAATGGAAATTGAAAAAATCATTTATGTTTCTAATTTAAAAATGAATATTACCCCAAAAAATTTCCACTCTAACCCCATATTCCAAGCTTTGAGGTCAAAGTACAGTGGAAACCTAAAGTCCTATTAAAGGTATGAAAAAAAATGGAAAAATGGAAATTGAAAAAATGATTTATGTTTCTAATTTAAAAATGAATATTTACCCAAAAAATTTCCACTCTAACCCCATATTCAAAGCTTTGAGGTCAAAGTACAGTGGAAACCTAAAGTCCTATTAAAGGTATGAAAAAAAATGGAAAAATGGAAATTGAAAAAATCATTTATGTTTGTAATTTAAAATTGAATATTTACCCAAAAAATTTCCACTCTAACCCCATATTCAAAGCTTTGAGGTCAAAGTATAGTGGAAACCTAAAGTCCTATTAAAGGTATGAAAAAAAATGGAAAAATGGAAATTGAAAAAATCAATTATGTTTCTAATTTAAAAATGAATATTACCCCAAAAAATTTCCACTCTAACCCCATATTCGAAGCTTTGAGGTCAAAGTACAGTGGAAACCTAAAGTCCTATTAAAGGTATGAAAAAAAATGGAAAAATGGAAATTGAAAAAATCATTTATGTTTCTAATTTAAAAATGAATATTACCCCAAAAAATTTCCACTCTAACCCCATATTCCAAGCTTTGAGGTCAAAGTACAGTGGAAACCTAAAGTCCTATTAAAGGTATGAAAAAAAATGGAAAAATGGAAATTGAAAAAATCATTTATGTTTCTAATTTAAAAATGAATATTATCCCAAAAAATTTCCACTCTAACAACGTATTCAAAGCTTTGAGGTCAAAGTACAGTGGATACCTAAAGTCCTATTAAAGGTATGAAAAAAAATGGAAAAATGAAAATTGAAAAAATCATTTATGTTTGTAATTTAAAATTGAATATTTACCCAAAAAATTTCCACTCTAACCCCATATTCAAAGCTTTGAGGTCAAAGTATAGTGGAAACCTAAAGTCCTATTAAAGGTATGAAAAAAAATGGAAAAATGGAAATTGAAAAAATCATTTATGTTTCTAATTTAAAAATGAATATTACCCCAAAAAATTTCCACTCTAACCCCATATTCGAAGCTTTGAGGTCAAAGTACAGTGGAAACCTAAAGTCCTATTAAAGGTATGAAAAAAAATGGAAAAATGGAAATTGAAAAAATCATTTATGTTTGTAATTTAAAAATGAATATTATCCCAAAAAATTTCGACTCTAACCCCATATTCCAAGCTTTGAGGTCAAAGTACAGTGGAAACATAAAGTCCTATTAAAGGTATGAAAAAAAATAGAAAAATGGAAATTGAAAAAATCATTTATGTTTCTAATTTAAAAATGAATATTACCCCAAAAAATTTCCACTCTAACCCCATATTCCAAGCTTTGAGGTCAAAGTACAGTA
This sequence comes from Branchellion lobata, assembly GCA_947562095.1. NCBI lineage: Eukaryota > Metazoa > Annelida > Clitellata > Hirudinida > Piscicolidae > Branchellion > Branchellion lobata. The sequence continues at coordinate 79,346 of OX387247.1, read as the reverse complement.
GAAACCTAAAGTCCTATTAAGGGTATGAAAAAAAATGGAAAAATGGAAATTGAAAAAATCATTTATGTTTCTAATTTAAAAATGAATATTACCCCAAAAAATTTCCACTCTAACCCCATATTCCAAGCTTTGAGGTCAAAGTACAGTGGAAACCTAAAGTCCTATTGAAGGTATGAAAAAAAATGGAAAAATGGAAATTGAAAAAATCATTTATGTTTCTAATTTAAAAATGAATATTATCCCGAAAAATTTCCACTCTAACAACGTATTCAAAGCTTTGAGGTCAAAGTACAGTGGAAACCTAAAGTCCTATTAAAGGTATGAAAAAAAATGGAAAAATGGAAATTGAAAAAATCATTTATGTTTCTAATTTAAAACTGAATATTACCCCAAAAAATTTCCACTCTAACCCCATATTCCAAGCTTTGAGGTCAAAGTACAGTGGAAACCTAAAGTCCTATTAAAGGTATGAAAAAAAATGGAAAAATGGAAATTGAAAAAATCATTTATGTTTGTAATTTAAAAATGAATATTATCACAAAAAATTTCCACTCTAACCCCATATTCCAAGCTTTGAGGTCAAAGTACAGTGGAAACATAAAGTCCTATTAAAGGTATGAAAAAAAATGGAAAAATGGAAATTGAAAAAATGATTTATGTTCCTAATTTAAAAATGAATATTTACCCAAAAAATTTCCACTCTAACCCCATATTCAAAGCTTTGAGGTCAAAGTACAGTGGAAACCTAAAGTCCTATTAAAGGTATGAAAAAAAATGGAAAAATGGAAATTGAAAAAATCATTTATGTTTCTAATTTAAAAATGAATATTACCCCAAAAAATTTCCACTCTAACCCCATATTCGAAGCTTTGAGGTCAAAGTACAGTGGAAACCTAAAGTCCTATTAAAGGTATGAAAAAAAATGGAAAAATGGAAATTGAAAAAATCATTTATGTTTGTAATTTAAAAATGAATATTATCCCAAAAAATTTCGACTCCAACCCCATATTCCAAGCTTTGAGGTCAAAGTACAGTGGAAACATAAAGTCCTATTAAAGGTATGAAAAAAAATAGAAAAATGGAAATTGAAAAAATCATTTATGTTTCTAATTTAAAAATGAATATTACCCCAAAAAATTTCCACTCTAACCCCATATTCCAAGCTTTGAGGTCAAAGTACAGTGGAAACCTAAAGTCCTATTAAAGGTATGAAAAAAAATGGAAAAATGGAAATTGAAAAAATCATTTATGTTTCTAATTTAAAAATGAATATTACCCCAAAAAATTTCCACTCTAACCCCATATTCCAAGCTTTGAGGTCAAAGTACAGTGGAAACCTAAAGTCCTATTAAAGGTATGAAAAAAAATGGAAAAATGGAAATTGAAAAAATCATTTATGTTTCTAATTTAAAAATGAATATTACCCCAAAAAATTTCCACTCTAACCCCATATTCCAAGCTTTGAGGTCAAAGTACAGTGGAAACCTAAAGTCCTATTAAAGGTATGAAAAAAAATGGAAAAATGGAAATTGAAAAAATCATTTATGTTTGTAATTTAAAAATGAATATTATCCCAAAAAATTTCGACTCTAACCCCATATTCCAAGCTTTGAGGTCAAAGTACAGTGGAAACATAAAGTCCTATTAAAGGTATGAAAAAAAATAGAAAAATGGAAATTGAAAAAATCATTTATGTTTCTAATTTAAAAATGAATATTACCCCAAAAAATTTCCACTCTAACCCCATATTCCAAGCTTTGAGGTCAAAGTACAGTAGAAACCTAAAGTCCTATTAAGGGTATGAAAAAAAATGGAAAAATGGAAATTGAAAAAATCATTTATGTTTCTAATTTAAAAATGAATATTACCCCAAAAAATTTCCACTCTAACCCCATATTCCAAGCTTTGAGGTCAAAGTACAGTGGAAACCTAAAGTCCTATTGAAGGTATGAAAAAAAATGGAAAAATGGAAATTGAAAAAATCATTTATGTTTCTAAGTTAAAAATGAATATTATCCCGAAAAATTTCCACTCTAACCCCATATTCCAAGCTTTGAGGTCAAAGTACAGTGGAAACCTAAAGTCCTATTAAAGGTATGAAAAAAAATGGAAAAATGGAAATTGAAAAAATCATTTATGTTTCTAATTTAAAAATGAATATTACCCCAAAAAATTTCCACTCTAACCCCATATTCCAAGCTTTGAGGTCAAAGTACAGTGGAAACCTAAAGTCCTATTAAAGGTATGAAAAAAAATGGAAAAATGGAAATTGAAAAAATCATTTATGTTTCTAATTTAAAAATGAATATTACCCCAAAAAATTTCCACTCTAACCCCATATTCCAAGCTTTGAGGTCAAAGTACAGTGGAAACCTAAAGTCCTATTAAAGGTATGAAAAAAAATGGAAAAATGGAAATTGAAAAAATCATTTATGTTTGTAATTTAAAAATGAATATTATCCCAAAAAATTTCGACTCTAACCCCATATTCCAAGCTTTGAGGTCAAAGTACAGTGGAAACATAAAGTCCTATTAAAGGTATGAAAAAAAATAGAAAAATGGAAATTGAAAAAATCATTTATGTTTCTAATTTAAAAATGAATATTACCCCAAAAAATTTCCACTCTAACCCCATATTCCAAGCTTTGAGGTCAAAGTACAGTAGAAACCTAAAGTCCTATTAAGGGTATGAAAAAAAATGGAAAAATGGAAATTGAAAAAATCATTTATGTTTCTAATTTAAAAATGAATATTACCCCAAAAAATTTCCACTCTAACCCCATATTCCAAGCTTTGAGGTCAAAGTACAGTGGAAACCTAAAGTCCTATTGAAGGTATGAAAAAAAATGGAAAAATGGAAATTGAAAAAATCATTTATGTTTCTAAGTTAAAAATGAATATTATCCCGAAAAATTTCCACTCTAACAACGTATTCAAAGCTTTGAGGTCAAAGTACAGTGGAAACCTAAAGTCCTATTAAAGGTATGAAAAAAAATGGAAAAATGGAAATTGAAAAAATCATTTATGTTTCTAATTTAAAACTGAATATTACCCCAAAAAATTTCCACTCTAACCCCATATTCCAAGCTTTGAGGTCAAAGTACAGTGGAAACCTAAAGTCCTATTAAAGGTATGAAAAAAAATGGAAAAATGGAAATTGAAAAAATCATTTATGTTTGTAATTTAAAAATGAATATTATCACAAAAAATTTCCACTCTAACCCCATATTCCAAGCTTTGAGGTCAAAGTACAGTGGAAACATAAAGTCCTATTAAAGGTATGAAAAAAAATGGAAAAATGGAAATTGAAAAAATGATTTATGTTCCTAATTTAAAAATGAATATTTACCCAAAAAATTTCCACTCTAACCCCATATTCAAAGCTTTGAGGTCAAAGTACAGTGGAAACCTAAAGTCCTATTAAAGGTATGAAAAAAAATGGAAAAATGGAAATTGAAAAAATCATTTATGTTTCTAATTCAAAAATGAATATTACCCCAAAAAATTTCCACTCTAACCCCATATTCGAAGCTTTGAGGTCAAAGTACAGTGGAAACCTAAAGTCCTATTAAAGGTATGAAAAAAAATGGAAAAATGGAAATTGAAAAAATCATTTATGTTTGTAATTTAAAAATGAATATTATCCCAAAAAATTTCGACTCCAACCCCATATTCCAAGCTTTGAGGTCAAAGTACAGTGGAAACATAAAGTCCTATTAAAGGTATGAAAAAAAATAGAAAAATGGAAATTGAAAAAATCATTTATGTTTCTAATTTAAAAATGAATATTACCCCAAAAAATTTCCACTCTAACCCCATATTCCAAGCTTTGAGGTCAAAGTACAGTGGAAACCTAAAGTCCTATTAAAGGTATGAAAAAAAATGGAAAAATGGAAATTGAAAAAATCATTTATGTTTCTAATTTAAAAATGAATATTACCCCAAAAAATTTCCACTCTAACCCCATATTCCAAGCTTTGAGGTCAAAGTACAGTGGAAACCTAAAGTCCTATTAAAGGTATGAAAAAAAATGGAAAAATGGAAATTGAAAAAATCATTTATGTTTCTAATTTAAAAATGAATATTACCCCAAAAAATGTCCACTCTAACCCCATATTCCAAGCTTTGAGGTCAAAGTACAGTGGAAACCTAAAGTCCTATTAAAGGTATGAAAAAAAATGGAAAAATGGAAATTGAAAAAATCATTTATGTTTGTAATTTAAAATTGAATATTTACCCAAAAAATTTCCACTCTAACCCCATATTCAAAGCTTTGAGGTCAAAGTATAGTGGAAACCTAAAGTCCTATTAAAGGTATGAAAAAAAATGGAAAAATGGAAATTGAAAAAATCATTTATGTTTCTAATTTAAAAATGAATATTACCCCAAAAAATTTCCACTCTAACCCCATATTCGAAGCTTTGAGGTCAAAGTACAGTGGAAACCTAAAGTCCTATTAAAGGTATGAAAAAAAATGGAAAAATGGAAATTGAAAAAATCATTTATGTTTGTAATTTAAAAATGAATATTACCCCAAAAAATTTCCACTCTAACCCCATATTCGAAGCTTTGAGGTCAAAGTACAGTGGAAACCTAAAGTCCTATTAAAGGTATGAAAAAAAATGGAAAAATGGAAATTGAAAAAATGATTTATGTTTGTAATTTAAAATTGAATATTTACCCAAAAAATTTCCACTCTAACCCCATATTCAAAGCTTTGAGGTCAAAGTATAGTGGAAACCTAAAGTCCTATTAAAGGTATGAAAAAAAATGGAAAAATGGAAATTGAAAAAATCATTTATGTTTCTAATTTAAAAATGAATATTACCCAAAAAAATTTCCACTCTAACCCCATATTCGAAGCTTTGAGGTCAAAGTACAGTGGAAACCTAAAGTCCTATTAAAGGTATGAAAAAAAATGGAAAAATGGAAATTGAAAAAATCATTTATGTTTGTAATTTAAAAATGAATATTACCCCAAAAAATTTCCACTCTAACCCCATATTCGAAGCTTTGAGGTCAAAGTACAGTGGAAACCTAAAGTCCTATTAAAGGTATGAAAAAAAATGGAAAAATGGAAATTGAAAAAATGATTTATGTTTCTAATTTAAAAATGAATATTTACCCAAAAAATTTCCACTCTAACCCCATATTCAAAGCTTTGAGGTCAAAGTACAGTGGAAACCTAAAGTCCTATTAAAGGTATGAAAAAAAATGGAAAAATGGAAATTGAAAAAATGATTTATGTTTCTAATTTAAAAATGAATATTACCCCAAAGAATTTCCACTCTAACCCCATATTCCAAGCTTTGAGGTCAAAGTACAGTTGAAACCTAAAGTCCTATTAAAGGTATGAAAAAAAATGGAAAAATGGAAATTGAAAAAATCATTTATGTTTCTAATTTAAAAATGAATATTACCCCAAAAAATTTCCACTCTAACCCCATATTCCAAGCTTTGAGGTCAAAGTACAGTGGAAACCTAAAGTCCTATTAAAGGTATGAAAAAAAATGGAAAAATGGAAATTGAAAAAATCATTTATGTTTGTAATTTAAAAATGAATATTTACCCAAAAAATTTCCACTCTAACCCCATATTCAAAGCTTTGAGGTCAAAGTACAGTGGAAACTTAAAGTCCTATTAAAGGTATGAAAAAAAATGGAAAAATGGAAATTGAAAAAATCATTTATGTTTGTAATTTAAAAATGAATATTTACCCAAAAAATTTCCACTCAAACCCCATATTCAAAGCTTTGAGGTCAAAGTACAGTGGAAACCTAAAGTCCTATTAAAGGTATGAAAAAAAATGGAAAAATGGAAATTGAAAAAATCATTTATGTTTGTAATTTAAAAATGAATATTTACCCAAAAAATTTCCACTCTAACCCCATATTCCAAGCTTTGAGGTCAAAGTACAGTGGAAACCTAAAGTCCTATTAAAGGTATGAAAAAAAATGGAAAAATGGAAATTGAAAAAATCATTTTTGTTTCTAATTTAAAAATGAATATTCCCCTGAAAAATCTCCACTTTAACCCCATATTCCAAGCTTTGAGGTCAAAGTACAGTGGAAACCTAAAGTCCTATTAAAGGTATGAAAAAAAATGGAAAAATGGAAATTGAAAAAATCATTTATGTTTCTAATTTAAAACTGAATATTACCCCAAAATATTTCCATTCTAACCCCATATTCCAAGCTTTGAGGTCGAAGTACAGTTGAAATCTAAAGTCCTATTAAAGGTATGAAAAAAAATGGAAAAATGGAAATTGAAAAAATCATTTATGTTTGTAATTTAAAAATGAATATTTACCCAAAAAATATCCACTCTAACCCCATATTCAAAGCTTTGAGGTCAAAGTACAGTGGAAACCTAAAGTCCTATTAAAGGTATGAAAAAAAATGGAAAAATGGAAATTGAAAAAATCATTTTTGTTTCTAATTTAAAAATGAATATTCCCCTGAAAAATTTCCACTCTAACCCCATATTCCAAGCTTTGAGGTCAAAGTACAGTGGAAACCTAAAGTCCTATTAAAGGTATGAAAAAAAATGGAAAAATGGAAATTGAAAAAATCATTTATGTTTCTAATTTAAAAATTAATATTACCCCAAAGGATTTCCACTCTAACCCCATATTCCAAGCTTTGAGGTCAAAGTACAGTGGAAACCTAAAGTCCTATTAAAGGTATGAAAAAAAATTGAAAAATGGAAATTGAAAAAATCATTTATGTTTGTAATTTAAAAATGAATATTTACCCAAAAAATTTCCACTCTAACCCCATATTCAAAGCTTTGAGGTCAAAGTACAGTGGAAACCTAAAGTCCTATTAAAGGTATGAAAAAAAATGGAAAAATGGAAATTGAAAAAATCATTTATGTTTGTAATTTAAAAATGAATATTTACCCAAAAAATTTCCACTCTAACCCCATATTCAAAGCTTTGAGGTCAAAGTACAGTGGAAACCTAAAGTCCTATTAAAGGTATGAAAAAAAATGGAAAAATGGAAATTGAAAAAATGATTTATGTTTCTAATTTAAAAATGAATATTACCCCAAAAAATTTCCACTCTAACCCCATATTCCAAGCTTTGAGGTCAAAGTACAGTGGAAACCTAAAGTCCTATTAAAGGTATGAAAAAAAATGTAAAAATGGAAATTGAAAAATCATTTATGTTTCTAATTTAAAAATGAATATTACCCCAAAAAATTTCAACTCTAACCCCATATTCCAAGCTTTGAGGTCAAAGTACAGTGGAAACCTATAGTCCTATTGAAGGTATGAAAAAAAATGGAAAAATGGAAATTGAAAAAATCATTTATGTTTCTTATTTAAAAATGAATATTACCCCAAAAAATTTCCACTCTAACCCCATATTCCAAGCTTTGAGGTCAAAGTACAGTGGAAACCTAAAGTCCTATTAAAGGTATGAAAAAAAATGGAAAAATGGAAATTGAAAAAATCATTTATGTTTCTAATTTAAAAATGAATATTACCCCAAAAAATTTCCACTCTTACCCCATATTCCAAGCTTTGAGGTCAAAGTACAGTGGAAACCTAAAGTCCTATTAAAGGTATGAAAAAAAATGGAAAAATGGAAATTGAAAAAATCATTTATGTTTCTAATTTAAAACTGAATATTACCCCAAAATATTTCCATTCTAACCCCATATTCCAAGCTTTGAGGTCGAAGTACAGTTGAAATCTAAAGTCCTATTAAAGGTATGAAAAAAAATGGAAAAATGGAAATTGAAAAAATCATTTATGTTTGTAATTTAAAAATGAATATTTACCCAAAAAATATCCACTCTAACCCCATATTCAAAGCTTTGAGGTCAAAGTACAGTGGAAACCTAAAGTCCTATTAAAGGTATGAAAAAAAATGGAAAAATGGAAATTGAAAAAATCATTTTTGTTTCTAATTTAAAAATGAATATTCCCCTGAAAAATTTCCACTCTAACCCCATATTCCAAGCTTTGAGGTCAAAGTACAGTGGAAACCTAAAGTCCTATTAAAGGTATGAAAAAAAATGGAAAAATGGAAATTGAAAAAATCATTTATGTTTCTAATTTAAAAATTAATATTACCCCAAAGGATTTCCACTCTAACCCCATATTCCAAGCTTTGAGGTCAAAGTACAGTGGAAACCTAAAGTCCTATTAAAGGTATGAAAAAAAATTGAAAAATGGAAATTGAAAAAATCATTTATGTTTGTAATTTAAAAATGAATATTTACCCAAAAAATTTCCACTCTAACCCCATATTCAAAGCTTTGAGGTCAAAGTACAGTGGAAACATAAAGTCCTATTAAAGGTATGAAAAAAAATGGAAAAATGGAAATTGAAAAAATCATTTATGTTTGTAATTTAAAAATGAATATTTACCCAAAAAATTTCCACTCTAACCCCATATTCAAAGCTTTGAGGTCAAAGTACAGTGGAAACCTAAAGTCCTATTAAAGGTATGAAAAAAAATGGAAAAATGGAAATTGAAAAAATGATTTATGTTTCTAATTTAAAAATGAATATTACCCCAAAAAATTTCCACTCTAACCCCATATTCCAAGCTTTGAGGTCAAAGTACAGTGGAAACCTAAAGTCCTATTAAAGGTATGAAAAAAAATGTAAAAATGGAAATTGAAAAATCATTTATGTTTCTAATTTAAAAATGAATATTACCCCAAAAAATTTCAACTCTAACCCCATATTCCAAGCTTTGAGGTCAAAGTACAGTGGAAACCTATAGTCCTATTGAAGGTATGAAAAAAAATGGAAAAATGGAAATTGAAAAAATCATTTATGTTTCTTATTTAAAAATGAATATTACCCCAAAAAATTTCCACTCTAACCCCATATTCCAAGCTTTGAGGTCAAAGTACAGTGGAAACCTAAAGTCCTATTAAAGGTATGAAAAAAAATGGAAAAATGGAAATTGAAAAAATCATTTATGTTTCTAATTTAAAAATGAATATTACCCCAAAAAATTTCCACTCTTACCCCATATTCCAAGCTTTGAGGTCAAAGTACAGTGGAAACCTAAAGTCCTATTAAAGGTATGAAAAAAAATGGAAAAATGGAAATTGAAAAAATCATTTTTGTTTCTAATTTAAAAATGAATATTACCCCAAAAAATTTCCACTCTAACCCCATATTCCAAGCTTTGAGGTCAAAGTACAGTGGAAACCTAAAGTCCTATTAAAGGTATGAAAAAAAATGGAAAAATGGAAATTGAAAAAATCATTTATGTTTCTAATTTAAAACTGAATATTACCCCAAAATATTTCCACTCTAACCCCATATTCCAAGCTTTGAGGTCAAAGTACAGTGGAAACCTAAAGTCCTATTAAAGGTATGAAAAAAAATGGAAAAATGGAAATTGAAAAAATCATTTATGTTTGTAATTTAAAAATGAATATTTACCCAAAAAATTTCCACTCTAACCCCATATTCAAAGCTTTGAGGTCAAAGTACAGTGGAAACCTAAAGTCCTATTAAAGGTATGAAAAAAAATGGAAAAATGGAAATTGAAAAAATCATTTTTGTTTCTAATTTAAAAATGAATATTCCCCTGAAAAATTTCCACTCTAACCCCATATTCCAAGCTTTGAGGTCAAAGTACAGTGGAAACCTAAAGTCCTATTAAAGGTATGAAAAAAAATGGAAAAATGGAAATTGAAAAAATCATTTATGTTTCTAATTTAAAAATGAATATTACCCCAAAAAATTTCCACTCTAACCCCATATTCCAAGCTTTGAGGTCAAAGTACAGTGGAAACCCAAAGTCCTATTAAAGGTATGAAAAAAAATGGAAAAATGGAAATTGAAAAAATCATTTATGTTTTTAATTTAAAAATGAATATTTACCCAAAAAATTTCCACTCTAACCCCATATTCAAAGCTTTGAGGTCAAAGTACAGTGGAAACCTAAAGTCCTATTAAAGGTATGAAAAAAAAATGGAAAAAGGGAAATTGAAAAAATCATTTATGTTTGTAATTTAAAAATGAATTTTTACCCAAAAAATTTCCACTCTAACCCCATATTCCAAGCTTTGAGGTCAAAGTACAGTGGAAACCTAAAGTCCTATTAAAGGTATGAAAAAAAATAGAAAAATGGAAATTGAAAAAATCATTTATGTTTCTAATTTAAAACTGAATATTACCCCGAAATATATCCACTCTAACCCCATATTCCAAGCTTTGAGGTCAAAGTACAGTGGAAACATAAAGTCCTATTAAAGCTATGAAAAAAAATGGAAAAATGGAAATTGAAAAAAACATTTATGTTTGTAATTTAAAAATGAATATTTACCCAAAAAATATCCACTCTAACCCCATATTCCAAGCTTTGAGGTCAAAGTACAGTGGAAACCTAAAGTCCTATTAAAGGTATGAAAAAAAATGGAAAAATGGAAATTGAAAAAATCATTTATGTTTGTAATTTAAAAATGAATATTTACCCAAAAAATTTCCACTCTAACCCCATATTCAAAGCTTTGAGGTCAAAGTACAGTGGAAACCTAAAGTCCTATTAAAGGTATGAAAAAAAATGGAAAAATGGAAATTGAAAAAATCATTTATGTTTGTAATTTAAAAATGAATATTTACCCAAAAAATTTCCACTCTAACCCCATATTCAAAGCTTTGAAGTCAAAGTACAGTGGAAACCTAAAGTCCTATTAAAGGTATGAAAAAAAATGGAAAAATGGAAATTGAAAAAATAATTTATGTTTGTAATTTAAAAATGAATATTTACCCAAAAAATTTCCACTCTAACCCCATATTCAAAGCTTTGAGGTCAAAGTACAATGGAAACCTAAAGTCCTATTAAAGGTATGAAAAAAAATGGAAAAATGGAAATTGAAAAAATGATTTATGTTTCTAATTTAAAAATGAATATTACCCCAAAAAATTTCCACTCTAACCCCATATTCCAAGCTTTGAGGTCAAAGTACAGTGGAAACCTAAAGTCCTATTAAAGGTATGAAAAAAAATGGAAAAATGGAAATTGAAAAAATCATTTATGTTTCTAATTTAAAAATGAATATTACCTCAAAAAATGTCAACTCTAACCCCATATTCCAAGCTTTGAGGTCAAAGTACAGTGGAAACCTAAAGTCCTATTGAAGGTATGAAAAAAAATGGAAAAATGGAAATTGAAAAAATAATTTATGTTTCTTATTTAAAAAAGAATATTACCCCAAAAAATTTCCACTCTAACCCCATATTCCAAGCTTTGAGGTCAAAGTACAGTGGAAACCTAAAGTCCTATTAAAGGTATGAAAAAAAATGGAAAAATGGAAATTAAAAAAATCATTTATGTTTGTAATTTAAAAATGAATATTTACCTAAAAAATTTCCACTCTAACCCCATATTCAAAGCTTTGAGGTCAAAGTACAGTGGAAACCTAAAGTCCTATTAAAGGTATGAAAAAAAATGGAAAAATGGAAATTGAAAAAATCATTTATGTTTCTAATTTAAAAATGAATATTATCCCAAAAAATTTCCACTCTAACCCCATATTCTAAGCTTTGAGGTCAAAGTACAGTGGAAACATAAAGTCCTATTAAAGGTATGAAAAAAAATGGAAAAATGGAAATTGAAAAAATCATTTATGTTTCTAATTTAAAAATGAATATTACCCCAAAAAATTTCCACTCTTACCCCATATTCCAAGCTTTGAGGTCAAAGTACAGTGGAAACCTAAAGTCCTATTAAAGGTATGAAAAAAAATGGAAAAATGGAAATTGAAAAAATCATTTATGTTTCTAATTTAAAAATGAATATTACCCCAAAAAATTTCCACTCTAACCCCATATTCCAAGCTTTGAGGTCAAAGTACAGTGGAAACCTAAAGTCCTATTAAAGGTATGAAAAAAAATGGAAAAATGGAAATTGAAAAAATCATTTATGTTTGTAATTTAAAAATGAATATTTACCCAAAAAATTTCCACTCTAACCCCATATTCAAAGCTTTGAGGTCAAAGTACAGTGGAAACCTAAAGTCCTATTAAAGGTATGAAAAAAAATGGAAAAATGGAAATTGAAAAAATCATTTATGTTTCTAATTTAAAAATGAATATTACCCCGAAAAATTTCCACTCTAACCCCACATTCCAAGCTTTGAGGTCAAAGTACAGTGGAAACCTAAAGTCCTATTAAAGGTATGAAAAAAAATGGAAAAATGGAAATTAAAAAAATCATTTATGTTTGTAATTTAAAAATGAATATTTACCCAAAAAATTTCCACTCTAACCCCATATTCAAAGCTTTGAGGTCAAAGTACAGTGGAAACCTAAAGTCCTATTAAAGGTATGAAAAAAAATGGAAAAATGGAAATTGAAAAAATCATTTTTGTTTCTAATTTAAAAATGAATATTACCCCAAAAAATATCCACTCTAACCCCATATTCCAAGCTTTGAGGTCAAAGTACAGTGGAAACCTAAAGTCCTATTAAAGGTATGAAAAAAAATGGAAAAATGGAAATTGAAAAAATCATTTATGTTTGTAATTTAAAAATGAATATTTACCCAAAAAATTTCCACTCTAACCCCATATTCAAAGCTTTGAGGTCAAAGTACAGTGGAAACCTAAAGTCCTATTAAAGGTATGAAAAAAAATGGAAAAATGGAAATTGAAAAAATCATTTATGTTTCTAATTTAAAAATGAATATTACCCCGAAAAATTTCCACTCTAACCCCACATTCCAAGCTTTGAGGTCAAAGTACAGTGGAAACCTAAAGTCCTATTAAAGGTATGAAAAAAAATGGAAAAATGGAAATTAAAAAAATCATTTATGTTTGTAATTTAAAAATGAATATTTACCCAAAAAATTTCCACTCTAACCCCATATTCAAAGCTTTGAGGTCAAAGTACAGTGGAAACCTAAAGTCCTATTAAAGGTATGAAAAAAAATGGAAAAATGGAAATTGAAAAAATCATTTTTGTTTCTAATTTAAAAATGAATATTACCCCAAAAAATATCCACTCTAACCCCATATTCCAAGCTTTGAGGTCAAAGTACAGTGGAAACCTAAAGTCCTATTAAAGCTATGAAAAAAAATGGAAAAATGGAAATTGAAAAAAACATTTATGTTTGTAATTTAAAAATGAATATTTACCCAAAAAATATCCACTCTAACCCCATATTCCAAGCTTTGAGGTCAAAGTACAGTGGAAACCTAAAGTCCTATTAAAGGTATGAAAAAAAATGGAAAAATGGAAATTGAAAAAATCATTTATGTTTGTAATTTAAAAATGAATATTTACCCAAAAAATTTCCACTCTAACCCCATATTCAAAGCTTTGAGGTCAAAGTACAGTGGAAACCTAAAGTCCTATTAAAGGTATGAAAAAAAATGGAAAAATGGAAATTGAAAAAATCATTTATGTTTGTAATTTAAAAATGAATATTTACCCAAAAAATTTCCACTCTAACCCCATATTCAAAGCTTTGAGGTCAAAGTACAGTGGAAACCTAAAGTCCTATTAAAGGTATGAAAAAAAATGGAAAAATGGAAATTGAAAAAATTATTTATGTTTGTAATTTAAAAATGAATATTTACCCAAAAAATTTCCACTCTAACCCCATATTCAAAGCTTTGAGGTCAAAGTACAGTGGAAACCTAAAGTCCTATTAAAGGTATGAAAAAAAATGGAAAAATGGAAATTGAAAAAATGATTTATGTTTCTTATTTAAAAATGAATATTACCCTAAAAAATTTCCACTCTAACCCCATATTCCAAGCTTTGAGGTCAAAGTACAGTGGAAACCTAAAGTCCTATTAAAGGTATGAAAAAAAATGGAAAAATGGAAATTGAAAAAATCATTTATGTTTCTAATTTAAAACTGAATATTACCCCAAAATATTTCCACTCTAACCCCATATTCCAAGCTTTGAGGTCAAAGTACAGTGGAAACCTAAAGTCCTATTAAAGGTATGAAAAAAAATGGAAAAATGGAAATTGAAAAAATCATTTATGTTTGTAATTTAAAAATGAATATTTACCCAAAAAATTTCCACTCTAACCCCATATTCAAAGCTTTGAGGTCAAAGTACAGTGGAAACCTAAAGTCCTATTAAAGGTATGAAAAAAAATGGAAAAATGGAAATTGAAAAAATCATTTTTGTTTCTAATTTAAAAATGAATATTCCCCTGAAAAATTTCCACTCTAACCCCATATTCCAAGCTTTGAGGTCAAAGTACAGTGGAAACCTAAAGTCCTATTAAAGGTATGAAAAAAAATGGAAAAATGGAAATTGAAAAAATCATTTATGTTTCTAATTTAAAAATGAATATTACCCCAAAAAATTTCCACTCTAACCCCATATTCCAAGCTTTGAGGTCAAAGTACAGTGGAAACCCAAAGTCCTATTAAAGGTATGAAAAAAAATGGAAAAATGGAAATTGAAAAAATCATTTATGTTTTTAATTTAAAAATGAATATTTACCCAAAAAATTTCCACTCTAACCCCATATTCAAAGCTTTGAGGTCAAAGTACAGTGGAAACCTAAAGTCCTATTAAAGGTATGAAAAAAAAATGGAAAAAGGGAAATTGAAAAAATCATTTATGTTTGTAATTTAAAAATGAATATTTACCCAAAAAATTTCCACTCTAACCCCATATTCAAAGCTTTGAGGTCAAAGTACAGTGGAAACCTAAAGTCCTATTAAAGGTATGAAAAAAAATGGAAAAATGGAAATTGAAAAAATCATTTATGTTTGTAATTTAAAAATGAATTTTTACCCAAAAAATTTCCACTCTAACCCCATATTCCAAGCTTTGAGGTCAAAGTACAGTGGAAACCTAAAGTCCTATTAAAGGTATGAAAAAAAATAGAAAAATGGAAATTGAAAAAATCATTTATGTTTCTAATTTAAAACTGAATATTACCCCGAAATATATCCACTCTAACCCCATATTCCAAGCTTTGAGGTCAAAGTACAGTGGAAACATAAAGTCCTATTAAAGCTATGAAAAAAAATGGAAAAATGGAAATTGAAAAAAACATTTATGTTTGTAATTTAAAAATGAATATTTACCCAAAAAATATCCACTCTAACCCCATATTCCAAGCTTTGAGGTCAAAGTACAGTGGAAACCTAAAGTCCTATTAAAGGTATGAAAAAAAATGGAAAAATGGAAATTGAAAAAATCATTTATGTTTGTAATTTAAAAATGAATATTTACCCAAAAAATCTCCACTCTAACCCCATATTCAAAGCTTTGAGGTCAAAGTACAGTGGAAACCTAAAGTCCTATTAAAGGTATGAAAAAAAATGGAAAAATGGAAATTGAAAAAATCATTTATGTTTGTAATTTAAAAATGAATATTTACCCAAAAAATTTCCACTCTAACCCCATATTCAAAGCTTTGAAGTCAAAGTACAGTGGAAACCTAAAGTCCTATTAAAGGTATGAAAAAAAATGGAAAAATGGAAATTGAAAAAATCATTTATGTTTGTAATTTAAAAATGAATATTTACCCAAAAAATTTCCACTCTAACCCCATATTCAAAGCTTTGAGGTCAAAGTACAGTGGAAACCTAAAGTCCTATTAAAGGTATGAAAAAAAATGGAAAAATGGAAATTGAAAAAATGATTTATGTTTCTAATTTAAAAATGAATATTACCCCAAAAAATTTCCACTCTAACCCCATATTCCAAGCTTTGAGGTCAAAGTACAGTGGAAACCTAAAGTCCTATTAAAGGTATGAAAAAAAATGGAAAAATGGAAATTGAAAAAATCATTTATGTTTCTAATTTAAAAATGAATATTACCTCAAAAAATGTCAACTCTAACCCCATATTCCAAGCTTTGAGGTCAAAGTACAGTGGAAACCTAAAGTCCTATTGAAGGTATGAAAAAAAATGGAAAAATGGAAATTGAAAAAATAATTTATGTTTCTTATTTAAAAAAGAATATTACCCCAAAAAATTTCCACTCTAACCCCATATTCCAAGCTTTGAGGTCAAAGTACAGTGGAAACCTAAAGTCCTATTAAAGGTATGAAAAAAAATGGAAAAATGGAAATTAAAAAAATCATTTATGTTTGTAATTTAAAAATGAATATTTACCTAAAAAATTTCCACTCTAACCCCATATTCAAAGCTTTGAGGTCAAAGTACAGTGGAAACCTAAAGTCCTATTAAAGGTATGAAAAAAAATGGAAAAATGGAAATTGAAAAAATCATTTATGTTTCTAATTTAAAAATGAATATTATCCCAAAAAATTTCCACTCTAACCCCATATTCTAAGCTTTGAGGTCAAAGTACAGTGGAAACATAAAGTCCTATTAAAGGTATGAAAAAAAATGGAAAAATGGAAATTGAAAAAATCATTTATGTTTCTAATTTAAAAATGAATATTACCCCAAAAAATTTCCACTCTAACCCCATATTCCAAGCTTTGAGGTCAAAGTACAGTGGAAACCTAAAGTCCTATTAAAGGTATGAAAAAAAATGGAAAAATGGAAATTGAAAAAATCATTTATGTTTGTAATTTAAAAATGAATATTTACCCAAAAAATTTCCACTCTAACCCCATATTCAAAGCTTTGAGGTCAAAGTACAGTGGAAACCTAAAGTCCTATTAAAGGTATGAAAAAAAATGGAAAAATGGAAATTGAAAAAATCATTTATGTTTCTAATTTAAAAATGAATATTACCCCGAAAAATTTCCACTCTAACCCCACATTCCAAGCTTTGAGGTCAAAGTACAGTGGAAACCTAAAGTCCTATTAAAGGTATGAAAAAAAATGGAAAAATGGAAATTAAAAAAATCATTTATGTTTGTAATTTAAAAATGAATATTTACCCAAAAAATTTCCACTCTAACCCCATATTCAAAGCTTTGAGGTCAAAGTACAGTGGAAACCTAAAGTCCTATTAAAGGTATGAAAAAAAATGGAAAAATGGAAATTGAAAAAATCATTTTTGTTTCTAATTTAAAAATGAATATTACCCCAAAAAATATCCACTCTAACCCCATATTCCAAGCTTTGAGGTCAAAGTACAGTGGAAACCTAAAGTCCTATTAAAGCTATGAAAAAAAATGGAAAAATGGAAATTGAAAAAAACATTTATGTTTGTAATTTAAAAATGAATATTTACCCAAAAAATATCCACTCTAACCCCATATTCCAAGCTTTGAGGTCAAAGTACAGTGGAAACCTAAAGTCCTATTAAAGGTATGAAAAAAAATGGAAAAATGGAAATTGAAAAAATCATTTATGTTTGTAATTTAAAAATGAATATTTACCCAAAAAATTTCCACTCTAACCCCATATTCAAAGCTTTGAGGTCAAAGTACAGTGGAAACCTAAAGTCCTATTAAAGGTATGAAAAAAAATGGAAAAATGGAAATTGAAAAAATCATTTATGTTTGTAATTTAAAAATGAATATTTACCCAAAAAATTTCCACTCTAACCCCATATTCAAAGCTTTGAGGTCAAAGTACAGTGGAAACCTAAAGTCCTATTAAAGGTATGAAAAAAAATGGAAAAATGGAAATTGAAAAAATCATTTATGTTTGTAATTTAAAAATGAATATTTACCCAAAAAATTTCCACTCTAACCCCATATTCAAAGCTTTGAGGTCAAAGTACAGTGGAAACCTAAAGTCCTATTAAAGGTATGAAAAAAAATGGAAAAATGGAAATTGAAAAAATGATTTATGTTTCTTATTTAAAAATGAATATTACCCCAAAAAATTTCCACTCTAACCCC
The DNA here is from genome assembly GCA_947562095.1 of Branchellion lobata. Lineage (NCBI taxonomy): Eukaryota > Metazoa > Annelida > Clitellata > Hirudinida > Piscicolidae > Branchellion > Branchellion lobata. The sequence goes on along the minus strand of OX387247.1, from coordinate 61,617 downwards.
ATATTCCAAGCTTTGAGGTCAAAGTACAGTGGAAACCTAAAGTCCTATTAAAGGTATGAAAAAAAATGGAAAAATGGAAATTGAAAAAATCATTTATGTTTCTTATTTAAAAAAGAATATTACCCCAAAAAATTTCCACTCTAACCCCATATTCCAAGCTTTGAGGTCAAAGTACAGTGGAAACCTAAAGTCCTATTAAAGGTATGAAAAAAAATGGAAAAATGGAAATTAAAAAAATCATTTATGTTTGTAATTTAAAAATGAATATTTACCCAAAAAATTTCCACTCTAACCCCATATTCAAAGCTTTGAGGTCAAAGTACAGTGGAAACCTAAAGTCCTATTAAAGGTATGAAAAAAAATGGAAAAATGGAAATTGAAAAAATCATTTTTGTTTCTAATTTAAAAATGAATATTACCCCAAAAAATATCCACTCTAACCCCATATTCCAAGCTTTGAGGTCAAAGTACAGTGGAAACCTAAAGTCCTATTAAAGGTATGAAAAAAAATGGAAAAATGGAAAATGAAAAAATCATTTATGTTTGTAATTTGAAAATGAATATTTACCCAAAAAATATCCACTCTAACCCCATATTCCAAGCTTTGAGGTCAAAGTACAGTGGAAACCTAAAGTCCTATTAAAGGTATGAAAAAAAATGGAAAAATGGAAATTGAAAAAATCATTTTTGTTTCTAATTTAAAAATGAATATTACCCTAAAAGATTTCCACTCTAACCCCATATTCAAAGCTTTGAGGTCAAAGTACAGTGGAAACCTAAAGTCCTATTAAAGGTATGAAAAAAAATGGAAAAATGAAAATTGAAAAAATCATTTATGTTTCTAATTTAAAAATGAATATTACCCCAAAAAATTTCCACTCTAACCCCATATTCCAAGCTTTGAGGTCAAAGTACAGTGGAAACCTAAAGTCCTATTAAAGGTATGAAAAAAAATGGAAAAATGGAAATTGAAAAAATCATTTATGTTTCTAATTTAAAAATGAATATTACCCCAAAAAATATCCACTCTAACCCCATATTCCAAGCTTTAAGGTCAAAGTACAGTGGAAACCTAAAGTCCTATTAAAGGTATGAAAAAAAATGGAAAATTAGAAATTGAAAAATAATTTATGTTTGTAATTTAAAAATGAATATTTACCCAAAAAATATCCACTCTAACCCCATATTCAAAGCTTTGAGGTCAAAGTACAGTGGAAACCTAAAGTCCTATTAAAGGTATGAAAAAAAATGGAAAAATGGAAAGTGAAAAAATCATTTTTGTTTCTAATTTAAAAATGAATATTACCCTGAAAAATTTCCACTCTAACCCCATATTCCAAGCTTTGAGGTCAAAGTACAGTGGAAACCTAAAGTCCTATTAAAGGTATGAAAAAAAATGGAAAAATGGAAATTGAAAAAATCATTTATGTTTCTAATTTAAAAATGAATATTACCCTAAAAAATTTCCACTCTAACCCCATATTCCAAGCTTTGAGGTCAAAGTACAGTGGAAACCTAAAGTCCTATTAAAGGTATGAAAAAAAATGGAAAAATGGAAATTGAAAAAATCATTTATGTTTGTAATTTAAAAATGAATATTTACCCAAAAAATTTCCACTCTAACCCCATATTCAAAGCTTTGAGGTCAAAGTACAGTGGAAACCTAAAGTCCTATTAAAGGTATGAAAAAAAATGGAAAAATGGAAATTGAAAAAATCATTTATGTTTCTAATTTAAAAATGAATATTACCCCAAAAAATTTCCACTCTAACCCCATATTCGAAGCTTTGAGGTCAAAGTACAGTGGAAACCTAAAGTCCTATTAAAGGTATGAAAAAAAATGGAAAAATGGAAATTGAAAAAATCATTTATGTTTGTAATTTAAAAATGAATATTATCCCAAAAAATTTCGACTCTAACCCCATATTCCAAGCTTTGAGGTCAAAGTACAGTGGAAACATAAAGTCCTATTAAAGGTATGAAAAAAAATGGAAAAATGGAAATTGAAAAAATCATTTATGTTTCTAATTTAAAAATGAATATTACCCCAAAAAATTTCCACTCTAACCCCATATTCCAAGCTTTGAGGTCAAGGTACAGTAGAAACCTAAAGTCCTATTAAAGGTATGAAAAAAAATGGAAAAATGGAAATTGAAAAAAACATTTATGTTTGTAATTTAAAAATGAATATTTACCCAAAAGATTTCCACTCTAACCCCATATTCAAAGCTTTGAGGTCAAAGTACAGTGGAAACCTAAAGTCCTATTAAAGGTATGAAAAAAAATGGAAAAATGGAAATTGAAAAAATCATTTTTGTTTCTAATTTAAAAATGAATATTACCCTGAAAAATTTCCACTCTAACCCCATATTCCAAGCTTTGAGGTCAAAGTACAGTGGAAACCTAAAGTCCTATTAAAGGTATGAAAAAAAATGGAAAAATGGAAATTGAAAAAATCATTTATGTTTCTAATTTAAAAATGAATATTACCCCAAAAAATTTCCACTCTAACCCCATATTCCAAGCTTTGAGGTCAAAGTACAGTGGAAACCTAAAGTCCTATTAAAGGTATGAAAAAAAATGGAAAAATGGAAATTGAAAAAATCATTTATGTTTCTAATTTAAAAATGAATATTACCCCAAAAAATTTCCACTCTAACCCCATATTCCAAGCTTTGAGGTCAAAGTACAGTGGAAACCTAAAGTCCTATTAAAGGTATGAAAAAAAATGGAAAAATGGAAATTGAAAAAATCATTTATGTTTCTAATTTAAAAATGAATATTACCCCAAAAAATTTCTACTCTAACCCCATATTCCAAGCTTTGAGGTCAAAGTACAGTGGAAACCTAAAGTCCTATTAAAGGTATGAAAAAAAATAGAAAAATGGAAATTGAAAAAATGATTTATGTTTCTAATTTAAAAATGAATATTAGCCCAAAAAATTTCCACTCTAACCCCATATTCCAAGCTTTGAGGTCAAAGTACAGTGGAAACTTAAAGTCCTATTAAAGGTATGAAAAAAAATGGAAAAATGGAAATTGAAAAAATCATTTATGTTTCTAATTTAAAAATGAATATTACCCCAAAAAATTTCCACTCTAACCCCATATTCCAAGCTTTGAGGTCAAAGTACAGTGGAAACCTAAAGTCCTATTAAAGGTATGAAAAAAAATGGAAAAATGGAAATTGAAAAAATCATTTATGTTTCTAATTTAAAAATGAATATTACCCCAAAAAATTTCCACTCTAACCCCATATTCCAAGCTTTGAGGTCAAAGTACAGTGGAAACCTAAAGTCCTATTAAAGGTATGAAAAAAAATGGAAAAATGGAAATTGAAAAAATGATTTATGTTTCTAATTTAAAAATGAATATTACCCCAAAAAATTTCCACTCTAACCCCATATTCCAAGCTTTGAGGTCAAAGTACAGTGGAAACCTAAAGTCCTATTAAAGGTATGAAAAAAAATGGAAAAATGGAAATTGAAAAAATGATTTATGTTTCTAATTTAAAAATGAATATTAGCCCAAAAAATTTCCACTCTAACCCCATATTCCAAGCTTTGAGGTCAAAGTACAGTGGAAACTTAAAGTCCTATTAAAGGTATGAAAAAAAATGGAAAAATGGAAATTGAAAAAATCATTTATGTTTCTAATTTAAAAATGAATATTACCCCAAAAAATATCCACTCTAACCCCATATTCCAAGCTTTAAGGTCAAAGTACAGTGGAAACCTAAAGTCCTATTAAAGGTATGAAAAAAAATGGAAAAATAGAAATTGAAAAATAATTTATGTTTGTAATTTAAAAATGAATATTTACCCAAAAAATATCCACTCTAACCCCATATTCAAAGCTTTGAGGTCAAAGTACAGTGGAAACCTAAAGTCCTATTAAAGGTATGAAAAAAAATGGAAAAATGGAAAGTGAAAAAATCATTTTTGTTTCTAATTTAAAAATGAATATTACCCTGAAAAATTTCCACTCTAACCCCATATTCAAAGCTTTGAGGTCAAAGTACAGTGGAAACCTAAAGTCCTATTAAAGGTATGAAAAAAAATGGAAAAATGGAAATTGAAAAAATCATTTATGTTTCTAATTTAAAAATGAATATTACCCCAAAAAATTTCCACTCTAACCCCATATTCGAAGCTTTGAGGTCAAAGTACAGTGGAAACCTAAAGTCCTATTAAAGGTATGAAAAAAAATGGAAAAATGGAAATTGAAAAAATCATTTATGTTTGTAATTTAAAAATGAATATTATCCCAAAAAATTTCGACTCTAACCCCATATTCCAAGCTTTGAGGTCAAAGTACAGTGGAATTATAAAGTCCTATTAAAGGTATGAAAAAAAATGGAAAAATGGAAATTGAAAAAATCATTTATGTTTCTAATTTAAAAATGAATATTACCCCAAAAAATTTCCACTCTAACCCCATATTCCAAGCTTTGAGGTCAAAGTACAGTAGAAACCTAAAGTCCTATTAAAGGTATGAAAAAAAATGGAAAAATGGAAATTGAAAAAAACATTTATGTTTGTAATTTAAAAATGAATATTTACCCAAAAGATTTCCACTCTAACCCCATATTCAAAGCTTTGAGGTCAAAGTACAGTGGAAACCTAAAGTCCTATTAAAGGTATGAAAAAAAATGGAAAAATGGAAATTGAAAAAATCATTTATGTTTCTAATTTAAAAATGAATATTACCCCAAAAAATTTCCACTCTAACCCCATATTCCAAGCTTTGAGGTCAAAGTACAGTGGAAACCTAAAGTCCTATTAAAGGTATGAAAAAAAATGGAAAAATGGAAATTGAAAAAATCATTTATGTTTCTAATTTAAAAATGAATATTACCCCAAAAAATATCCACTCTAACCCCATATTCCAAGCTTTAAGGTCAAAGTACAGTGGAAACCTAAAGTCCTATTAAAGGTATGAAAAAAAATGGAAAAATAGAAATTGAAAAAATCATTTATGTTTGTAATTTAAAAATGAATATTTACCCAAAAAATATCCACACTAACCCCATATTCAAAGCTTTGAGGTCAAAGTACAGTGGAAACCTAAAGTCCTATTAAAGGTATGAAAAAAAATGGAAAAATGGAAATTGAAAAAATCATTTTTGTTTCTAATTTAAAAATGAATATTACCCTGAAAAATTTCCACTCTAACCCCATATTCCAAGCTTTGAGGTCAAAGTACAGTGGAAACCTAAAGTCCTATTAAAGGTATGAAAAAAAATGGAAAAATGGAAATTGAAAAAATCATTTATGTTTCTAATTTAAAAATGAATATTACCCCAAAAAATTTCCACTCTAACCCCATATTCCAAGCTTTGAGGTCAAAGTACAGTGGAAAACTAAAGTCCTATTAAAGGTATGAAAAAAAATGGAAAAATGGAAATTGAAAAAATCATTTATGTTTCTAATTTAAAAATGAATATTACCCCAAAAAATTTCCACTCTAACCCCATATTCCAAGCTTTGAGGTCAAAGTACAGTGGAAACCTAAAGTCCTATTAAAGGTATGAAAAAAAATGGAAAAATGGAAATTGAAAAAATCATTTATGTTTCTAATTTAAAAATGAATATTACCCCAAAAAATTTCCACTCTAACCCCATATTCCAAGCTTTGAGGTCAAAGTACAGTGGAAACCTAAAGTCCTATTAAAGGTATGAAAAAAAATGGAAAAATGGAAATTGAAAAAATGATTTATGTTTCTAATTTAAAAATGAATATTAGCCCAAAAAATTTCCACTCTAACCCCATATTCCAAGCTTTGAGGTCAAAGTACAGTTGAAACTTAAAGTCCTATTAAAGGTATGAAAAAAAATGGAAAAATGGAAATTGAAAAAATCATTTATGTTTCTAAATCAAAAATGAATATTACCCCAAAAAATTTCCACTCTAACCCCATATTCCAAGCTTTGAGGTCAAAGTACAGTGGAAACCTAAAGTCCTATTAAAGGTATGAAAAAAAATGGAAAAATGGAAATTGAAAAAATGATTTATGTTTCTAATTTAAAAATGAATATTACCCCAAAAAATTTCCACTCTAACCCCATATTCCAAGCTTTGAGGTCAAAGTACAGTGGAAACCTAAAGTCCTATTAAAGGTATGAAAAAAAATGGAAAAATGGAAATTGAAAAAATCATTTATGTTTCTAAATCAAAAATGAATATTACCCCAAAAAATTTCCACTCTAACCCCATATTCAAAGCTTTGAGGTCAAAGTACAGTGGAAACCTAAAGTCCTATTAAAGGTGTGAAAAAAAATGGAAAAATGGAAATTGAAAAAATCATTTATGTTTGTAATTTAAAAATGAATATTTACCCAAAAAATTTCCACTCTAACCCCATATTCAAAGCTTTGAGGTCAAAGTACATTGGAAACCTAAAGTCCTATTAAAGGTATGAAAAAAAATGGAAAAATGGAAATTGAAAAAATCATTTATGTTTGTAATTTAAAAATGAATATTTACCCAAAAAATTTCCACTCTAACCCCATATTCAAAGCTTTGAGGTCAAAGTACAGTGGAAACCTAAAGTCCTATTAAAGGTATGAAAAAAAATGGAAAAATGGAAATTGAAAAAATCATTTATGTTTCTAATTTAAAAATGAATATTACCCCAAAAAATTTCCACTCTAACCCCATATTCCAAGCTTTGAGGTCAAAGTACAGTGGAAACCTAAAGTCCTATTAAAGGTATGAAAAAAAATGGAAAAATGGAAATTGAAAAAATCATTTATGTTTCTAATTTAAAAATGAATATTACCCCAAAAAATTTCAACTCTAACCCCATATTCCAAGCTTTGAGGTCAAAGTACAGTGGAAACCTAAAGTCCTATTAAAGGTATGAAAAAAAATGGAAAAATGGAAATTGAAAAAATCATTTATGTTTCTTATTTAAAAATGAATATTACCCCAAAAAATTTCCACTCTAACCCCATATTCCAAGCTTTGAGGTCAAAGTACAGTGGAAACCTAAAGTCCTATTAAAGGTTAGGGTTAGGGTTAGGGTTAGGGTTAGGGTTAGGGTTAGGGTTAGGGTTAGGGTTAGGGTTAGGGTTAGGGTTAGGGTTAGGGTTAGGGTTAGGGTTAGGGTTAGGGTTAGGGTTAGGGTTAGGGTTAGGGTTAGGGTTAGGGTTAGGGTTAGGGTTAGGGTTAGGGTTAGGGTTAGGGTTAGGGTTAGGGTTAGGGTTAGTGTTAGGGTTAGGGTTAGGGTTAGGGTTAGGGTTAGGGTTAGGGTTAGGGTTAGGGTTAGGGTTAGGGTTAGGGTTAGGGTTAGGGTTAGGGTTAGGGTTAGGGTTAGGGTTAGGGTTAGGGTTAGGGTTAGGGTTAGGGTTAGGGTTAGGGTTAGGGTTAGGGTTAGGGTTAGGGTTAGGGTTAGGGTTAGGGTTAGGGTTAGGGTTAGGGTTAGGGTTAGGGTTAGGGTTAGGGTTAGGGTTAGGGTTAGGGTTAGGGTTAGGGTTAGGGTTAGGGTTAGGGTTAGGGTTAGGGTTAGGGTTAGGGTTAGGGTTAGGGTTAGGGTTAGGGTTAGGGTTAGGGTTAGGGTTAGGGTTAGGGTTAGGGTTAGGGTTAGGGTTAGGGTTAGGGTTAGGGTTAGGGTTAGGGTTAGGGTTTAGGGTTAGGGTTAGGGTTAGGGTTTAGGGTTAGGGTTAGGGTTAGGGTTAGGGTTAGGGTTAGGGTTAGGGTTAGGGTTAGGGTTAGGGTTAGGGTTAGGGTTAGGGTTAGGGTTAGGGTTAGGGTTGGGGTTAGGGTTAGGGTTAGGGTTAGGGTTAGGGTTAGGGTTAGGGTTAGGGTTAGGGTTAGGGTTAGGGTTAGGGTTAGGGTTAGGGTTAGGGTTAGGGTTAGGGTTAGGGTTAGGGTTAGGGTTAGGGTTAGGGTTAGGGTTAGGGTTAGGGTTAGGGTTAGGGTTAGGGTTAGGGTTAGGGTTAGGGTTAGGGTTAGGGTTAGGGTTAGGGTTAGGGTTAGGGTTAGGGTTAGGGTTAGGGTTAGGGTTAGGGTTAGGGTTAGGGTTAGGGTTAAGGTTAGGGTTAGGGTTAGGGTTAGGGTTAGGGTTAGGGTTAGGGTTAGGGTTAGGGTTAGGGTTAGGGTTAGGGTTAGGGTTAGGGTTAGGGTTAGGGTTAGGGTTAGGGTTAGGGTTAGGGTTAGGGTTAGGGTTAGGGTTAGGGTTAGGGTTAGGGTTAGGGTTAGGGTTAGGGTTAGGGTTAGGGTTAGGGTTAGGGTTAGGGTTAGGGTTAGGGTTAGGGTTAGGGTTAGGGTTAGGGTTAGGGTTAGGGTTAGGGTTAGGGTTAGGGTTAGGGTTAGGGTTAGGGTTAGGGTTAGGGTTAGGGTTAGGGTTAGGGTTAGGGTTAGGGTTAGGGTTAGGGTTAGGGTTAGGGTTAGGGTTAGGGTTAGGGTTAGGGTTAGGGTTAGGGTTAGGGTTAGGGTTAGGGTTAGGGTTAGGGTTAGGGTTAGGGTTAGGGTTAGGGTTAGGGTTAGGGTTAGGGTTAGGGTTAGGGTTAGGGTTAGGGTTAGGGTTAGGGTTAGGGTTAGGGTTAGGGTTAGGGTTAGGGTTAGGGTTAGGGTTAGGGTTAGGGTTAGGGTTAGGGTTAGGGTTAGGGTTAGGGTTAGGGTTAGGGTTAGGGTTAGGGTTAGGGTTAGGGTTAGGGTTAGGGTTAGGGTTAGGGTTAGGGTTAGGGTTAGGGTTAGGGTTAGGGTTAGGGTTAGGGTTAGGGTTAGGGTTAGGGTTAGGGTTAGGGTTAGGGTTAGGGTTAGGGTTAGGGTTAGGGTTAGGGTTAGGGTTAGGGTTAGGGTTAGGGTTAGGGTTAGGGTTAGGGTTAGGGTTAGGGTTAGGGTTAGGGTTAGGGTTAGGGTTAGGGTTAGGGTTAGGGTTAGGGTTAGGGTTAGGGTTAGGGTTAGGGTTAGGGTTAGGGTTAGGGTTAGGGTTAGGGTTAGGGTTAGGGTTAGGGTTAGGGTTAGGGTTAGGGTTAGGGTTAGGGTTAGGGTTAGGGTTAGGGTTAGGGTTAGGGTTAGGGTTAGGGTTAGGGTTAGGGTTAGGGTTAGGGTTAGGGTTAGGGTTAGGGTTAGGGTTAGGGTTAGGGTTAGGGTTAGGGTTAGGGTTAGGGTTAGGGTTAGGGTTAGGGTTAGGGTTAGGGTTAGGGTTAGGGTTAGGGTTAGGGTTAGGGTTAGGGTTAGGGTTAGGGTTAGGGTTAGGGTTAGGGTTAGGGTTAGGGTTAGGGTTAGGGTTAGGGTTAGGGTTAGGGTTAGGGTTAGGGTTAGGGTTAGGGTTAGGGTTAGGGTTAGGGTTAGGGTTAGGGTTAGGGTTAGGGTTAGGGTTAGGGTTAGGGTTAGGGTTAGGGTTAGGGTTAGGGTTAGGGTTAGGGTTAGGGTTAGGGTTAGGGTTAGGGTTAGGGTTAGGGTTTTCTGGTTTTTCCGGTTTTTTCTGGTTTTTTCCGGTTTTATCCGGTTTTTTCCGGTTTTTTCTGGTTCTTGTTTTTCTGGTTTTTCTGGTTTTTCTGGTTAGGGTTAGGGTTAGGGTTAGGGTTTTCTGGTTTTTCCGGTTTTTTCTGGTTTTTTCCGGTTTTATCCGGTTTTATCCGCTTTTTTCCGGTTTTTTCTGGTTCTTGTTTTTCTGGTTTTTCTGGTTAGGGTTAGGGTTAGGGTTAGGGTTTTCTGGTTTTTCCGGTTTTTTCTGGTTTTTTCCGGTTTTATCCGGTTTTATCCGGTTTTTTCCGGTTTTTTCTGGTTCTTGTTTTTCTGGTTTTTCTGGTTTTTCTGGTTAGGGTTAGGGTTAGGGTTAGGGTTTTCTGGTTTTTCCGGTTTTTTCTGGTTTTTTCCGGTTTTATCCGGTTTTATCCGGTTTTTTCCGGTTTTTTCTGGTTCTTGTTTTTCTGGTTTTTCTGGTTTTTCTGGTTAGGGTTAGGGTTAGGGTTAGGGTTTTCTAATTTTTCCGCTTTTTTCTGGTTTTTTCCGGTTTTATCCGGTTTTATCCGGTTTTTTCCGGTTTTTTCTGGTTCTTGTTTTTCTGGTTTTTCTGGTTTTTCTGGTTAGGGTTAGGGTTAGGGTTAGGGTTTTCTGGTTTTTCCGGTTTTTTCTGGTTTTTTCCGGTTTTATCCGGTTTTTTCCGGTTTTTTCTAATTCTTGTTTTTCTGGTTTTTCTGGTTTTTCTGGTTAGGGTTAGGGTTAGGGTTAGGGTTTTCTGGTTTTTCCGGTTTTTTCTGGTTTTTTCCGGTTTTATCCGGTTTTATCCGGTTTTTTCCGGTTTTTTCTGGTTCTTGTTTTTCTGGTTTTTCTGGTTTTTCTGGTTAGGGTTAGGGTTAGGGTTAGGGTTTTCTAATTTTTCCGGTTTTTTCTGGTTTTTTCCGGTTTTATCCGGTTTTATCCGGTTTTTTCCGGTTTTTTCTGGTTCTTGTTTTTCTGGTTTTTCTGGTTTTTCTGGTTAGGGTTAGGGTTAGGGTTAGGGTTTTCTGGTTTTTCCGGTTTTTTCTGGTTTTTTCCGGTTTTATCCGGTTTTATCCGGTTTTTTCCGGTTTTTTCTGGTTTTTGTTTTTCTGGTTTTTCTGGTTTTTCTGGTTTTTCTGGTTAGGGTTAGGGTTAGGGTTAGGGTTTTCTGGTTTTTCCGGTTTTTTCTGGTTTTTTCCGGTTTTATCCGGTTTTATCCGGTTTTTTCCGGTTTTTTCTGGTTCTTGTTTTTCTGGTTTTTCTGGTTTTTCTGGTTAGGGTTAGGGTTAGGGTTAGGGTTTTCTGGTTTTTCCGGTTTTTTCTGGTTTTTTCCGGTTTTATCCGGTTTTATCCGGTTTTTTCCGGTTTTTTCTGGTTCTTGTTTTTCTGGTTTTTCTGGTTTTTCTGGTTAGGGTTAGGGTTAGGGTTAGGGTTTTCTGGTTTTTCCGGTTTTTTCTGGTTTTTTCCGGTTTTATCCGGTTTTATCCGGTTTTTTCCGGTTTTTTCTGGTTCTTGTTTTTCTGGTTTTTCTGGTTTTTCTGGTTAGGGTTAGGGTTAGGGTTAGGGTTTTCTAACTTTTCCGGTTTTTTCTGGTTTTTTCCGGTTTTATCCGGTTTTTTCCGGTTTTTTCTGGTTCTTGTTTTTCTGGTTTTTCTGGTTTTTCTGGTTAGGGTTAGGGTTAGGGTTAAGGTTTTCTAATTTTTCCGGTTTTTTCTGGTTTTTTCCGGTTTTATCCGGTTTTATCCGGTTTTTTCCGGTTTTTTCTGGTTCTTGTTTTTCTGGTTTTTCTGGTTTTTCTGGTTAGGGTTAGGGTTAGGGTTAGGGTTTTCTGGTTTTTCCGGTTTTTTCTGGTTTTTTCCGGTTTTATCCGGTTTTATCCGGTTTTTTCCGGTTTTTTCTGGTTCTTGTTTTTCTGGTTTTTCTGGTTTTTCTGGTTAGGGTTAGGGTTAGGGTTAGGGTTTTCTGGTTTTTCCGGTTTTTTCTGGTTTTTTCCGGTTTTATCCGGTTTTATCCGGTTTTTTCCGGTTTTTTCTGGTTCTTGTTTTTCTGGTTTTTCTGGTTTTTCTGGTTAGGGTTAGGGTTAGGGTTAGGGTTTTCTGGTTTTTCCGGTTTTTTCTGTTTTTTTCCGGTTTTATCCGGTTTTTTCCGGTTTTTTCTGGTTCTTGTTTTTCTGGTTTTTCTGGTTTTTCTGGTTAGGGTTAGGGTTAGGGTTAGGGTTTTCTGGTTTTTCCGGTTTTTTCTGGTTTTTTCCGGTTTTATCCGGTTTTATCCGGTTTTTTCCGGTTTTTTCTGGTTCTTGTTTTTCTGGTTTTTCTGGTTTTTCTGGTTAGGGTTAGGGTTAGGGTTAGGGTTTTCTGGTTTTTCCGGTTTTTTCTGGTTTTTTCCGGTTTTATCCGGTTTAATCCGGTTTTTTCCGGTTTTTTCTGGTTCTTGTTTTTCTGGTTTTTCTGGTTTTTCTGGTTAGGGTTAGGGTTAGGGTTAGGGTTTTCTGGTTTTTCCGGTTTTTTCTGGTTTTTTCCGGTTTTATCCGGTTTTATCCGGTTTTTTCCGGTTTTTTCTGGTTCTTGTTTTTCTGGTTTTTCTGGTTTTTCTGGTTAGGGTTAGGGTTAGGGTTAGGGTTTTCTAATTTTTCCGGTTTTTTCTGGTTTTTTCCGGTTTTAGGGTTAGGGTTAGGGTTAGGGTTAGGGTTAGGGTTAGGGTTAGGGTTAGGGTTAGGGTTAGGGTTAGGGTTAGGGTTAGGGTTAGGGTTAGGGTTAGGGTTAGGGTTAGGGTTAGGGTTAGGGTTAGGGTTAGGGTTAGGGTTAGGGTTAGGGTTAGGGTTAGGGTTAGGGTTAGGGTTAGGGTTAGGGTTAGGGTTAGGGTTAGGGTTAGGGTTAGGGTTAGGGTTAGGGTTAGGGTTAGGGTTAGGGTTAGGGTTAGGGTTAGGGTTAGGGTTAGGGTTAGGGTTAGGGTTAGGGTTAGGGTTAGGGTTAGGGTTAGGGTTAGGGTTAGGGTTAGGGTTAGGGTTAGGGTTAGGGTTAGGGTTAGGGTTAGGGTTAGGGTTAGGGTTAGGGTTAGGGTTAGGGTTAGGGTTAGGGTTAGGGTTAGGGTTAGGGTTAGGGTTAGGGTTAGGGTTAGGGTTAGGGTTAGGGTTAGGGTTAGGGTTAGGGTTAGGGTTAGGGTTAGGGTTAGGGTTAGGGTTAGGGTTAGGGTTAGGGTTAGGGTTAGGGTTAGGGTTAGGGTTAGGGTTAGGGTTAGGGTTAGGGTTAGGGTTAGGGTTAGGGTTAGGGTTAGGGTTAGGGTTAGGGTTAGGGTTAGGGTTAGGGTTAGGGTTAGGGTTAGGGTTAGGGTTAGGGTTAGGGTTAGGGTTAGGGTTAGGGTTAGGGTTAGGGTTAGGGTTAGGGTTAGGGTTAGGGTTAGGGTTAGGGTTAGGGTTAGGGTTAGGGTTAGGGTTAGGGTTAGGGTTAGGGTTAGGGTTAGGGTTAGGGTTAGGGTTAGGGTTAGGGTTAGGGTTAGGGTTAGGGTTAGGGTTAGGGTTAGGGTTAGGGTTAGGGTTAGGGTTAGGGTTAGGGTTAGGGTTAGGGTTAGGGTTAGGGTTAGGGTTAGGGTTAGGGTTAGGGTTAGGGTTAGGGTTAGGGTTAGGGTTAGGGTTAGGGTTAGGGTTAGGGTTAGGGTTAGGGTTAGGGTTAGGGTTAGGGTTAGGGTTAGGGTTAGGGTTAGGGTTAGGGTTAGGGTTAGGGTTAGGGTTAGGGTTAGGGTTAGGGTTAGGGTTAGGGTTAGGGTTAGGGTTAGGGTTAGGGTTAGGGTTAGGGTTAGGGTTAGGGTTAGGGTTAGGGTTAGGGTTAGGGTTAGGGTTAGGGTTAGGGTTAGGGTTAGGGTTAGGGTTAGGGTTAGGGTTAGGGTTAGGGTTAGGGTTAGGGTTAGGGTTAGGGTTAGGGTTAGGGTTAGGGTTAGGGTTAGGGTTAGGGTTAGGGTTAGGGTTAGGGTTAGGGTTAGGGTTAGGGTTAGGGTTAGGGTTAGGGTTAGGGTTAGGGTTAGGGTTAGGGTTAGGGTTAGGGTTAGGGTTAGGGTTAGGGTTAGGGTTAGGGTTAGGGTTAGGGTTAGGGTTAGGGTTAGGGTTAGGGTTAGGGTTAGGGTTAGGGTTAGGGTTAGGGTTAGGGTTAGGGTTAGGGTTAGGGTTAGGGTTAGGGTTAGGGTTAGGGTTAGGGTTAGGGTTAGGGTTAGGGTTAGGGTTAGGGTTAGGGTTAGGGTTAGGGTTAGGGTTAGGGTTAGGGTTAGGGTTAGGGTTAGGGTTAGGGTTAGGGTTAGGGTTAGGGTTAGGGTTAGGGTTAGGGTTAGGGTTAGGGTTAGGGTTAGGGTTAGGGTTAGGGTTAGGGTTAGGGTTAGGGTTAGGGTTAGGGTTAGGGTTAGGGTTAGGGTTAGGGTTAGGGTTAGGGTTAGGGTTAGGGTTAGGGTTAGGGTTAGGGTTAGGGTTAGGGTTAGGGTTAGGGTTAGGGTTAGGGTTAGGGTTAGGGTTAGGGTTAGGGTTAGGGTTAGGGTTAGGGTTAGGGTTAGGGTTAGGGTTAGGGTTAGGGTTAGGGTTAGGGTTAGGGTTAGGGTTAGGGTTAGGGTTAGGGTTAGGGTTAGGGTTAGGGTTAGGGTTAGGGTTAGGGTTAGGGTTAGGGTTAGGGTTAGGGTTAGGGTTAGGGTTAGGGTTAGGGTTAGGGTTAGGGTTAGGGTTAGGGTTAGGGTTAGGGTTAGGGTTAGGGTTAGGGTTAGGGTTAGGGTTAGGGTTAGGGTTAGGGTTAGGGTTAGGGTTAGGGTTAGGGTTAGGGTTAGGGTTAGGGTTAGGGTTAGGGTTAGGGTTAGGGTTAGGGTTAGGGTTAGGGTTAGGGTTAGGGTTAGGGTTAGGGTTAGGGTTAGGGTTAGGGTTAGGGTTAGGGTTAGGGTTAGGGTTAGGGTTAGGGTTAGGGTTAGGGTTAGGGTTAGGGTTAGGGTTAGGGTTAGGGTTAGGGTTAGGGTTAGGGTTAGGGTTAGGGTTAGGGTTAGGGTTAGGGTTAGGGTTAGGGTTAGGGTTAGGGTTAGGGTTAGGGTTAGGGTTAGGGTTAGGGTTAGGGTTAGGGTTAGGGTTAGGGTTAGGGTTAGGGTTAGGGTTAGGGTTAGGGTTAGGGTTAGGGTTAGGGTTAGGGTTAGGGTTAGGGTTAGGGTTAGGGTTAGGGTTAGGGTTAGGGTTAGGGTTAGGGTTAGGGTTAGGGTTAGGGTTAGGGTTAGGGTTAGGGTTAGGGTTAGGGTTAGGGTTAGGGTTAGGGTTAGGGTTAGGGTTAGGGTTAGGGTTAGGGTTAGGGTTAGGGTTAGGGTTAGGGTTAGGGTTAGGGTTAGGGTTAGGGTTAGGGTTAGGGTTAGGGTTAGGGTTAGGGTTAGGGTTAGGGTTAGGGTTAGGGTTAGGGTTAGGGTTAGGGTTAGGGTTAGGGTTAGGGTTAGGGTTAGGGTTAGGGTTAGGGTTAGGGTTAGGGTTAGGGTTAGGGTTAGGGTTAGGGTTAGGGTTAGGGTTAGGGTTAGGGTTAGGGTTAGGGTTAGGGTTAGGGTTAGGGTTAGGGTTAGGGTTAGGGTTAGGGTTAGGGTTAGGGTTAGGGTTAGGGTTAGGGTTAGGGTTAGGGTTAGGGTTAGGGTTAGGGTTAGGGTTAGGGTTAGGGTTAGGGTTAGGGTTAGGGTTAGGGTTAGGGTTAGGGTTAGGGTTAGGGTTAGGGTTAGGGTTAGGGTTAGGGTTAGGGTTAGGGTTAGGGTTAGGGTTAGGGTTAGGGTTAGGGTTAGGGTTAGGGTTAGGGTTAGGGTTAGGGTTAGGGTTAGGGTTAGGGTTAGGGTTAGGGTTAGGGTTAGGGTTAGGGTTAGGGTTAGGGTTAGGGTTAGGGTTAGGGTTAGGGTTAGGGTTAGGGTTAGGGTTAGGGTTAGGGTTAGGGTTAGGGTTAGGGTTAGGGTTAGGGTTAGGGTTAGGGTTAGGGTTAGGGTTAGGGTTAGGGTTAGGGTTAGGGTTAGGGTTAGGGTTAGGGTTAGGGTTAGGGTTAGGGTTAGGGTTAGGGTTTTCTGGTTTTTCCGGTTTTTTCTGGTTTTTTCCGGTTTTATCCGGTTTTTTCCGGTTTTTTCTGGTTCTTGTTTTTCTGGTTTTTCTGGTTTTTCTGGTTAGGGTTAGGGTTAGGGTTAGGGTTTTCTGGTTTTTCCGGTTTTTTCTGGTTTTTTCCGGTTTTATCCGGTTTTATCCGCTTTTTTCCGGTTTTTTCTGGTTCTTGTTTTTCTGGTTTTTCTGGTTAGGGTTAGGGTTAGGGTTAGGGTTTTCTGGTTTTTCCGGTTTTTTCTGGTTTTTTCCGGTTTTATCCGGTTTTATCCGGTTTTTTCCGGTTTTTTCTGGTTCTTGTTTTTCTGGTTTTTCTGGTTTTTCTGGTTAGGGTTAGGGTTAGGGTTAGGGTTTTCTGGTTTTTCCGGTTTTTTCTGGTTTTTTCCGGTTTTATCCGGTTTTATCCGGTTTTTTCCGGTTTTTTCTGGTTCTTGTTTTTCTGGTTTTTCTGGTTTTTCTGGTTAGGGTTAGGGTTAGGGTTAGGGTTTTCTAATTTTTCCGCTTTTTTCTGGTTTTTTCCGGTTTTATCCGGTTTTATCCGGTTTTTTCCGGTTTTTTCTGGTTCTTGTTTTTCTGGTTTTTCTGGTTTTTCTGGTTAGGGTTAGGGTTAGGGTTAGGGTTTTCTGGTTTTTCCGGTTTTTTCTGGTTTTTTCCGGTTTTATCCGGTTTTTTCCGGTTTTTTCTAATTCTTGTTTTTCTGGTTTTTCTGGTTTTTCTGGTTAGGGTTAGGGTTAGGGTTAGGGTTTTCTGGTTTTTCCGGTTTTTTCTGGTTTTTTCCGGTTTTATCCGGTTTTATCCGGTTTTTTCCGGTTTTTTCTGGTTCTTGTTTTTCTGGTTTTTCTGGTTTTTCTGGTTAGGGTTAGGGTTAGGGTTAGGGTTTTCTAATTTTTCCGGTTTTTTCTGGTTTTTTCCGGTTTTATCCGGTTTTATCCGGTTTTTTCCGGTTTTTTCTGGTTCTTGTTTTTCTGGTTTTTCTGGTTTTTCTGGTTAGGGTTAGGGTTAGGGTTAGGGTTTTCTGGTTTTTCCGGTTTTTTCTGGTTTTTTCCGGTTTTATCCGGTTTTATCCGGTTTTTTCCGGTTTTTTCTGGTTTTTGTTTTTCTGGTTTTTCTGGTTTTTC